>CP092863.1:2640823-3159894 GCA_030710605.1 Cordylochernes scorpioides | reverse complement strand
GATCTATGTTGAAATCCATTGCTTACATTGTTGGAAGAGCCAAGAGCTAGGCATTTGCCTCAAACTGTGTTTCTAGAAAGCTTACAAGTTTGCGGTCGCTAAAGTATTTTCACCATGGACTATTGGCACATGTTCAACCACAATAGTGATGGTATCAGCAAGGTGTTTAGCATCAGTGAATATTTGAAATAATTTCCTAAAATAAATATTCAAAGCAAGTCAGTTCGAGTTTAGTCGCTGTTTACAAATATCTATTTTGAAATTTTTAAACTTGGAATGAATACCTACGGAAGAGTTTTTTTTTTAACTCGAAAGCTTGCAAATACTAATAAATATGAAACCTTTAGTGGAGTATTTGATTAAGTATTTATAAATATTTTCTGCAATTTCCGTAATGGAATATCAAAACCTGTCTTAAGTAGCTAGCTACTCGAAAGAGAGAGCTATGTAAAACGGCACGAGATGTGCAAATACCGGCCGATTACAATCTTTAACTCATTGGAGAATTTCAACAGTCCCCAACAGCACAATCATTCTGCGATATCAGCGTCATGCCTGGGTAAGATAAGGAAAGACGAATCATTCTTGTGGCCGCCAGAAACTCAACCTGCACACACCCTTTATTGATCTCTATTTGCATACTGTTCCTGGAATCAATCAATGTGCAAAAAAAAAAAAAAAATAATAATAATAATTTTAAAAGTCCTACCTAGATCTATATATATATTTTAAAATAGAGCAATCCATAAATAAATATTTAATTAAAAAGGCATATATTGGATCAAAATATCATTTATTTTACCAATATATCAATTGGCTGAACTCCAATTATAAAGGAACTTTGATAAAGGTTGGCGTTCAGCCAACTGAAATATTGGTAAAATAAATGATATTTTGATCCAATATATGCCCTTTTAATTAAAAAAAAATATATATGAAAAATAAGTATTTTGAGGGAATTTTTAGCCTGTTCATTATCAAACTTAAAGAGCAAAGTTTGGTCTTTATTCAAATACGCTTTCTATATCACACTTGGATTTGATGGCTCGCCAACTAACTCAACCTATACTATTCAAATCAATTGTAGAATGTGATAGATTTTTATTTAAAAAATCGGTTTAAAAATGGAACAGCTGTGTAAACAACGTGTGCTGGGAGCCATAATTCCCTCTTTGCTACATTGGACATAGAGGTTCACTATTTTATTAGAGAGAGCATTTGGGCTCAAAAATCATGCTTAGTAGCCCGTAAAACTATATTCTATCTCTTAGAGAGAGCATTGCGTGAAAAATGCACTAGTGAATGTATGTTTTTATGCTCTAATTTATATTTTTGCAAAAAAAAAAAAAAAAGGATGCCGAAAATGCTCAAGTTGTTTTTTAGCAAGCAGTTTATAAAAATGTGAAATGAAAGTTTGCTTTTACACGTTTCTATTACAACTATTTTGGAGAACACGTGTTGACAACCACATTACAAACATATTTCCCCAGAACAAGATATCGTCCAAAGAGAAATGAGCGAAATTTAATATTTATCAAAATTAGGTAACAATAGGAGAATATTTACATATAAAATATTCCAGGCAGGCATTAGAGGAGAGAGTCGGGAGTTAGGTCTTACATGTGGCGGTGCTGAGAGTAGATGCTCATCACCTTGAAGAAAGCACAGAACATGTCGTAGGACGTTGAGGCCCTGTTCACGGTGTCCGGCGGCAGAAGGCCGAGCAGGTTGCGGAACTCGGTCGAGTGGCCAGTCAGCAGACTGACCATGTGATGGACTCTCTCAGAGTTGGACTCTCTCCTTGCCGCAGCACTGCGGGAACTAGCGATGACTGCCCTCACGCCAAATGTGGGGATCTGGACTCCACTTCCGTCCCAGCGTAGGCCGACGGACTTCTTGGATGTTGAGGAGACCAGGATGTTGTTGAGGTGAAGGTCCTGGTGCTCGAGATGGAGCTTGCACTCGGCATGGGCCAGAGCCAGGGAAACCTGGGCCATAATAGACGTCAGCTGGATGCCTGACAACGGAGAGTCGTACAGCTGCGACTTGAGGGCATTCCCCGCGTAGCGCATCTTGTAGACGATGTAGAGGTCCTTCAAGGACTCATTGAACTCCAGCTGGGTGTCCAGGAACCCAGGCCAGCAGTCCCACACTAACCAGGACTTCATGATTCCACGGAATACCTTATCCTTGTTCTTGAAACTATTCAGGATATTGAGACTTTGAGCTGCTTGAACCTCCTCGTGCACCTGGGCCACTGTGATTCCCGTTGTGCATTTTGGATAGTACTTGATTTGCTGGACTTGATAAACGGACTTGATACGGTCTTTCTTGAAGCAGCCAAAAAATGCAGCGTTGGATTCACTGCCGAGGGGCTTCAAGAATTTCTTCTTTTTCTTCAGGATGTCCATGAAGGTGACAAGACATGACCTTGTGGTGACCTGCAGAACCTTGACGGCGGTGGCCAGGTACTTGGGGTGCACCACCTTCTCCAGACTCTCTCCGTCAGCTGCCATTGGCGGAAGGAAACCGTTTAAAAGGGGGATGTGATAAAAAATTAGATAAGTTTTTTCATATTTAAACTATCGTATTTTCACATGCTCCTGAGATAAGAAAATGATGAGCAAGCTCCTTTTTTAGGATATAACTCTGTGATATATAAATATATCTAAAAATAATATATAAATATAACAAACATATCTTTAAAATATATTTCAACTTTTTAAAATATTTTTTTATTTTTATAATTAAAAAACATGTTTTTTTAGAATATATTTTAGATAATTCTATATTTTTTTTTAGGAAATGAAATAATATATAAAAAAGATATATAAAATAATAACAATTAAGAATATCTATCTATATAAATACAATAACACAAAGCAATAACGCGCCATCTATATATATAAATTGAAAGGATTTAAAAGCACGAATGTTTCTTTTATACATAATACAAACTTCTACTGTCCTTACTGCGATGAAAAAATATATTGGGAGGGCTTGGCTCATCAGTTTGTATTATGTATAAAAGAAACATTCGTGCTTTTAAATCCTTTCTATTTATATATATAAATACAACTAGCCGAATGACCCGGGCAACGCCCGTGTTTTACCCGATTGAATGTTTTGATTCAAATACTATTTGTTACAATTATAAATTGGCGCCTTAAATAAATGCATATATTAGTTACTAACTGTAGCCTATGTGCTTTATCTATCTATGTACTGTTGGCTTCCGTAGGCGTCTCATACTGGGAAAAAGAAAGAGAGGATTCCATTTAGTTATTAACTAATATATGCATTTATTTAAGGAGCGACCCGCTCCAACACAATAGTTACAAAAACTAAAAAGCGAGTGGGGGAGGCATGATGGGGGAGGGGGGGCAAAGGTGGCGTGATCGTAGCCAACCAATAGGAGAGCGCCATTCCAAAAAAAAAAAAAAGCAAACGGTGACAGAGATGAAAAAGAATTGATGACGCTCGTAACTGTATATAGAATGTCTACCTGTGGGTAATGTACGGTTTCAGCTAGTAGACGGTTGGGAGTTAAGACTTAGGAGCGAATATTCACAACTTCAAAGAAGAAAGAAATAAATTAGTTTTGAAGATCATTTGTTGGTTGGAAGTAGATTCAGCCACATCAACCATAGGTTATTCAACTCTCGGTGTTACTGTGACTTCCTGTCACTCTCTTCAGGCTTCTAGCTTGAATATCCTTGGAGTTACAATCCAAAAACAACAATTATTTTTTCTGCCGCGTTCTCCATTCGCTTTATACGAACTCAACACGCCATTTAAGACAGAAACTGTCGAAATAATCATTTATTCTGATTACTCAAAGATGCAATGGGCTTCAGGTAACTTCCCCGCTTCAACCGCTTTCAAAACCAACCATTTATGATGGGAGTATTCTACGATTTTATAATTCTTCCAATAATCCTTCTGAACACAGGGCGTTGGAATGTTTTGAAGTCAACGTTCGACTGTTACAATAATACCTTGAAGTTACATTCGACAGGATATTAAAGTTTAATATGAAGATATCTGTTTCATCAATATATAACTTATCCTTTACGTCCGTTGGATATAGGCGAAATATAGTTTATAACTTAATTCTATTGACGTTATGTGGCGCTGAGTTTGCTATCGACACATAAATATGAAAATTCGAAACTATTACGGACGCGTATGTTTCTTTTAGAAATTAAAAAAATCTATTGCCCTTACTGCAATGGAAAAATATAAGAGAAAGTATATATTTTCCATTGCAGTAAGGGCAGTAGAATTTTTTTAATTTGTAAAAGAAACATACGCGTCTATAATATTTTCGAATTTTCATAACAGATTGAGTGCTAATGTATCATAACACATACATATGTTGTAATACCATGAAAAAGGTTATCGTTCAGCCAACTGAATTATTGGTAAATAAATCTTGATTCAATATATGCCTTTTTAACTAAATAGAAAACTATATCTATATATATAAAAACTAGCGGATGTGTACCCGGCTTCGCCCGGGTTTTATCCGAGTGAAAGTTTGCCTAACGAATATTATATATTATGAAGTATAATAAACAATGCTAAAGATTAGTTTTAATTATTAATCAAGATTGTGTGTGAATATGTGAGAAAGATGTAATATCGTTGTTGTTTTCTTTGGCCGACTGTTTTACATATGGTGTTATCTTAAAATTGCTTGTTTTGAATATTTTTTTAGATTGAGTTGAATGAATTGCTGAATTTTTTTTTTGTATTTATATATAAATAAAATTAACTCTGTTGAATTTTTTTGTATTTTATCGATAACAGCAAAGTTATGTATTTTAAAGTTAGGAAAAATATTTTGATGTTAAGCAAAACCTGCTCCATCTCGTTTTACATAAATGTTGAAAATTTGGTTGAAATTGATGCATTGTAACGAAAGTTTTTAGTGATGTCCACTTATGAAATTTCCATTTTATTAATATATAGATATAGATATAATAATATAAATGAGTTTTAAAAATTAAAAAAAAAAATGCATCGGCCGGGAATCGAACCCTGGCCGCCCGCGTGGCAGGCGAGCATTCTACCACTGAACCACCGATGCTTTAAAAAAATCAAATTCATTTATCGTCGCGACCAGTGCTGCGCCCTAGCGGTAAAAGACTGGAACTAACGCTTTTTGGTTTTTTATTTAAAAAAAAGCACATTAACTTTTTTAGTTTTTTGAATAGCCTATATGTTAAACGAAATCTTTAGCTACCTACATGCGAAATTCCATAATGATTGAGTCAGTAGATTTTGCGTGATGCGATAACAAACATCGATTTCGCATTTCATTTTTATATATATATTAAATTAATTGGTTCCCTCGGTAATTGGAAGTTAAAGGAATAGTATCTTGCCTTTGAATTGTATCATTATTCTTGTCTCAAATAAATTGCCGTGTCATCCTGAATTTTGTCTTTCCTAATTTTCTACATTACAAAATCATCGTATCATCATGATAATATTTAGAGCAGATTGTTGAATTATAACAGATAAATTAGAATATTTATCTTGATTATTTCTAGGCGAAAAGTTATTTCAAAAATTTTATTTGCTAGAAACCTTCCCAGTACTATACTAAATAACTTCCCAAAGTTTCATGGCGATCCAATGAGTGGTTTGGTCAGGCATAAAGGACAAACAAACAGACATACATTCATTTTTATATATATAGATAAGGATAAGAATGAATGTTTGTATGTTTGTTTGTATGTCCGGTATACAAATTCGCAGTAGTTCACTAATTCAAACCAAAATTTCCATACATAGGTAAAAAAAATACGGGGAAGACGATAGGCTATTTCAAAATATATATAAATCAATTATCAAAACTATATATTTTTAGTCATAAAATGATGATGACGATATTGCTGTATCATGTTTGATTATCAGATACAAAATTATATCGGTAAAAATTCCAAAAATCAGAGACCACGGGTGAAACCAGTTCATTATTTTGTACGCAGGAACAAAATTCTAACAGAAAAACATTCATTCGAGCAGAAAACAAAAGCCAGATCATCTTTCTATAAAAATATCTCTTCTCAGACACAAAGTTTGGAGCGGGACGTTTCACAAGAGTGACACCCACGGCACCAATTTATATATGGAACGAATAGTATTTGAATAAAAGCATTTAATCGGGTAAAACCTGGGCGTTGCCCGGGTCATTCGGCTAGTATATTATATAACCTTATATCATAAATGTTTTAACCTGGGCTGGAGGAGGTGTTTCACCTAAAGGCAACAACCCGCTGTACCTCACTCCACCGTATCTAGAGGACTGTATAGTTGATTTGCCGTTTGAGGGAAGATCCGAACTGCCGGCGACCTAGGGATAAGGGAGGCTGTGTTCTCTGGAGGATGCGGTACTTGGCCCACGGGAGTACGTTTACCAAATAACCTCTCAGAAGGATGAGGCCGACACGATTAACTGGTGACTCACAACTACTTTATTTTGCATCACAATATATACAATTTAAAATAGGCACGTGACCAGACGTCCGTGGTCAAATTAAATTAAAAGAATAATAAATTAAATAGAATAAACTCCAACATTCTCCCCGAGTTGATGGGAACCATCAAAGCAAGTCGTGGGGAACAGGCAGCAATGCCAGCTTAACCAGTGGTCTTTTGAGTAAGCCAGCCTTGGTGCGGATAGACACAACTCGGACCAATCCGTCTTTGCCTGGATGGATCTCCACCACTCGCCCCATTATCCACTTGGCGGGGGGCACATGTTCTTCCCGGACAAGAACCAGGGAACCAGTAGCCACATTGGGCCTTGGCGTTCTCCATTTGTGTCGTTGTTGCAGATTATGAATATAATCTGTAGACCACTGCCTCCACAGATGTTGGACCATCCTCTGGACCATTTTCCACCGAGGCAATAGTTGAGCGCTCAATAAGTCCTCCTCAGGGACGCAACAAGATGAAGATGTCAGTAGAAAATGTGCTGGTGTCAATACCGCCAGATCATTGGGGTCGCCACTAATTGGTCCCAAAGGTCTTGAGTTCAGACAGGCTTCTATTTGGACAATTAGGGTCAGGAACTTCTCATAAGTCAGCAAGGTTTCTCCAATGATGCGGCGAAAGTGATACTTGAAGCATTTTATGCCGGCCTCCCATAGGCCACCAAAGTGAGGAGCACCTGGAGGATTAAATTTCCACTCCGCTCCATCATTGGCCAATATCTCCGCGATCTCCGACATCTGATCCCGAGCCATATAGAATCCTATACGCAGTTGTTTGGCTGCTTTTTCTAACGCTTCGGGTTTTAAGACTTCTTTCTTCAAGATTTCTGGCCATTCCATATATGCCGATGAACTGTACTTTTCATCGTCGTTTTCAGATTCTTTGAAGTCTTCCAAGCACAGAGAATCGATGGGCCTCCAACGGGATAATTTAGCCTTTTCACAGCTCTGCAGATAATCCTTTGTTGATGGATCCACAATTTCAACAGGTACATCTTTCTCTTTGCTTGCCGATTCATCAATAACCGAAACTTCGGAAATTTCGATTCTTGGAGTTCCGATAGCTTCGTTAGGCTCTTCGTCTTCAATGACAAAAGTGGTTTCTAAAATTGAAGAATCTTCTTCGTGATTCTCATCGATAGCCCCAGGAATGTCGTCATTCTCAGTTAGATTTTCGATAAGCGATTCCTGGTGTGGGGGCTCTACTTTTGGTTGTAAGAGGTTGTGAAGTTCTTCGCCAATAGAATCCTCAAAAGGTGGACATATTTCGGTGTCTAAGTCGTCACAACAGACAGATTCTGTGCACCTAACTCCCGAAGTCCGACTATCTAAAAGTGATTCTGAACACCCAACAGTTGGGTTGCCGTTCAGATTGCCGTCCATCTGTAAAAGTTGGCAGGATAGGGAGATTTCGTGAGGTTGTTCGACCTTTTCTTTCTTAGCAGCTTCTTTAGAAATCTTGGCGTCATCGTAGATGTCTTGCATCTCCCGTTCTCTCCCATTCTGTAGATATCCGCAGCAAGATGCAGTGGGGACGTGTTGAGCCACATAGCGCGAAATGGACATGCTCCTGTCATCAGGCTCCTCGTCGCCTCTGCAGATCTCCACGTGAGATTGGACGAGCTTACTGTCGGCCATCTTTTCCTCACAATTTTGATTTTCAATATTGGATTCCTGGACGATATCCAACGTTCTCTGCTTCAAGTCAAGGTTTTCGTAGAAGTCCAACTCCGATTCCCTATTCTCACACTTCGGCCGAGACTTCAGAAGTTCTTCCACGATGTCTAGGTTGACAACACCTGTTTGCAAGTCTCCTAACACGTTAGTGCTCTTTAAAAAACAAGCCATTTTCCGGAGTTTTTCAACTTTCAGTTTTGTGGAGTCACTCATCCTTATATAGGGAGGAATTTTTGGAAGCACCTGGCACAAATCCTCGCGGATCTTCCGTCTCGGCCAATGTTCGTCGAGGTTGCCACATTTGTCGACTTTAACATGGATTGGTGGAAACTCCTTGTAGCTCTCCATCAATTCTTCGGCAAGTTCATCGATTGAAAGAATCCTCCTGTCACTCTCCTTCTCTTCCAAACGATCGTAATCCTTCGGCTTAACATCTGGAAACCTTTTCCATCCTTTTATATCTTTAGGCATCTTGGGCCATAGCTCTGGAGAGGGTCCCTCTCTATCTACTTCCACTCTGGAACTGTCTGGACAGAGTTCTGCTTTTACTTTGGCACTGTCCTGACAGGTTAGCATCCCAATCTCTTTCATATTTGCACAGTGTGGACACATTGATCCTTTCACCTTCGAGCAGTCAGGACAAGTTGACTCTTCAGACCTTTTCTGAACGGAACTATCTGGACAGGTTTTTCTTTCGGTCACTTTCACCATGGCACTAGCTGGGCAGAGTTTATTCACTTTCACCTTGACAGGCTCAGAACCGTATCCGTCTTTAGACTTGGTCAACTTAACCCTGCCAGTGGGGTATTCTTCTTTCGACATGGAATATTCAGAGATTTTCTCACCCGTCCTAGACGCTGGAGTTCTGCTACGTTTTTCATGGCGTTCCATTTTTGCCATACCTCTGGTCTTGTATAATTCTTCACAGAATTCATCTGTGTCCAACTTGGCATGTCTAAGGGGGACCTTTTCCACCTCCCCGAGTTGCCGCAATACGTTGTCCAGGTTTTCTCCATAATTCACCCGAATGTTGTACACCCTGTGTGGGCCGACTTCTCCTTCACCTGGTAATTTTCCCGAGACAATCCAGCCTAATCGGGTCTTCTGCGCGCATAATTGGGTCTTCTCATCATACTTAACTTCGGGAAGCAACAAACTTCCATATACGTCTGCTCCCAGTATTACATCCACTCGGCCACTTGTCTCAAACTGAGGGTCTGCCAATGGCAGGGTCTTCCAGCTGGACGGCACAGGGATGCGGAGATCCCGACTAGGTAGGATCCCAGTCATTCTTCCCACCACCAGCGCCCGAATCGGCATAGTCCATCTTGATTCCGTCAACGACGCCACCGAACAGGATACCATCTGTTTAACATGCTCTCCCTTGGTGTCGTTAATCCCGAAGATCTGTGCATTGACCTTGTGTACTGGGATAGTCAAGTGATGAAGGAGGTCCCGATGGACAAAGGACGACTGAGACCCCTGATCCAGCAACGCCCGCACAGTGACTCCCACGCTCCGAGGGCCCACCCGGCGAACCCGAGCTGTTGCTAACAAGGCTGTTGGGATTGCGGTTCTCACATGCATCCCTGATAAGGCGATTTCCTGTTCACCAGGCGAGACCCGCGGCTCCTCAGTATTTTGCCTTTCCCTTTGATCCTGATCTTCCATTGAGACCCGCCTTGGTAGATGCAGAGCTGTATGATGGAATCCCTTGCAGTGCGAGCACCGGAATTGGGTTCGGCAGGTTGCTATCACATGACCCACCCGCAGACATCGAAAGCAGGCGTTAAACTTTCTGATTTCATCCCTGCGTTTGGTCACTGTCATGGAACGCCAACCCGCGCAATCCTGGATCCAATGATTTCCTTTACACCTGAGGCACAGGGGAGTCACTCTACCCTTAGCCTCCGTTATCTGAGCGGCGTGCATCCTGGCTATATGTTGGCCATAGTTCCTTCTTTGGGATGATTCTCCAAACCCCTCTTTCATATATTCAAGCCGTTGGTCCCCCTTCACTTCTCTCCTTAGGAACTCGAGAAGTCGTTCCAATCTTTGGTCGATGGTTATGGGGAGTTCAAGTTCATCTCCACCATACCCTGCCAGTGCACTTCTCTGCCATATTCTCAACAAGTCTTCTGGCAGACTTGACTCCACCAGGGGGTACAAAAAGGAGGCGTTCTGTTGTGTAGTGACGCCCAATGATTCCAAGGCTCTTAAATGTGATTCGACCTGGTCATACAAACCTTCCAACGTTAAGGTCTTTTTTCGTGCATTATTTATCACCAGTTTCAATAGTTGGCGTACATAGACCTCGGTCAATATCACTTTATCCCCAAACCGATCTTGCAAGGCCTTAACCACCTTTGGATAATTTTCTGTGGTCAGCGGGTAACTCTTGACCAATCTATCTGCTCGGGTACCAACCTTCATTGACTGCACAAGGTACTGGAACTTTTCCACCTCCGTCAACACTGCACTCTCGTGGATCATTTCAAATCGCGACCACCATCCCATCCACTCGAGACATGTGCCATCAAAAACCGGGAGTGCCATTTTAGGCAGCTTGCACGATGACATACCCTCCTGGGCGCTCCTAATAGGGTCCAGATTACTTCGGCCTTGGTGCTCATTCTCCTTTAACTGGAGATATTCAGCCACTCGAAGTTTCGTTTTGATGAAATTCTTTTCATACTGGACCACCATATCTTGCTCCTTTTCCAGATCATGCGGATATATATACCTCACTCCACCGTATCTAGAGGACTGTATAGTTGATTTGCTGTTTGAGGGAAGATCCGAACTGCCGGCGACCTAGGGATAAGGGAGGCTGTGTTCTCTGGAGGATGCGGTACTTGGCCCACGGGAGTACGTTTACCAAATAACCTCTCAGAAGGATGAGGCCGACACGATTAACTGGTGACTCACAACTACTATATTTCATTTATTTCATCTCAATTTGCAGGTGTTACATTCGAGCACAGCTCGCGAGTCACCTTGTCCATATTATTTACACATGGCGAGTTGTGATGCTGGAGTGGCCCCCGAACCTTACAGGAGGGCAGTTGTTGGGTGTTTGGCTGTCAGCTAGCCATTGGGTCCAGGTCGTCGGATTCGGTGGCTGAGGTCACCTTGGTTTTGAACAATTTCTTGTATAGTTGGATTTGAGGATTTTTGAAATTGCGAGAATAGTCTTGTCGCAGAGTCTTGATAAATCTCTTCTATATTAGGCTGGTTGAGATCTTCTTTGAGAATTTTGTTTGAAAGATTGAATGGGGCTCCTATAGTGGTTCGTAAGCAAATCCTCATGAAGGCATCTATTCTTTTTTTATCCGTAGGTGTGATATATTTGCCCCAGACTGGTAGTGTGTACATGATGATGGGTAGAATACAGGTTTTGTACAACGTGAATTTATGCTTTGTTGTTAAATTACTTTTAAAATTAAGCAGGCTTGATAGAGATATTTTGGCTATCTTTGCCTTTCTTATGGTGTTTTGGACATGTAGGTTAAATTTTAATTTCGAATCCAAAGTGACACCAAGATACTTGGCATGGTCGGCCCAACTAATAGTGCTTGAGTTTACTGTCAAGTTGGTTTGTGGCTTGAATTTTTTGTTATCTCTTGGGGGAAAAACTATTGCTTGAGTCTTAGTTGGGTTAATGTCTAGTTTCCACTCATTACACCATTTGATTATGTCATTTAGGTAATTCTGAAGCTGAGTAACCAATAGGTTGACTGATTTAGAGTTGAATAAAATTGCTGTGTCATCTGCGAAGAGCTTAAGTTTACATTTAGAGTGCAGTGGGATGTCATTAATGTAAATATTGAAAAGGTAGGGTCCGAGGATAGAGCCTTGAGGTACTCCAGTTTGGATTGGCTTTGGTTCAGTTATAAAATTTCCTTGCTTGACTGAAAATGTCCTGCCCTGTAGATAATTCTGCATAAAATTGATAATGTCACTTGGAAACTGGTGTTTAGTGAGTTTCTTTATAAGGCCATTATGCCAAACTTTATCAAATGCTTTCGCAAAATCTAGAAAGACAGCACCTACCACTTCCTTGTGGGATCTTCTTATCTGGATGTAGTCCAGAACTGCAATGAGTTGGTGAGTTGTTGAGTGCCCCCTTCTAAATCCGAATTGCTGCGGGATGATGAAGTTAGAGTTGTCCAAGTACAACTGAAGTCTACGTAGAATAATTCTTTCGTAAATTTTGCCGATGGTGGAGAGGAGGCTGATAGGTCTTAGATCTTCAGGGGATTTAGCGGATTTTTTTGGAATTGGAATTATGATAGCATGCTTCCAGACTTTGGGGTAGTAACACAAGTGCAGTGCGGCGTTGAATACTCCAGCTAGAAATACAATCCATTTGATGGGAAGATTCTTGGCCATTTGCGGAGTGATATTGTCATGGCCAGGAGCTTTGTGGTTAGCTAAGTATTTAATTACTTCTTTGACTTCATTTGGTGTCGTCATTGTGAGCATTTTTTCTTGTTGGTGATTATAAGTTATATTTGGTTGGTCTTCTTCTTTTTCCTTGGAGAACTGGTTGGAGAAGTGTTCTGCGAGTTCATTTCCGATTTCTTTGTCGGTCAATAAGGTTTTGCCGTTCGTTACTAAACTTGAGATCCTTTCCGTTTTTTTCCTGATGGGTTTTGTTTTTCTCCAGAAGTCCTTTGGGCTTGATTCAATCTTGTGTATGAATTGATTCCAGTTCTCGGTGGAGTCGGATTTGAGGGCTTTGTTAACTTTTCCCTGTAGGTTTAAATAAATGGCTCTATGGGCTGGATCCCAGGTTGCTTGCCATCTCTTACGAGCTTTATTCTTTTCTTTTATCAAGGCCTTGGTCGAGGGGTTCTGTTTTGATGAAGAGGATGATATAACTGTGTTTTTTGAGTAGCTGTTGTAGATTTTATCATTTAGTATGGTCACTGCTGAGTCAATGTTGGCTTCCGTTTTCAAGGGTACTCTAGGAGGCGTACTGGAAATTAAGTCTTGTTGGAAGTGTACCCAGTTAGTGAGTCGGCAAGCCCTAGTCGTGAATTCATCCTTCGGGCAGGTCAGCTCTAGGATTACTGGGAGGTGATCTGAAGATAAGGCATCCAGGGTCTTAATCCTCGAAGCCCAGGGGATGTTTCTAAGAATTGCGATGTCTAAAAAGTCTGGATTTCCCAAAGGACTGTAGTGCGTGGGTGAAGAAGGTGCGACAATGTCCAGGTTTTCTTTTTCGGAAAAATTATGAAGCACGGTTCCACTATTATTGGAGGTTCTTGAGCCCCAAAGAGGGTGCTTGGAGTTCCAGTCTCCTGCAGCGATTACTGATTGATTATTCTCTAACAAGAGATTCAGATCTTCCTCCTGGAGTGGTAGATCGGGTTTCTTATAGATTGACGATATCTGCACTACTGCCCTTCCATCTGGTTTCATTAGAATTGTGGTGTTTTCCATGTTAGATGTTTGAATCAGCACTTTTTTTATATTTAAGATAGTTTTTTAGAATTATTGCCGTTCCACCGCCCCTTCCAACGATTCTATCGTCTCTTATTGTCTGATAGTTTCTGAGTTTGAGGTCGACAGATGGTTTTAAGTGTGTTTCACTGAGCAGTGCCATGTCTATTGAGTTTTCTTCTAAAAACTGTAGGAATTCTTCTTTTTTGAGTTTGATTCCGTTGCAATTCCAGAAAACGATTTTTAAAGGTAATTTGCCTTTCATTGTAGGTAAGTTTTGATAATTTCTAATAACTTTTCGCACAGTTCCCTGGTGTCAGAACGAGTAGTTTTCTTTTTTGTAGTTTCCGCGTAACTTGCCTTTTGTTTTTCAACAGTTGCTTCTTCTGTTTTAGTGGAGCTTGCTTGAGGTATGGTGTTAGGGGAGTTTTGTCTGGGAGGCTTTAGCTGCTGTTGTTGTGGCTTCGGAAAATTTGGGCATCCGCGGTAATTGGCTGTGTGCGCCTCTCCACAGTTAGCGCACTTTGGTAGGAGCTGTTTCGACTTTCTTGGACAATCCTTCGAATGATGTTCTTCAGCACACTTGACGCATTTGGGCTTCAAAAAGCAGTTTAGCTGGCCATGCCCAAAACCCTGGCAGTTAAAGCATTGGGTCACTCGTTTTGTAGTCCTGAATGATTCCACGACTATTTTTTGGTAAAGTATTTCAGTTATTCCATAGATTCGTTTATTGTGTTCATTTTTCGGTAGCTCTACTAGGACTATATTCATCGGTATTTTGGTCGATTGTCTATGGAGTCTTTTGACAATGACCTCAGAGAAGCCCATTGAAACCAGTTCAGATACGACGTCTTCTTCTTTGAAGGCTGTTGTTACCCCCTTCAATACCACTTTCAGTGGTTTTTCCTCCTGTAGTCTGTAGGAATATCCTCCATTATTTTTCTGTACATACTGCCTGATTTTTTTGAAGTCGCCTATGTTTTTCGATTTAATTATGTGCTTTTTGCCAGAAATCGTGACTTGGAATGTTTCCGTGCACAAGCTTTTTAGTTCTTGGCAAAGAAGCTTCCAATCTGCTACATTTTCTGCAATAACAGGAGGAATTCTCGGTTTTTTCACGTTAGTGACTGTGGTCCATGGGCCATCGTTGTCGTTATTTTCTTCATCGTCTTGCGGTGGGTGAGCTACGTTCATTTGTTGAGAAATTTCAGTGGCGGGACTTTGTTCGTCGATGTCCATTCTAGGCGTCTTCAGATTACGCTCGCTCCTAGTTGGCGATCTTGAGTCATCCGATTGGGAGCCGCGAGTTCTCTTCTTTGATTGAACCGTTTCCTCAAGTTTATACTCGATTCCACATTTGTCTAGGATCTTCGTTATTAAGGAGGCTTCGATTATGCATAGTTTCTCGCCGGTTGGTCCGATCGTCGATTTAATTACAATCGGTGTCATATTATTACGTAAGCATAAATTAGTTACAAGCCACAACTACTTTATTTTGCATCACAATATATACAATTTAAAATAGGCACGTGACCAGACGTCCGTGGTCAAATTAAATTAAAAGAATAATAAATTAAATAGAATAAACTCCAACAATAAACCTTTGTAGATAGTTTGAGTAAGGTAACATGTAAAGTTAACATAAAGTGAATGTTGTACATGGGAAAAATACATTTTGATTGATAAAAGCAACTTAATATTGAACATTTAGAAAATGCTCAATAGGATATTTTCTAATTTGTAGATTTTGTAGGGGAGATTTCTCAAGTAGTGCGCGTTTATTCAAAGATGGAGTAAATGCGTTAAACGATATTTTAAAGAAGAAAAAAAGCTGAACGACGGATTTATCGAACAATTTTATTATTTCAGTTTGGATGATAGGTACAATTTAGATTATAAAGTAACAAATCAAATTAATGAAATGTTTGTGATGTTTTGGTATAACGACGTAATTAGTTGAGCGTAATTAATTTTAAATCTAACGTTAACTCTCTCTAATTGGATGTTTGAATCTCTCTCAATATACGTCATCGTATGTAATATTTGTTCCTTATACGTTTCCTCAATGTTCAACCAATCTGGCTGAAATTCTAACACCGGAATATAGAGTTAATTCTAGAAGAGGCTTTTGTTACATTTTATACCAAACAAAACTAAAATTAAAGAATTGCAATACTAGTTTACATATTTTTAAGTCAGAAATTGATTACATTAATATTGCTGAATCATGTTTAATGTGCAGAAACAAAATTTTTTTTCGGGGAATATTCACTCGAGCAGAACACGGGCGAAGAAGACCATCATTTTAAATAAGCAGGAACAAGATTCTTTCAGCGAAACGTTCACTCGAGCAGAACACGGGCAAAAAGAAGACCATTATTTTACATAGGCAGGAACAAGATTCTTTCAGCGAAACATTCACTTGAGAAGAACACGGACAAAGAAGACCACCATTTTACATAGGCAGCACAAGGTTCTTTCAGCGAAACATTCACTCGAGCAGAACACGGACAAAGAAGACCATCATTTTACATAGGCAGGAACAAGGTTCTTTCAGCGAAACATTCACTCGAGCAGAACACGGGCGAAGCCAGGCCATATAAATTCATATGAAGGGAGACATTTGTCTTTGTAGATATATGTATGTGAAAAATAGCACAAAAGTGAAATTTTACTGGGATTAGGTGCATAAATTAAGAAAAAAAAAAGGTTCTTTATATAAATATTAAAGGAAATAGCTCAAAGGCCACTTTAACTCTCTCCCCTTATTAAACTTCTGATAAAAATGATAAATTCAAAAAGTATATTTATAGATGTGTGAAGCTGCAATGTAAATATAGATTCTATACTATCTATGCAAATTAAACCAATATCAAATTGAAATACAGTAAAACCTCCCTGTAAAGGACACCTAATTGCAGAGTCAAAGTGTCCTTTAGGGAGAGGTGTCCTCTTACCGGAGAGTTGCTACAGTAAAACCTCCCTATAAAGGACAACACCTAATTGCAGAGCCAAAGTGTCCTTTAGGGAGAGCTGTCTTCTTAACAGAGAGTTGCTACAGTAGAACCTCCCTGTAAAGGACAACATCTAATTGCAGAGCCAATGTGTCCTTTAGGGAGAGTTGTCCTCTTACCGGAGAGTTGCTAAACTGTAAAAATGGTTATTTTACAAATGGAAACTGTCCTTTGTGGAGAGGTGTCCGCTAAAGGAATATTCTACTGTATTTTGTGATGGAAAAATAAGGGCTTGATATGGAAAGAATTTGACCCTAGATTTTGAAAACTATGGTTAGGTTACTAAATTTGAAACTGGATGAAATTTTTGCATACTTTGAGAATAAATTTCAACAAAATCAAAAAAATTTGACTAAAAATGATTTATCATATCTTTCGACTATGTTAAAACAAACGAAAGATGGAATTTCTTCTATGGTTGAATCGGATAACGAGAACCTTTTGGCACAGATGAAGGAAACCGTCGGCAACATAGTGGAAGAGAAGCTCGGTGATATTCGAAGCGTGATCTCCTCGAAAGGATTATCTTATGCCCAAGTTACACAGAGAGATCATACACAGAAATTTATTGAGGAAAGACAACGGACCTTAAACACTGAAGCTACACTGCTCGCAGTTCCTCTAAATAATGAGCCTATTAACAACATAGCTCAGGCAATTTCAACTAATATAAAAAAGTTACGAGAAAACGGTAGTGGGATACGAATTAATAAAATTATTAACACCAAAAATGCAGTAGTAATAAAAACTCCTAGCGACGAAGAGGCTAAACACTTGTTAAAGGAACTGAGCATGGCGGCGGAATTGAAAGCAAATAGTAAAATTTTTACCCCGCAACCTAGAGACCCAACAATTATTATAAAAAATGTGAGTAAATTAACGGAAGTTAATAATTTAATACCAATCATATGTACCATGAATCCTGATTTGAGTGGACTATAGAATGAAATCCGAGTGCTGTTCCCCATGAAATCCAATACCTCTCACCACAATGTAGTGCTGCGAGTTTCTCCACGAGTGTATCAAACCTTAAGGAAGAAGGGTAATTTTATCTATACCGACTGTGAGAGATGCCATATACACGACAAAGTATTAGTTAGGCAGTGTCAGAAATGTTTTGAGTTTAATCCAAGACATAAAATCAGCGAATGCTCCCATGAAAAGATTTGCCTAATATGCGGCGCGGCGGGAAATCATGAGTGTTCGCGTAAACAAAAATGTTTCAACTGCGCTAAACACCCGAGGTACAAGAATGGAAGGTCTCTTGATCACAAGGCGAACTCCAGCGAATGTCCCCTGTACAAAACCCAGATGGAAATAGTAATACAAAGAACTCAATACCATTCAGATGAATGATAACAATATCAGATGTATACAATTTAATGCAAGGAAAAGTATGATGGCAACTAGTGAGTTAGGTGTGACAATCGCAGACGATCTTCCTGACATCATATTTCTACAAGAACCATACATGTGCAATGATACAGTGAAATTTGGCAAGAATTCACGAATAGTATATTCTAGCACAGATAGGCAAATTTATACTGCTACTATTATTTTGAACCGCAACATAATATATGAGAAAATTAACAGGTTTACAAATTCCTTCTGTACAGCGATCTCTCTCTATTTCAACGGGAAAAGAATAGTTATTGCCAATATCTATATACACCCAAACTCAATGGCTGCATTTCATATCCAATTCATCTCAGAAATACTTGAGGCCTTTGGTCAACTCCCAATTATCCTTTGTGGAGATTTCAATTCAAGACATCCACTCTGGTTCGATTCAACGACAAATAAAAACGGATACATTCTAAAGTTTATTATCGAGGAGCAGAATCTATTTGTTCATAATCTTAAAATCCCAACTTGCAGAAATGCTAGCATAATCGACTTGACAATTTCTAATAAACATTCCATTGGTCTTATACATAACTGGAGAACCTCAGCACTTTCTGTTACCTCAGACCATTTGGCAATACTTTTTGATATCTTCAATATGATAAACTTGGCAAACAATAATAGACAGACATCGACATGGAAATTCAGAGAAAAATCGGCGAATTGGACCAAATTTGCTGAGAGTATTTCGCCTTCGGATTTACTGGATTTAAATTCAGCTTCTAAGCACATTGTCAATTGTGAAGATATTGATAATGTGGTAAACAAATTGACAAATTTAGTAATTGAAGCTGCATACTCTTCTCTCGACGTCAAGCATCACACCTCTATAAACACGACTACTTCCAAAAATTGGTGGAATAAAGAGCTTCAACAATTAAAAGAACATTTACATTATCTCAGGAATTTGTATTATAGAGGGGGTAACCTGAATCCGAGCATTTACAGAGCGGCAAGAAATAAATACTTAAGAGCCATCAATAGAGCAAAAAAGACGTCGTGGAAAATATTTATTGAAGAAAATGAGTCTACGAATGCTTTCGGGAATGCATACAGGATTTTTAAACGGTTAAGATCGGCCGATATTCAAGTGGGCATACCATTACTGAATAAAACTGCAGAATGCATGAGAGAGCAAAAGATGAAGGAAATGCTAACAGCATTTTTTCCTGATGATGATGTGCGGTTGGACAATGAAGAACACACTTTAATTAGAAATCACATCCCAAGTTTTACCAACAGGGAAATCATTTTTATTACTGAAAAGGAAATAAAGGATTTGTGCTCGAATCTTAATATCAGAAAGGCTCCTGGTCCAGATAACGTGAGTAATTATATGATTAAGCACTCATTATTATCAATCCTACCCAGTTTAGTCAAACTCTTTAATGAGTGTCTGGTGCTGGGTTACTATCCTGAAAGCTGGAAACATTCGGTATTAAAAATTATTACGAAACCGCAAAAAGCTGACTACGAAGCAATTAATAGCTATCGCCCAATTTCACTAACATCAAATTTCTCAAAAATATTTGAAACGATCATTAAAAATAAAATACTCAATTATTATAATCATAATAACTTACTGAGCCATAGACAACATGGATTTACGAAAAGAAAATCTACAATAACGGCATTGGACAAAATAACCGAGACCATACTGAAACACAAACAAAACGAATTGGTTGCATTGATTGCCATTGATATAAGTGGTGCATTTGATAATGCGTGGTGGCCTGCCTTAATAAAAAGAATGGACGAAGACCACGTCCCAGCAGTTCTTATAAAAATTATCCAATCATTTTTAAATCGGAGAAGAAAAACAAGTCTCACCTTCTCGAATACAACAATTTCGAAATATTTATCAAAGGGATGTCCTCAAGGCGGACCATTATCACCTTTATTGTGGAATATAGTCCTGAATGATTTGTTGATCAACTTCGCATCCCCAAATTCTGAAATAATCTGTTATGCGGATGATGTTTCGATTGTTTGCTGGCACAAGACCATAGAAGGGTTAAAAAATGAAACAGAAAGAACTTTAAATTATGTAATACAATGGGGTACAAGAAATAAGCTAAAGCTAAGCCCGGAGAAAACCGGCTTAATACATATGCACGGCAAACAAAATATTCCAATGAGAACTCCAAATTTCATAATAAAACCAGTGGAAGAGGTAAAGATTTTAGGTATAAAATTTTCTAATCACAGAATTAAGTCAAAAATTAACTTCACACCCCACATTAATGATATTCTTTGTAAAATCAACCGTATGAAAAATCTTTTGTTTTCGCTCTGTGGGAAGATGTGGGGATTGGATGCTAAAAAAAGATTAATTTTATATAAAACTCTTTTCAGGCCAATACTAACCTATGGATCTGAAATATGGTATAAATTTATTAATAAAAGAAGTAAGCAAAGATTAAACTCTCAGCAATATCAGATTCTTCTTTGGGTAGTGAGAGCCTATAAAACGACCTCATCAAATTGTATTCATAGTTTGGCAAAAATACCTATTCTCACAGATCAAATAGAATCGTTGATAATAAAATACGATTTGGCCAATTTATCAAAAGAAGAAATTAATGTATTCAGACCGCATGCCCCGACTATAATTCATAACTACATAGAATCAAGAATGGCTGAAACAATAGCTAACACTAATGAAACATTCAGAAAATTTTTCCCATTTGGAATTCCTTTTTATTTTCGTCCGAATTTTTATAACTCACAGTTCGTCACGGGTCATGGTAATTTTGGAGAATTTCTGTCGAAAATCGGGGCAACGGATGATCCTAGCTGTTTCTGTGGAAAAGAAAACCAAGACTCAATGCATTTATTGATGGAATGTCCGATATTCCACAGTTACAGAAGTAATCATTTTTATCCCATCGAAGAGGTTTGCGAATTTGTATATAACAAAGACACTTATGTAAAATTCAATAATTTTTGTAAGTTCATTTTGGATTTTCTCTTCTGTTTAAGAAAACCATAGTTTCAGTTTTAATTGTATTTTTAACCGGTTATTGTGTTGTATATACTGAATTGTATATAGGTTGCTAAAATAATTTATTTTGGATTTTCTCTTCTGTTTGAGAAAACCATCGTTTCAGTTTTAATTGTGTTTTTAGTCGGTTATTGAGTTGTATATAGGTTGATAAAATAATCCATTTTGGATTTTCTCTTCTGTTTTAGAGTGCCATCGTTTAAGTTTTAATTGTGTTTTTAGTCCGGTTATTAAATTGTATAAAATGAATTGTATATAGTCTGCTGGAATGTATTTAGGCGCAAGTATCCCGAGCTGGGATATCGCGTCCGATATGTCAAATAAAATAATAACTTGATTATTAAAGTTTTATTCCTTGTTAAAGCTAACAATAAATATGCGTGAGACTAGAGATATTTATAACCCTGGTTCCTGGAAGGCAGAACGTCAACTACCCGGATGTTTTACTATCTCTATCTATTATATAATACAAATGTATGGTGGCTGATGGCATTAAATATATTATTATGATGCACTAACGCGCCATCTGTTATGAAAATTAGAAACTATTTTAGACGCGTAAGATATTATTATTACTCCCACGTGGTCTAGTGGCTAGGATATCTGGCTTTCACCCAGAAGGCCCGGGTTCGATTCCCGGCGTGGGAATTTTTTTTTTCCTAGCCTTCCCAGCCTGGTCATAGTGCTTTGTATATATTCCGCTTTATGCGGCCATTGGGGCTCAAAAATCATCTATTTTGGTTAGCAGTAGCCCCGTAAATAAAGATATTCCCGATATTATTATTGAGAGGGGAGGAGAGAGTTACTCTTTCTTCTCCATGCTGTCTCTCTTTCCCTTGAGTTCATTAACTAAATCACTGTAGTTTTCGGCCCTAACATTTCCCAAAAAGTTCTCACAAACGTTTCTAAAAGAATTCCATGCTGCTGCTTCAACTTCATTTAAGCTATCTTCAAAATTCCCATCCTGCAGCAATTCTCGAATCTGAGGTCCAACGAAAATGCCATCTTTAATTTTCGCATCACTAATGCTAGGGAATTTTTGCTTCAAATAGGTAAATCCAGCAGTATTTGAATTCATTGCCTTGACAAAGTTTTTCATTAATACCAGTTTAGTATGTAGTGGTGGTAAGTATATACATATTCAGATTTGACCAATGGAAAATATTTTAAAGTCCTGGAGTAAGGGTTTTACGGTTTGGCCAGTTTGATACAATGTCTTTCCTTGTCTCTACTATCCCACTCACACAGAAAACAACAAAATTTTGTATATCCAAGCTGTAAACCAAGCAAGAGAGCAATGACTTTCAAGTCACCACAGATTTTCCAGCTGTATCTATCGTACTCTACCTTTTTCAAAAGCAGTTTCATGATTTCGTAACTTTCTTTCATGTTGAATGCGTGTGCTATTGGCACCGATGGGAACTTATTACCGTTGTAAAGGAAAACAGCTTTCAAACTAACTTTAGACAATTGACAATTAAAATAATTTCATTGACATCTTGTCAATACATGCAAAGTGCACAGCCTGTACTATTTAAAAAAGATAATATGCATTATATACACTATGTACAATGAATATGGCGTCTCTGCCACCGCTGCAGAGTTTGGTGGAGAATCACCAGTGGGTCTCCAGCGACACTACACAACTAACTTTAGAGGAATCAATGAATAAGCGCCACTCTTCTGTATTATGTCTATATAATTTGTCCATATATAATCCACCTTGTAAGAGGCCGAGCACAAGTTGACAACAATGATGAGGGGCCCAAGTCTTATCTTGGTCACCCACTTTGCATCCAAAGTTCATAGCACTTTTCGATGAGCGGTGTGATGTTTCGCCTTTGAAGATTAATTCTCCACAGATGTAACAGAAAGTATCTGGATTATTCACGCAACACCGTTGCATATTGGCACCGTCTTGTGTACCCGATCTGTAAAAACAATTTGATAGAATACGAAAAGGGAAATAAAACTATCAGTTGTGAAAAATATAAATAATGAATTAAAAATGTTTTTTATAGATTAAATATGTCATCTCCACTGCAATGCTACTAAACAAATCGTTGTTTACGTATCAACTTGTCCAAGCAAGACCCGCAGCAAATCTATCACCACTAGCTAATGTAATGAGGTTTAAGCAAAAAGCTTACGTGACATTGCTTACATTTATTACTGCGTGTTTTACCCAATACGAAAAAAGCTCTAACTGAGAAACTTTGCGTTATAGAAAAAAAACTAATGATATATTTGGAATCAGCACAAATTTCACATTATCACATTAAGATCAGATATTGTTTCTTTTAGACAAAAAAAATATATTTTTTTAGACCGGTGCAATTGGCACAGCGCCAACCAAGTTGCATAGTTCAGCTACTTATATTTACATATTGAAAATAAATGAAATTGTGTGTGGATGATCACGTGACAGGAATCTGCTGATTAAGTTTCTTTAGTCCTACCAAGGTACGACTTTGTGAGTTTTCATTTTCTTCTTTGACTCTCTCAATAATCAGTTTTAGGTCTTCCTTGTTTTCTGCTAATACTGTGTGTCATCAGCGTACCGAAGATTGCTTATTTTTGAATCTTCCAATGTGCACATCGATTTCTGTTTTATTGAAGATCGGTCAATCCCATAATATTCGAAATTATTTTAGACGCGTATGATTCTTTTTAAAAATTTACAATTTCTACTGCCCTTACTGCAATGGAAAAATTAATGGGAGAGCTGTTTATTTTTAGAAAGAATCATACGCGTCTAAAATAGTTTCGAAATCACATAACAGATGGCGCGCTAATGCATCATAATTCCATAATATGTTCGGTGTAGAGGTTGAAGATATTGTGGTGATAATACGTAGCCTTGCCTCACTCCTTTTTGTGGTTTGAGTCAATCAGTATTCCCATATTCCATCTTTACTTCCTGTCCTGTAAAAGTTCACTAATTAGAACAATTAGATAATCTAACACTCTCACAAGTCTCTATGTTGTCCATTGTTTAGTGTGGCTCACACAATCAAAATCTACACTATATACAATGGATCATTAATATATAGTTTTTTTTTTCTCTTTGCTACATGCAGTAGAACAATATCCATGAGAGGACACTCCCGCTAGAGAACACCTCTCTATAAAGGACAGCTTTCATTGCCAAAATTGCCATTTTTACTATTTGACAACACTCCGGTAAGAAGACACCTCTCCCTAAATGACACTTTTGCTCTACATTTAAGTGTCTTTTACAGAGAGGTTCTACTGTATCTTTCCATTATCTATCTTAGGTTTTCTATTTGATCTCTTGTCCCTCTACTTTCTTCTTATCCTTGTGGTAATTACATACCCTCATGGAAAAGCCTTAAGGAAGTGGAAAGTCTTTAATGTTGCGAGTTATCTTTTTTTTTTTTTTTTTGAGGAGACAAAGGCAATTTTGTTCACACTTGGGTTATCTCGTGTGTCTTCAATAAAGGTCACTGTATATCAAATATCTTTCACATCCCGATATACATGCTAAAAATTAACACTTCCCTGAATTCTGTCCATGAATGTATTTAAATGAAATTCTAATATATTTTACTAGACGAATGGCCCGGGCAACGCCCGGGTTTTACCCGAGTGCGTATATATTTTAAAAACGTTTTAATTCAAATACTATTCGTTACAATTATAAATTGGCGCCATGGATGTCACTCTTGTGAAACGTCCCGTTCCAAACTGTGTGTTTTTAAGATGTTTTAATTAAAATACTATTCGTTACAATTATAAATTGGCGCCGTGGATGTCTCTCTTGTGAAACGTCCCGCCCCAAACTGTGTGTGTCTTGAAAATATAAAAATAAAAATGTGAATTTTCATAAAGATTTCATCATGTCGATTTTTTTTTTGCATTTGTATATTAACTTTATGAACGGAAAAATATGTCCAGGGTAGCCTAGTGGTCATGGCATCTGCCTGGTAAGCGGAAGGTCGTGGGTTCGATTCCCATCCCTTGACACTTTTTTTTATTTTATCCATTCTGACCAAAATCTATCCGTGAACTTCACACAGACAGAATAAGGCAATTGTATAAGTAGATAGACAATAATAATAATTATTATTATCATTAGATAATGATAATGATCATAATGATGATGCGCGCGTTGATGACCAAAGTTGATACCCGATTAAATGCTTTTATTCAAATATTATAAATTGGCGCCGTAGATGTCATTCTTGTATAATATATACATGAGTTTTAAAAATTGTAAAAAAAAAATGCATCGGCCGGGAATCGAACCAGCGTGGCAGGCGAGCATTCTACCACTGAACCACCGATGGTTATGAAAATTTCCATCCGTGAGCTTCAAACAAACAGACAGAATAAGGCAAATATATAAGTAGATTTATCACTTTGAGAAGTATTGTGTATGGTATAAGTGCAATGGTTATGTAGTTGCTACAGATCTTTGAGTTTCCTTTTTGTGGAAATAGGTAGAAATATTTTTTTCCACTCGGTTAGCTATTTTACTCATTCCTAATGTTTCTTGAAAATAAAGATATTTCGGCCAGTAAATCTTTTTATTACCTCGACGTTTCGACAAAAATCGTTTGTCCTCGTCAGGAGCAAACAAAAATTAAAACATTTGGCAAGGCGTTAAAAATTATTCAAAATAAGTATCAAAACTTTCCAGAATATTTTTCAGCTTCTTCTTGTCAGTTTCTGATTTGAAATTTAAGCAACGAAAAACATCGTCTGCTTCATCTCCCATCAGGTACATGAGCATTTCGATGTTTCGTCTTTTTTGTTCAATCCACTGACAATTCTAAAGCGATCAAACTTCTTCCATCTTGGCCAATCATTCGGATTGAAGAAGTTAAAAATTCGACGAGGACAAAATATTTTTGTCGAAACGTCGATGTAATAAAAAGATTTACTGGCCGAAGTATCTTTACTTCAAGAAATGCCGGCCAGGCATTCTCTATGTTTACGACATTCCTAATGTGTTCTGACATATTTCGGTGATGGTATTTAGGGCCTCTTGCTGTCTTTATTAACTTAATTGAAATAAAATATATTCTCCTATGGTTTTTCTGTTATTGAATTCATCGAGAGCCTGCTTCGTTCCTGCCATGTTTCTTCCTTTATTTTTATTTTTATACAGTTTCTCTGAGAAGTTATGCACCTCTCCTTATCATTCCTATGCTAGGTTTAAAGCTGCCAATAATTTCCATGATCTACTTGAATAGATCTCTTGTCTTGGTTTTCAGTTTTGCTACTTTCCTGATTAAGAAATATCTTTTTATTTTCCTTACTCGTCTCTGAAAATCTGAATTTAGTTTTCTAACTGCAATATCTTGAAATACTATTTCAATTCCATTTATTGTGTGTGTGAGGAGAGAGAGATATTTATAACCCAGGTTCCTGGAGCGCCAACTACCCGGGGAGTCCAGCTCACTAGTATGGACCAGTGTTGAGCCCTTTTATTCGTGGCCTGTTTTGATTGCTAAGTTGAACCAGTTGACAAGGAAGTTCCATGCTGAGGTTGAGTCTGGAAGGCTGGCCATAGATGTAGGGTGGGTCAGTCCAAGCAGGATAGCTGTCTACATTCTATGTCTCGGGAATGCTGGACAGATGAAGAGAAGATGATCGACTGTATGTGCCTCTACTGCAGGGGTCTCCAAACTACGGCCCGAGGGCCACATCCGGCCCGCAGACAGATTTTGTCCGGCCCGCGGAGACATACTTGAAAACTCCTTTTAGAGAACAAATATTTTTTATAGCAAATAAAATGTTTGTGATAAGTTGGATAAAGAAACACAGAATGGTAATGAGTAAAGACATGTATAATTTATGCAGTAAATTTAACTTCAGCATATAATAACTAACAAATTATTGAAATGAATCCAACTTACATTTTATACATTGTAAGTAATGAACAACACATACCTTATAACATGACATATGAAATGCTAATGAGATGTATGTAATTGAGATTTTCCACCGGCAATAGTTTGTAGTTGTGGACTAATTTTACTTGTACCAATTATTAAAAGAGATTTAAGATGCTCGTCAGTTAATTTAGATCTGTATACATTTTTTGTGTACTTCATTTTGGAGAAGGTTTTCTCACACAAATAAGTAGTACCAAAAACGGAAAACAGCCCACGAGCAAATTTATGCAAATTATCAAATTGTGTCAGTGGAAGACTCTTATAAAATTCCAACAAAGATGAGTTTTCATATTTGTTCTTAATTATATCACTGCACTGAAGATCAATCATTTCCATTTGAAGTTCCGGGGCTAGGGTTTCAATGTCAGCATCAAAAGGATTCTGAAAAATCTTAATTTGATTCGCAATGGCATCAAAGTCCGAGAAACGAGTATCAAAATTTATCTTCAAAGCACTCAAAGTTTCGATTGCAAAATCGATAGGAAACTCAGTCTCAGTAGTGTGGCTGAATATTTCACATGTTTTAAAATGTGAAAAACATTTACTTCGTAGTTGTGATTGAAACAGTATCAATTTCATCCGGAATGACTTGATATTAGTGTATAAATCAGGAAGATGCTGGTTTTCTCCTTGCAATCTCAAATTCAGTTCGTTCACATGTTTTGTCAAAGAATGCTAACTTCCATAGCCATGCGTTGTTTTGTAATTCAGTAAGAGGGCGGTGCTTTTCATTCAAAAAAATTTCGATCACTGCTCGAAGTTCAAAAAAGCGCTGAAGGACTTTCCCACAACTAAGCCAGCGTACGGCAGTATGATAAGGTAAGTCTGTTTCTCCAATCTCTGCAATAAATTGTCGGAATTGTCGGTGATTCAGCCCAAAAGATCTGATGAAATTAACAGTTGATATGACTGGTTTCAGAACGTCAGACATATCCAAACATTTTCCGCACAAAGACTGTTCCTGAATGATACAATGTAAGACTAATGGTTTTGAGCCGCCGTCATTTTCTACAGCCTTTGACACAAGAGCGACCACTCCTTTATCTTTCCCACTCATGTTTTTGCCTCCATCAGTTGTAATACATTTCAAGTTTTCCATCGAAGGTTCTTTTTATTAATGGCCATTTCAACTCCTTTAAAAATATCGGTACCAGTAGTTGTGCCATGAATACTATACATATCAAGAAGTTCTTCGTGCACTTCATAGCTTTTATCTACTCCTCTAATATAAATCAACACCTGAGCAGTATCTGACACATCCGTTGACTCATCCAAGGCCAAAGAAAACCACTCAACATGTCCATTTTTGTCGAACAGTTGAGAGGATATATTTTCAGCGATGTTTTCTACCCTTCGAGCCACAGTGTTTGCTGACATACTGACAGTTTTTAATAAATTTACCTTTTCAGGGCACATTTCTTCGACTACTGCAATTATGCATTCCTTGATCATTTCTCCATCGGTGAATGGTTTTCCACGTTTTGCAATTTCAAGAGCCACACGAAAGCTGGCACGAGTTGCCGCCTCTTGTTCAGTTTTGACTTTTGTAAATAAAGATTGCTGCGATTTCAATCCGCGCTTCAAAGCTTCGAATTTTTCTGTCCGCACAATTCCTGTATATTTTGAGTAATTTTGAGAATGTTTTGTTTCATAATGACGTTTCATGTTATATTCTTTGAGAACGGCTATGCTTTCATTGCAAATCAAACATAGCGCCTTGTTACTGGACTCAATTACTAAATACTGAATGTTCCACTGATCTTTGAATTTTCTGCATTCACTATCAATTTTTCGCTTCTTTTCCATTCTGCTAAATAACACACAAAAGCAACAATTAATAATAACATTTAATAACAAATAAACATAACAATTAATACAGGAAAATTAATAATATGCAGTGTTGCCATCTTGGCCCTCGGAACTTACTGGAGTAATCAGTATGGCCCTAAGGCTGGAAAGTTTGGAGACCCCTGCTCTACTGAACAGTGGATGCAGGTAGGGTCTGTTTCGGGATGTACACGTGTAATGTCTGCCAGTACATGGCCCGTGAGGATGGTGATGGGGGCCTCTCCATGCGGATATTTGGTAGTTATTTATATTATTTATTTATTTAAGTAACCCAGGTTCCTGGAGCGTACAGAAGTCGCCAACTACCCGGGATGTCCTTCTGACCTAAGTCTTCTTGGATTTATGTACAATGCCAGTGGAAGTCCAATTAATGAGGTGTTGCCAGGCAGATTTCTTTCTTGGGAGATTTTCTAGGGATGCTGGACATATGTTGGTGATACCTAGGAGAGTGGCTGTCTGGAATCTTTGGTATTGGAAGGTTGGTCAAGTGAAGAGGAGGTGGTCTACGGTTTGGTCTTCATCTTGGCAGTGGGGGCAAGTTGGGTCTTCTTTCGATACCGTTGCAAGGTCTGCCTGAATGTAGCCATGGCCGGTCAGGATTGTTGTGGAGGTAGATCCATGCTTGATGTTTCGAAGCATTTGGAGGAGTAGTTTCGGGGTAGCAGCAAATCTTCGTAGATTTCTGGTGGAGTAATCTTGGGTGTAGAGGTCTGTCCACATTTTGAGGGCTATCTGTTCTTTTTTACCGCGCACGACGCTCTTTGGGAGGGTGGTAAAGGATAGTGGCAGATCAGAATGTGCTGCAGCCTTTGCCGCCTGATCCGCCAGTTCATTTCCTGGAATACCGCTGTGGCCTTTGATCCAGCAGAGTTGCACATTTGGTGAAAAATGCAGGTTGTAGATTATTTCCGCAATTAGTTGTGTTCTTGGGGGCCAAGACCTACATATGGCTGATAGAGCTGATTGGCAGTCTGAGGCAATGATAAAGTGTTCTTTCGGGAAATTCATGGTGATTTTTGTTGCGTAGAGAATGGCAAGCAGTTCAGCTTGGAACGCTGAGCACTCCTGGTGGAGTTTAAGTTGTATGGTTTGTAGAGGAGGTGGTAGGAGGACTCCAGCCCCAACTCCTTCTGATGATTGGGATCCGTCTGTGTAAATGGTGGTGTTATTTATATTAAAACTATAAAAAGCCATGAAAGTTTTGTACAGGATGACGACTTAAACCTATTAAATGTTCTATGAATAATACATTAATCTGTGAATTTATTAACTATATTATTGGGAGTACAAATAAGTTTTGAGGGATTTGCAAAAGAAGCCACAACAAATATTATATAAATAGCATCGGACCTTGTAAGGTTTCATGTTAAGGCTTCATCATTTCCTCAAAAATATCAGAAGAAGTCTTTTCACTCAAGTGTAAGGAACCTTTTTTTTTTTTTTGGTGCTCTAACCATGTCAACTTTTTGCCAACAAAACACAATTTGCGGGAAGCGCTGCTTTTTTGTTTTAATTTGAAGAAAAGTGCAACTGATGGACATCGATTGCTGTGTGAGGCATATGGTAAACATGCTCTATCAATAAAATTATGTGAGTACTGGTTTCGGCGTTTCAAAAGTGGCGATTTTGACACCAGAGACAAAGAACGCGGAGGGAGGCCAATAAGTTCGAAGACGCTGAGTTGGAGGCTTTATTGGACGAAGATTCAAGCCAAACTCAACAGGAGCTCGCTGAAACCTTGGGAGTGACTTAACAAGCGATTTCGAACCGTCTCAAGGTCATGGGTATGGTGCAAAAACAAGGAAATTGGGTTCCATATGAAATCAACCCAGGAAACATCGAGCGCCGTATTTGCACGTGCGAACTACTGCTCAAAAGACAAAATCGGAAGGGTTTTTTCCATCGAATCGTGACGGGGGACGAAAAGCGGATTCACTACGACAACCCAAAGCGCAGAAAATCGTCGGTTAAGCCCGGTCATGCATCAACTTCAACGGCCAAACCGAATATTCATGGCAAGAAGCTAATGCTGTGCATCTGGTGGGATCAGCTCGGAGTGATCTACTATGAGCTACTTCAGCCTAACGAAACCATCACTGGAGAACGTTACCAACAACAATTGATGCGATTAAGCCGAGCATTGAAGATTAAACGCCCACTATATGCCAAAAGACATGACAAGGTGATCTATCAGCACGACAACGCTCGGCAAAATGTTGCAAAAGTTGTCAAGGAGACTTTGGAGGCGCTTCAATGGGATGTCCTACCCCACCCGCTGTATTCACCAGACATTGCTCCTTCAGACTACCACATGTTCCGTTCGATGACACATGGCCTGGCCGAGCAGCACTTCACTTCTTACGAAGAGGCGAAAAATTGGGTCAATGTTTAGATCGCCTCAAAAGACGAGGAATTTTTTCGACACGGAATCAGTATGCTGCCTGAAAGATGGGAAAAAGTCGTAGCTAAAGATGGACAATACTTTGAATGAAATATATTGTACTGATTTCTCTGAATAAAGCTTCGAATTTATAAAAAAATCCCTCAAAACTTATTTGTACTCCTTATATATAAATAAATATATAAAGGTCAGAAGAGAGAAGACATATCCTTCCTTCCTTTCCTTATATCTATAAAAATGAAATCCAAAATCGATGTTTGTTATCACGTTGCGCAAAATCTACAGAATCAATCATTATGAAATTTCGCATGTAGGTAGCTGAAGATTTCATTTAACATATAGGCTATTCAAAAAAACTAAAAAAATGTTAATGTGCTTTTTTTAATGTAAAACCAAAAATCGTTAGTTCCAGCCTTTTACCGCTTGGGCGCAGCACTGGTCGCGACGATAAATGAATTTGATTGGTTAATAATTTTACACGTAGTTTGTTTACACGATGAATGTTAGTTTGTTTACACGTTGAATGTTTTTGAAAGGTAAGATTATCCAATCGCTACTACTGGGAAGGTTTCTGGTTTGAATTTGATTTGAAATAAATATTCGTTGCAATTTTATTTGCTAATTTTCTACTTTCACTCGCAAGCAGCGCCTCTCGCGGTATCTGGTGAAATTATATTTATAAATTGTAACAATGCTTAAAATGTGTTCCAAGTATAATAAATTTAATTTGAGAATTTAGTAATATAATATTCGAATGACGTTGTAAAAAAACTTGGCATTTCAATATTAATATATATTTAAAGAAAATATTGTAACGTTTTTGTGTTAAATGTTAAAATGTTGTAATACAATATAATATAATGCGGCTTGTGATTGTAAAACGAAATTTGAAATACTATCCCGCATGTGTTTTTTTTTCAACGAAAATTCAAAATTTATTTCAAGGATAAATAACGATTATTTCTAACCTTTTGGATGAGGCATGAAAGGGTGAATTGTGAAGAGTAATGATAAACGGAAAAATAAAAATGTCCAGTGATGGGAATCGAACCCACAGTGTTCCGCTCACCGGGCAGATGCCATGTCCACTAGGCTACCCTGGACATATTTTTCCGTTCGTAAATAATACATAAAGTAATTTATAATACAATATAATATAGTGCGGCAGCCGCATAATTACTTTATGTATTATTTACGAACGGAAAAATATGTCCAGGGTAGCCTAGTGGACATGGCATCTGCCTGGTAAGCGGAACACTGTGAGTTCGATTCCCATCTCTGGATACTTTTATTTTTCCGTTTATCATTACTCTTCACAATTCACCCTTTCATACTTCATCCAAAAGGTTAGAAATAATCGTTATTTCTCCTTGATATAAATTTTGAATTTTCGTTGAAAAAAAAAAACACATGCGGGATAGTATTTCAAATTTCGTTTTACAAAATGTTGTAATGTTAAAATAGATTTTTACATTGTTAATTTAATTTGTTGTTGTTATATAAAAATGAAGATGCAAATTACATTGTTGTTGTTTATTATTGGAAATTACATATTCTCCGCTAATTGTTGTTTATTATCGTTTGTTTATATAAAAAAAACTAGCGGACGTACCCGGCTTCGCCCGAGGTTTTACCCGAGTAAAGGTTTGTCTAGCGAACATTTGTTAAAACAATTCTCTAAAAACTTATATATAAAAAAAAGATATATTTTGATAATTTGAAACTCGTAAATTTGAATCTCTCGATAAAGTGAACATTTTTTCCCGGTCCCTGTGTGCCGTGTCATCCTGAATTTTGTCTTTCCTAATTTTCTACATTAGAAAATCATAGTTTTATCTAGTGAACATTTTTTCCCGGTCCCTTGAAAAATACTCGATAAGTTGAATAAAATCAATATTAATTGGTTCCCTCGGTAATTGGAAGTTAAAGGAATAGTATCTTCGCCTTGGAATTGCATCATTATTCTTGTCTCAAATAAATTGCCGTGTCATCCTGAGATAATCTTACTTTTGATAAATAATATTTAAGATAACAAACTTAGTGATAAGAAAACTTGTTATCATCGTCACAATGGGGGCGCTGCTTGCGAGTTAAATCTACAAATCTGCAAATAACTCTAAGGATATTCAAGATATTCATGAAATTATTTTTCAAAAACCTTCCCGGTGATATACCTAATAATATCCCAAAATTTCACGGCGATTGGATGTATGGTTTTTGAATCTATAGAGTACAGACAGACATTCAATTTTATATATATAGATTACTAGCGGACGTACCCGGCTTCGCCCGAGGTTTTACCCGAGTAAAGGTTTGTCTAACGAACATTTGTTAAAACAATTCTCTATAAACTTATAAAAAAAAGAGATATATTTTGATAATTTGAAACTCGTAAATGTGAATCTCTCGATAAAGTGAACATTTTTTCCCGGTCCCTGTGTGCCGTGTCATCCTGAATTTTGTCTTTCATAATTTTCTACATTACAAAATCATCGTTTTATCTAGTGAACATATTTTCCCGGTCCCTTGATAAATACTCGATAAGTTGAATAAAATCATGGTCGTGAATCTCTCGATAAAGTGATCATTTTTTCCCGGTCCCTGTGTGCCGTGTCATCCCGAATTTTGTATTTACTCGATAAAGTGAACATTTTTTACCGTTCCCTGTGAGCCGTGTCATCGTGAATTTTGTCTTTCCTAATTCTATACATTACAAAATCATTGACACGGGATATCATTTAATGTTGTCTAAAGGGGGTTAAGAGAGCAGTCTCTTTCAAATGAAAAATGCTTTAATTAAGCAGATGTTTTAAGTATAATATATGAGAGAGGCAATCTTACAGGTTGTCGACGCTGTAAAATCCCCAGAGAGAGTGTTTTTGTAGCATCATGCTGTGACTCACACGATGACCCAAGGTCTTCAGAAGCAGCAAACTAAGCCTATCTCCGTCTCAATGGCGGCGCTGCTTTGCGAGTTAAATATACAAATCTGCAAATAACTCTAAGGATATTCAAGATATTCAAGAAATTATTTTTCGTAAACCTTTCCGGGGATACACCTAATAATATCCCAAATTTTCACGGCGATTGGATGTATGGTTTTTGAATCCATAGAGGACACACACACACACAGACAGACAGACATTCATTTTTATATATATATAGACTAGACGAATGACCCGGGCAACGCCCGGGTTTACCCGATTAAATGTTTTATTCAAACACTATTCGTTACAATTATAAATTGGCGCCGTGTATGTCACTCTTGTGAAACGTCCCGCTCCAAACTTTACAGTCAGATTAGTTACGATATAAATCTTCAAATCGAGCGAGCGTCTATAAATATTTCGATTTAGATCAAGTATTCTAATTATTAAGCGAACTATTATTAATAAAATTTTGAGAAGATTTCGATTTTAAACGTATTTATAACCTTGATAGAGGGCGCTGTTCGTGAGCTAAGTAGAATAATTTGAATATATAGTTTTAATATTTAATTTATATATAATTTAAAATAGCCTATCGTTTTCCTCGTATTTTTTTACCTATGTATGGAAATTTTGGTTTGAATTAGTGAACTACTGCGAATTTGTATACCGGACATACAAACCAACAAACAAACAAACAAACATACAAACATTCATTTTTATATATATAGAAGATATAATATAAATGAGTTTTAAAAATTGTTTTAAAAAATGCATCGGCCAGGAATCGAACCCGGGCCGCCCGCGTGGCAGGCGAGCATTCTACCACTGAGCCACCGATGCGTATACAAAATGGTCATATTTGGGTATTCATTCCATTCCGGATTACTCCGCGTAAAAAAAAAGTTCTTCAAATGAAAAAAAGAAATAGCCAAAAATACTAAGCAAATTGTATCCAAAAATTTTCCTCAGGTTTATAAAAAGCGACATGCTAAATTTGGTACCAATTGGTTCAGTAGTTTTTGAGTTTATCGCGAAACAGACAGACAGACAGACAGAAATTGACTTATATATATATAGAGATTAGTGTTTAGGTATTTGATTTAATTCATATAGTTGATATAATAGTATATATTTATATTATATTTTTTATAAATTAGTTTTAAAAATTGTAAAAAAAAAATGCATCGGCTGGGAATCGAACCCGGGCCGCCCGCGTGGCAGGCGAGCATTCTACCACTAAGCCACCGATGCTTTAAAAAAATGGCCATATTTAGGTATTCATTCCATTCCGGATTAGTCCGCGTAAAAAAATAGTTCTTCAAATTAAAAAAAGAAATAGCCAAAAATAATAAGCAAAATGTAGCCAAAAATTTTCCTCAGGTTTATAAAAAGCGACATGCAAAATTTGGAACCAATTGGTTCAGTAGTTTTTGAGTTTATCGCGAAACAGACAGAGAGACAGGAATTGACTTTTATATATTGCCACGTTTTTATTTTTTAAAACGCTAATTTTAGTTTAGTAAAACTTTATTTTTAAAGTTTATTATTTTAAAAGTGAAATGTTTGTTAATGAAATAGACATTTTGCCTAAACTCATTTATTGCTGCTTTCTTTTACAAGCCATTTGTTTATCTGTATTTTTACATATCGTTTTTATTGAGTTTTTACTAATTTAGTATGTACATCATTGACTTTTTGTTTTAATGTCCATCCATAGAGAGCAAAACAACAACTGACTCACCCGTGCAGGCAAGGCCACGCTCCGTTGCGTCACGTGGGAAAACATACGTAGATCTTCTCGTACATGTTCTCAGCACATCCCCCTTTTTAAGACTTGAAATATATATATACATTACAAACTTTAAATGCATAATATAATTAATAATGAAGGCGATCCACAGGTTTAACAATTCGTCCACTCCGGGTTCTTATCTGGCCGTCTTCTGAGTCGTTAGAGGGATAATCCACAACTGGGGTCTTTTCATTTTCAACCAGTTCCTCCCCCGAAAAGGTCGGCGTCGATGGGTCGGCTGGATATTGCACTGTAACTCCTTTTCGTAGATGGAACCTGTTTCGACGTAAAGTCCCAACTGGAGTATCAACCATATACGACCTTGGTGTCGATGCTTTCTTCTTTACAATCCCCCAGGTTCGCATATCTGTAATCCAAACCGTGTCACCTTCGGATAGCTCCTCCATGTCCGTAGCTCCGCAGCGTCGATCATATCTGGATTTCATATCCTTTCTCCTTCTCCCCTCCTTTCTTTTCAGGGTCTGAGAGTCCACCAACTTTGGATTAAGATTCTCTGGTGCAATTGGCAAGGTCGTTCGGAGTTTACGTCCCATGAGAAGCTCAGCAGGGCTGTAACCGTTCTCCAAAGGGGTCGATCGATACTCCAGGAGTCCAAGCGATGGGTCTTGATTTTTCTTGAGGATCAACTTAGCAATTTTCACACCTGCTTCTGCCATCCCATTGCTCTGCGGGAATCGAGGACTTGAAGTGACATGTGTGAATCCGTACTGCCTTGCGAAATTTGAAAATTCACGAGCAGCTCCAAATTGCGTCCCATTATCGCTTACAACAGTTTCTGGTACTCCATGTCGGGCAAATATGGATTTGCAACTACGCACCACCACACTGGCTGTGAGCCGATCCAGCTGAACCATTTCAGGAAATCGAGAATAATAGTCAATGACGACTAGATACCACTTATTCTCGAACTTGAACAAATCCATTCCAATCTTCTGCCACGGTCGTGTAGGAAAGTTGGTTGGTATCAAAGGTTCATGTTTTGAGACGGCTTCCTGGATACAGACACTGCACTTTCTGACCGTTTCCGCGATCTCTTCCGAAATTCCAGGCCACCATACCGTCTCACGTGCGCGAAGTCTTGTTTTTGTAATCCCGAAGTGTCCAGCGTGCAACTTATCTAGGACCTCCAGTTTCATACTTGCTGGAATAACAAGACGACAGCTACGCATCAGTAGTCCATTTTGAACGCCGAGTTCATCCTTGACATGCCAATAAGAGAGCAGAGCCGGTGACATCTTCTTCTTATCTGGCCAGCCTTGCTCAAGGTAGTTGACTACTGCTTTCAGGGTCGTATCCTCTTGTTGAGCTTCAAAAATCTTCGTCAACATCTCGTCTTTGTCGGTTATACTCGAGAGAACTGCATTTATATGCGCTGAGGTTTGCCGTTCGTTTTCACCTCCCTCGGTTGTAAGAAGTGGTTGTCTGGATAATGCATCGGCGTCGAGCAGCTCCTTTCCAGGGATATGCACTATTTCGAATCCAAACCTCATCATACGCATTCGGAAACGTTGCAGTCTTGGGGTCAGCGAACTCAATTCTTTCGTCGAAAATAGAGGAATGAGAGGCTTATGGTCGGTCTCAATTCGGAAACGCTTTCCAAGCAGGAAATCTTGAAAACGTTCGCAAGCCCATGTAATTGCGAGAGCCTCTTTCTCGATCTGAGCATATCGTTTTTCGGTAGGTGTCATAGTTCTAGAAGAATAAGCAACAGGTCGCCAGATTCCATTCTTACCTTCTTGCTTCAGTACCGCTCCCAAGCCGTATGAAGATGCGTCGGATGACACCATAGTTGGTTTCCTGACGTCGTATGCTGCCAAGATGGGTTGAGTCGTGAGCAATTCTTTCAACTTTCGGAACGCTCGCTCCTGGCTGCAATCCCAAACGAAGTCTTGACCTTTCACCAACAACTGGTTCAGTGGAGCCACAATTTCAGATAAATTTTCCACAAAGCGTCCCAGATGGTTCACCATGCCAATAAATCTTCTTACGCCATGAACATCGGTCGGAGCAGGCATCCTCGCCACTGCTTCGATTTTCGCTGGATCTGGTCGGATACCGTCTTCATCCAGTATGTGCCCAAGAAAATTAATTCTTGGCACGCCGAAGACACACTTGGCCTTGTTTAGTGTAACTTTCGCCTCTTTCAGTTTTCGGAGCACTAAACGAAGAATTCGATCGTGAGTCTTGGAGTCGGAGGCAAATATCAGGATATCGTCCAGGTAACACATTACACCGTCCATGCCTTGCAAGATTATTGACATAATTTTCTGAAAATACTCTGGGGCGAGTGAGATTCCAAATGGCATCCTGCAGTATTTATATCTCCCAAAAGGAGTGATGAAGGTCGTTAAATGCTGGCAGTCCGGGCTCAACGGAATCTGGTGAAAGCCACTGTTCGCGTCCAGTTTCGAAAAGAATCTTGCTTCCCCCAGTTGCCCCAGCATGTGCTCCACCACTGGCATGGGATGCACTTCGCGCTGTACATGTTCGTTCAGCCTTGAGAGATCCACACAGAGTCGTATGTCGCCATTCGGTTTACCAGCAATCACAGTCGGTGCACACCATTCAGTCGCAACGTTAACTTGTGCTATGATTCCCGCCTTCTCGAGTTCTTCCAACCTTGTTTTGAGCTTTTCCATCAAAGGTATTGGTACCCGTCGAGGAGTATGCACAGCATATGGTTTTGCTCCAGGTTTCAATTTGATTTCGTAAGGGTTTCCGATCTGTCCCAGTCCTTCAAATACTTCAGGGAATTCCTTGATCGGGTTAATTCTCGTCGCAACCACTTCAATTCGCCTCACCAGGTTCAAGAGCTCACATGCCCGGCGACTCAGAAGAGGTTCACTCAAACGACGAATGACATAAATCTTCTCCTTGATTTCATAATTGCCATTTCGCAGCGTTGATATAAACATACCCACAGTCTGAAGTTCGGAGAATTCAGCAGCTCTAAGGTTGATATCACTTTCCACTAGTCGTTGCTGTCCCATTATCTTCTTGAAGAGACACAGAGGAACACATGTAACATCCGCCTGGGAGTCGAGCTTGAACTTCACCTTTTTCCCGTTCACTTGGATTTCTGCTGTCCATCGCCTCCTGCACTCGCCTTCATCATCATCGAGATTAGATGAATCCTCCACAGCTGAGATCTCCAGGAGAAAACCAATTTCTTCATCAAGTTCAGAAACAGCTTTGACTTCCGCAGTCTTCTCCTGCTTATCTGGGCAGCAATTTGCAAAATGGCCAGTTTTTGAACATAGGTTACATCTTTGCCCTTCAGCACGGCAAGCCTGTCCTTCCCTGTGGGTGAAACCTCCGCATTTTGGACATCGTGATCTTGTTTTGGCTGACTTCTCCTTCTTCCTCGAAGGTTGCTGTTGTTGTTTCGGTGATTGTTTCTTCGAATTGAACTTCACCTGATTGACCTTTTGGCTTGCTGAGGGACGCTGCAGGTCGACTTGCTGCTGTCGAACGGCTTCCTGCTGTCGAACCATTTTCACCGCCTTTTCCAAAGTCAGTTCGCTGTCCAACTGCATTCTTTCAGATAAAGCTTTGTCCCTCACTCCAACCACTATTCGGTCACGGATCAACTGCTCATGAAGACCCTCAAATTCGCAACTATCAGCCAATTTGTACAATGAAGTGATGAATTCGTCCACTGGCTCCCGATCCTCTTGGATTCTTGAATTAAATTTCGCACGTTCGTAGATAATATTCTTCCTGACACAGAAGTGGCTGTCGAACGCCTTGAGGACGGAATCAATTTTCGTTGCCTCTTCCTCCTCTTCGAACTTGAAGGTCCTGAATATATCATCCGCGCGGTCACCCATCAAGTACATGAACAAATCGATCTTGTCCGCCTCCTCTTTCTTCTTCATTCCACTGACCACGAGGTATCGTTCGAATCTCTTCCTCCATTTGGGCCATTCGTTGGGAGTCGAGAAGTCGAAAGTTTCTGGAGGTTGAATCTGAGCCATGTTGAATTATCTTCCAAGGTACGCAAAAATCGATATTTTGCAATATACGGGTTCGTATTTTATCCAGTTATCGCTGCCACCATGTTTTAATGTCCATCCATAGAGAGCAAAACAACAACTGACTCACCCGTGCAGGCAAGGCCACGCTCCGTTGCGTCACGTGGGAAAACATACGTAGATCTTCTCGTACATGTTCTCAGCACACTTTTAATGAATGGAAAATAAAAATGAAAATAAACATATGAAAAATTAAAGTAACATTTTAAAGGAATTTATGTACAATTGAAAATTGTTTCTGTAACGTCTCATATTCCCCTTCTTGAAGCATTTATTCTCGGGTAATAAATGGTCGAAGTTGAGATATGTGAACGCGTCTTGCTTGCTTTTGGTCTTTCAGAGAGATATCGTAGGTTACATCAGATATCTTTTTTTGAATGACAAATGGTCCTTCATATTTTGGTGATGTCTTGATGAGACGAGGGTCGTTGAAGGCAATTTTTCTTATGACTAAGTCTCCTTCTTTAAAGACATACTTGGGGTGATGGCTATCGTGTTTAATCTTCCACTTACTTCTAAATTGTTCTGTCCGCAGGCTAGCTTTCTTCCTGGCTTCTTCAATTGTAATTGGAGTTTGGTCGGCAAATTCGGGTACATTACCGATTCCATACATTAAGAAAAGCGGTGAAAAACCTGTCACGTCATGTGGTGTGGAATTATAATTTTTGACAACTTGCGGTAACATGGAGCTCCATTTACATCTAGGTTTCTCTAGAACAGCTATTCTCAGTTTTGTCATTATCGTATCATTTAATTTCTCACAAATGCCATTGCACTGAGGATGATAAGGCGAAGTATATGTGTGTTTAATTCCTTGTAAAGAAAGAAATTTGTTGAACTCTTTTGATATAAAATTTTTGCCATTATCTGTTAAGATAGTATTGATCGAATTAACAGATTTGATTATCTTATCAAGACATTGAGTGACAGCTTGAGCAGTATTTGTTATTGTGGGACATGCCCATAGATAACGAGTTGCGTGATCAACAAAAACTTGAATGAATTTATGCTTTGTGTTAGCTGCTGCTGTTCCCAGTACAATAGTGTCACAACCGATCATTTGTAATGGTTGGATATTTGACGTTGGAGTGATCATTTCTCCTAAAGTTGGTTCATGTCTGACCTTCACTAGTTGACAAGATTTACAAGATCGAACATAATTCTTGATATCAGTTGTTATTCCTTTCCACCAATAACATTGAGTTATAAGTTTGCATGTTTTGGTTATTGATGGGTGACTCAATGAATCGTGATATTCTTCCAATATTTTTTTGGTAAGCGAGTTTGGGACAACTGCTTTAAAAACTCCTTTTTGTTTGATCATTACCACACCGTCGTGAGTGTGGGAATTTTTCAAGAAACTCAAATCTGAATTTTGTTGGTGTTCTTGAAGTTCTTGAGTTGCAATGTTAACAACTGGGAGTCTTGATAAGGCGTCGACATGAGTTTGTTGCTTTCCAGAACGATGAACGATGTTACATGATTTCGAGGATAAACTAAGAATCCATCTAAAATACTTAGGTTTCGGTTTCTTCATGGTGAAAAGCCATTGGAGCGCCGCATGATCAGTGATGATTTCAAATGGTTGGTTTTCTATGTATACATGAAAGTGATCAGTTGCTTGTATTACGGCTAGGCATTCCATCTCATAAGCAGAATAATTCTCTTGGTGTGGTTGCAGTGTTTTGGAGTAATAAGCAATTACATGTTCCTCATTGTCTGGACCAATTTGTGTTAGGATTGCTCCAATTCCATATTTGGAGGCATCTGTATAAACTTTAGAGGGGTAGTCCGGGTTGTAAATAGCAAGGACAGGTTTTGTAGATAGTGCCATTTTAAGTTTAGCGAATGACTCCTCTACTTCCTCATTCCAGATGAAGGGCTGATTCTTCCGAGTGAGTCGAACCAAGGGGAATGAAATTTTAGAAAAGTCCTTCACAAATTTTCTGTAATAATTTGCCAATCCCATGAACTGACGAACTTTCTTTACAGTATCAGGTCTTGGAAAGTCTTGAATAGATTTTACTTTTCCTGGATCAGGTTTTAATTGATTGTGACTGATGATATGTCCGAGGTATTTTACTTTAGTTCTTCCAAAAATACATTTCGACAATTTTAATTTCATGTTGTACTGTCTTAATTTGTCAAAAACTTTACTAAGAAGCTCTATGTGCTCTTGCCATGTTTTCGTGTACACCAATATGTCATCTTGGAAAGAGCAAGTTCCTTTCCATAATAATTCACCTAGAATATGTTGGATTATCCTTTGAAACGTTGAAGCAGCATTTTTTAAACCAAAGGGCATCACTAAAAACTCATAATGACCATCGTTTGTGACGAATGCAGTTTTTTGAATAGATTGCGGGTCCATTTCGATCTGCCAATAACCCCATGCAACATCAAGGGTAGAGAAGAATCTGGATCCATGCAATCGATCAAACATGTCCTGTATGTGAGGTATGGGTTGCCTGTCATCCAGCGTGATCTCATTAAGACGTCTGTAATCAATGCACATCCTTTTATTTCCATCCTTCTTGGGAACCATAACAACAGGAAATGCCCAAGGAGAATCTGAAATTCTTATTAACTTGTGTTCGAGAAGTTCTTTAACTTGTTCAGCTATCTCTTCATACTCTTTTAGAGGACGACGATAGGGTCTCAGAGAAATTGGTTGTTCACTTTTCGTGATGATCTTATGTTGTATAGCTACTGTGCTGAGAACATGGACGAGAACCTCTACGTATGTTTTCCCACGTGACGCAGCGGAGCGTGACCTTGGCTGCACGGGTGAGTCAGTTGTTGTTTTGCTCTCTGTATCGATGGACGTTAAAACATGGTGGCAGCGATAACTGGATAAAATAAGAACCCGTATATCGCAAAATATCGATTTTTGCGTACCTTGGAAGATAATTCAACATGGCTCAGATTCAACCTCCAGAAACTTTCGACTTCTCGACTCCCAACGAATGGCCCAAATGGAGGAAGAGATTCGAACGATACCTCGTGGTCAGTGGAATGAAGAAGAAAGAGGAGGCGGACAAGATCGATTTGTTCATGTACTTGATGGGCGACCGCGCGGATGATATATTCAGGACCTTCAAGTTCGAAAAGGAAGAAGAGGCAACGAAAATTGATTCCGTCCTCAAGGCGTTCGACAGCCACTTCTGTGTCAGAAAGAATATTATCTACGAACGTGCGAAATTTAATTCAAGAATCCAAGAGGATCGGGAGCCAGTGGACGAATTCATCACTTCATTGTACAAATTGGCTGATAGTTGCGAATTTGAGGGTCTTCATGAGCAGTTGATCCGTGACCGAATAGTGGTTGGAGTGAGGGACAAAGCTTTATCTGAAAGAATGCAGTTGGACAGCGAACTGACTTTGGAAAAGGCGGTGAAAATGGTTCGACAGCAGGAAGCCGTTCGACAGCAGCAAGTCGACCTGCAGCGTCCCTCAACAAGCCAAAAGGTCAATCAGGTGAAGTTCAACTCGAAGAAACAATCACCGAAACAACAACAGCAGCCTTCGAGGAAGAAGGAGAAGTCAGCCAAGACAAGATCACGATGTCCAAAATGCGGAGGTTTCACCCACAGGGAAGGACAGGCTTGCCGTGCTGAAGGACAAAGATGTAACCTATGTTCAAAAACTGGCCATTTTGCAAATTGCTGCCCAGATAAGCAGGCGAAGACTGCGGAAGTCAAAGCTGTTTCTGAACTTGATGAAGAAATTGGTTTTCTCCTGGAGGTCTCAGCTGTGGAGGATTCATCTAATCTCGATGATGATGAAGACGAGTGCAGGAGGCGATGGACAGCAGAAATCCAAGTGAACGGGAAAAAGGTGAAGTTCAAGCTCGACTCCCAGGCGGATGTTACATGTGTTCCTCTGTGTCTCTTCAAGAAGATAATGGGACAGCAACGACTAGTGAAAAGTGATATCAACCTGAGAGCTGCTGAATTTTCCGAACTTCAGACTGTGGGTATGTTTATATCAACGCTGCGAAATGGCAATTATGAAATCAAGGAGAAGATTTATGTCATTCGTCGTTTGAGTGAACCTCTTCTGAGTCGCCAGGCATGTGAGCTCTTGAACCTGGCGAGGCGGATTGAAGTGGTTGCGACGAGAATTAACCCGATCAAGGAATTCCCTGAAGTATTTGAAGGACTGGGACAGATCGGAAACCCTTACGAAATCAAATTGAAACCTGGAGCAAAACCATATGCTGTGCATACTCCTCGACGGGTACCAATACCATTGATGGAAAAGCTCAAAACAAGATTGGAAGAGCTCGACAAAGACGAGATCTTGACGAAGAGTTTTAATGCTCAACAAGAAGATACGACCCTGAAAGCAGTAGTCAACTACCTTGAGCAAGGCTGGCCAGATAAGAAGAAAATGTCACAGGCTCTGCTCTCTTATTGGCATGTCAAGGATGAACTCAGCGTTCAAAATGGACTACTGATGCGTAGCTGTCGTCTTGTTGTTCCAGCAAGTATGAAACTGGAGATCCTGGATAAGTTGCACGCTGGGCACTTCGGGATTACAAAAACAAGACTTCGCGCACGTGAGACAGTATGGTGGCCTGGAATTTCGGAAGAGATCGCGGAAACGGTCAGAAAGTGCAGTGTCTGTATCCAGGAAGCCGTCTCAAAACATGAACCTTTGATACCAACCAACTTTCCTACACGACCGTGGCAAAAGATTGGAATGGATTTGTTCAAGTTCGAGAATAAGTGGTATCTAGTCGTCATTGACTATTATTCTCGATTTCCTGAAGTGGTTCAGCTGGATCGGCTCACAGCCAGTGTGGTGGTGCGTAGTTGCAAATCCATATTTGCCCGACATGGAATACCAGAAACTGTTGTAAGCGATAATGGGACGCAATTTGGAGCTGCTCGTGAATTTGCAAATTTCGCAAGGCAGTACGGATTCCAACATGTCACTTCAAGTCCTCGATTCCCGCAGAGCAATGGGATGGCAGAAGCAGGTGTGAAAATTGCTAAGTTGATCCTCAAGAAAAATCAAGACCCATCGATTGGACTCCTGGAGTATCGATCGACCCCTTTGGAGAACGGTTACAGCCCTGCTGAGCTTCTCATGGGACGTAAACTCCGAACGACCTTGCCAATTGCACCAGAGAATCTTAATCCAAAGTTGGTGGACTCTCAGACCCTGAAAAGAAAGGAGGGGAGAAGGAGAAAGGATATGAAATCCAGATATGATCGACGCTGCGGAGCTACGGACATGGAGGAGCTATCCGAAGGTGACACTGTTTGGATTACAGATATGCGAACCTGGGGATTGTAAAGCAGAAGGCATCGACACCAAGGTCATATTTGGTTGATACTCCAGTTGGGACTTTACGTCGAAACAGGTTCCATCTACGAAAAGGAGTTACAGTGCAATATCCAGCCGACCCATCGACGCCGACCTTTTCGGGGGAGGAACTGGTTGAAAATGAAAAGACCCCAGTTGTGGATTATCCCTCTAACGACTCAGAAGACGGCCAGATAAGAACCCGGAGTGGACGAATTGTTAAACCTGTGGATCGCCTTCATTATTAATTATATTATGCATTTAAAGTTTGTAATGTATATATATATTTCAAGTCTTAAAAAGGGGGATGTGCTGAGAACATGGACGAGAACCTCTACGTATGTTTTCCCACGTGACGCAGCGGAGCGTGACCTTGGCTGCACGGGTGAGTCAGTTGTTGTTTGGCTCTCTGTATAGATGGACATTAAAACAGCTACTTTTCCCAAATCAATAGCATGCTGAGAAAATACATTCCTATTGTGTTCAAGTAATTCTTTTAATTCATGTTCTCTTATCTCTTCTAGATGATTTACAAGAATTGGATTTTGTAATCCATCAAATTTGGTGTAAATTGTTTTGTCTCTGACATCTATTAAAAGATTAAAAAGAGATGCAACATCTAATCCGATCAAGAGTGGATATTTAAAGTTCTTCATTACATGGAGAGTTACAGGTTTAATTAGTTTATCTATTCTTACCTTGGTCTGAAGGCTTCCACATGTCCTGGTAACACCATCCGCTTGGCTGATGTGAATGTCTGAATTTGGTTGAAGTTGAAGACGGGTTCGCTTGAACAATCGCCAATTGATTATTGATACTGTTGCTCCAGTATCCACAAATGCTTGCGCAGGAATTCCATTTACTTCAACACTTATGTTGATAAGCTTGAAAGCTCCTTGTGTAGGGGTATTTGTCAAAGTACTTACATTCAACAATTCCGGGGCTCCGCATACTTGTTTCACTGAAGTGTTTTGATTAGGCCTATCCTTTTTATAATTAGGATCATAATCCTCACAATCTGTGACCCAATGTTTAATTTTTATTCCCTTTTTCGAACATATTGGACACCAGAATGGGCAAACATTTTTTCTATTATCATTATTTTTTGTCGCGAGATGTATTTTGTTTTAAGGCTTAAACTGAATTGAAGCCCTATTTTGTTCAATTGAAGCTGCGATATGGAACCATTTCGTGGTGTCAGTTGGCTGTGCAGCCACAATTAAATCTTTCCAATCATTTGGAAGTCCGTCTGTTAATAAATGTATTTTTTCCTCCTTCGTTAGATGGGTTTGATTTAACAGGCGAATTTTATCTTGAAAATAATTTTCTATTGATTCTTCTCGTTTTAATCTTCGATGTGATGCTGAGACAATTGGATTTGCGTTGTATGAACCAAATCTTTGAATCAACTTTTCCTTTACAACTTCCCATCTTTTTATTGCAGGATTTGAAATAATCTCGTCTGCATACCATTCAAGTGCTGAATCTGTCAAGTAGTACATAAGATTTTTGATTTTTTCATCTTCCTTTAAAGAATTATTTTCAAAATCATATAATTTGATCCATGACTCAGGCCTAATTGCCGACTTCGAGCCGTTGAATTTTTGCAACCGGTTGTTTGGATTTTCCGCCATTTTTTTTTTCCGTATCCTTTTCGACTGCGCCAAATGCCACGTTTTTATTTTTAAAACGCTAATTTTAGTTTAGTAAAACTTTATTTTTAAAGTTTATTATTTTAAAAGTGAAATGTTTGTTAATGAAATAGACATTTTGCCTAAACTCATTTATTGCTGCTTTCTTTTACATGCCATTTGTTTATCTGTATTTTTACATATCGTTTTTATTGAGTTTTTACTAATTTAGTATGTACATCATTGACTTTTAATGAATGGAAAATAAAAATGAAAATAAACATATGAAAAATTAAAGTAACATTTTAAAGGAATTTATGTACAATTGAAAATTGTTTCTGTAACGTCTCAATATATAGAGACATTAAATGTGATGATGATAACAAAAATGAATTTTCAAATTACTATACATAATTCAGTGAGAAAAAAAATCTTCTCTTCTATATATATAAAAATGAATGTATGTGTGTGTGTGTGTCTGTTTGTCCTTTATGCCTGACCAAACCACTCATTGGAACGCCATGAAACTTTGGGAAGTTATTTAGTATAGTACTGGGAAGGTTTCTAGCAAATAAAATTTTTGAAATAACTTTTCTCCTAGAAATAATCAAGATAAATATTCTAATTTATCTGTTATAATTCAACAATCTGCTCTAAATATTATCATGATGATACGATGATTTTGTAATGTAGAAAATTAGGAAAGACAAAATTCAGGATGACACGGCAATTTATTTGAGACAAGAATAATGATACAATTCAAAGGCAAGATACTATTCCTTTAACTTCCAATTACCGAGGGAACCAATTAATATTGATTTTATTCAACTTATCGAGTATTTTTCAAGGGACCGGGAAAAAATGTTCACTTTATCGAGAGATTCGTTAAACAAACCTTTACTCGGGTAAAACCGGGCGAAGCCGGGTACATCCATACAAGAATAATGATACAATTCCAAGGCAAGATACTATTCCTTTAACTTCCAATTACCGAGGGAACCAATTAATATTGATTTTATTCAACTTATCGAGTATTTTTCAAGGGACCGGGGAAAAAATGTTCACTTTATCGAGAGATTCGTTATTCGAGATACGTCCGCTAGTTAATTATAAAATTCACAAACGTGACAATATCTTATTTAAAATTTAATAAATGTTTTCAAAAAAAATATGTGTTTCAAAAATATATTTAAACGCATATAACAATATTTATATACGTTTATAAATCTATATATAGGTGGATTGGATGTTTTCTAGAATCGTTTTAACAAATGTTCGTTAGGCAAACTTTTACTCGGGTAAACACGGGCGAAGCCGGGAACATATATATATATATATATATTTTTGTCGGCTATGCATGTCCTCAATATGTAACTAATCTCGCTGAAATTTGAACAGGACAGAGAGTTAAATCTGGAAGAGTTTTTGTCGCACTTTCAACCAAGAAAAATTATAATTAACTAAGTACTGAGCAAAAATATATTTTAGTCAGAAATGATAATGACAATATTGCTGTATCATGCTTGATTGACATAAACAAAATTCTTTAAGGGAATATTCACTAAAGCAGACCACGGGCGAAGCCAGATAATAATTTATAGTAGACAGGAACAAAATTCCACCAGCGAAACATTCACTCGAGCAGAAGACACAGGAAGCCAGGTCACTCTCTATATAAAATATCGTTTCTCGGCCTTTTGGCTAAGATCATGTAGTATATCTCTATATATTTTTATTTATATATATATATTTTTAAAAATCTATTCAGTAGAGAGAGCGGGTATGTTTGCTCGAAAAATATATTTTATATATTAAATAAATATATAATGTAACGAATATTATTATCATTATTATCATAATATTCTGTGTATTCCGGAATATTATTATCAATAATATTCGTTAGGCAAACTTTCACTCGGATAAAACCCGGGGTACACATCCGCTAGTATACTATATATATATTTACACAATTAATATGCTACATCATTTTCCACACACATACGATTGTTATTTTAGTTGTATATATCTTTAATGTAAATAGCAATATATTATTGTTTGAAAAAAAGTTATATTGTTTTAGCCATTTGCTTATAGTAATAACTTTTTGACTTTAAATTATATATATATTAAAAATAAAAATGGGATATCCTGACCAGGAGCACATGTGATTCACAGAAGGCAGAGCGCCATCTGGTGGAACAGGCTAAATCAATGTTTAGTTGATTTCTGTTCCACCAGATGGCGCTCTGCCTTCTGTAAAGCACACGTGCTCCTGGTCAGGATATGCCATTTTTATTTTTAATATCAACACCTGACCATTTGATTTTTTATTCTTATTATTTTTTCTATTATTTTTTCACACATATATATGAGATTTGTGGAGTACTTCGGTGGAGCACAAATCTATCAAATCTTCTCTCTCTAATTGCCTTTTAATGAAATAAATCATTTTCCACTTGAAATATCTCGAGGTCTCATTTCTGGCCTCAGGTTACAGGGAACCTTGGCAGCCTTCTGATCCAACAATACTGTCACTGGTTGCTTGGTCCTCTGACTGAAGACTCCCCAAGGCCCTCGTAGTTGGACTCCTGCCCAAACTTCTGACGATTTGAAACATCAATACTTTGGTCATTGTGAATGGAATATAACTGGAAGACCTTTACAAGAACCCCAAAACTATAGGAGAAAAATTATTGCTTTCAACCTTCATGACCTGGTGTAAGCTTACCCATGGGATAATTAAAATAAAAATATAAATAATAATAATAAAGAATATTGAACTTAACGTCAAACTGCGCCTTGTAAGTTTTATCGAGTATCTCGTTCATGGCTAAAAAATTCTTGTTTAAATTTCCATCCTCTCCCCAAAGGAAATGTTGGCTCTGCAACTAGGTATTGTTCTTCAGAGACAGGTGTATTGGATAATTATATATTCAATAGAAACATTCTCATATTTTAAAAATAGATTTTTATAATATACATTACTTTTTTTTTTCAAAGCAAAAATTTATAATTAGCTTTTTTTCAATTTCCTATATTCATTGCATGCATTGTCAAATAAGTGGTGGTCCGAATTTGATCAGAATATATTTGATCAGAAGTAGTGGGCCAAAATATGCGATTTTGGGTCAAAACCATAAAGGATAAAACCATACTAGAGAGTGAATTATAGCTTTTATTCAACTGAAACATATAGATAACTACAGCTAGGTCTCACCAGAAAATTAGAGATTAACCATAGAACTAGAAATGACAAAGCATTTTTAAAAACAAAGTCTTTCATATAATCAGATCTATTTGTATTAAAGGCGGGTAGAAGCTGATTACCACGTTATATACCTATTACTCATCACCGTTATAATGTTAAGACAATTTATTTTAATTATATCAATTCATCTTTATGGAGCTAAAGTAAAAGAGAGAAATATTCTGATGAAAAATTTATCAAAAATGTAATAATTAATATTGAAAATATAATTGATCGCTGCCATGCCGAAAGGAGCTCCAAAAGAGAGTGGACTTTGTTAAGTTGATAAAAACCACTGTTTATCGTGTCAAGAAGCAATTGGATGAGGCCGACAGTAACAAAGAAGGAATGGATGCAAGGAAAATGCAATCGCTAATCAATTAGAGTTGAGTTATAATATTTTTTGTTGTGCACTTTATACTATTTTAAATTTACTGAATAATATTTGCACAAAATTCTCTTTTCTTTAAAATATTTTCCTAAAGGAAAATATCATGTTGCCTCATTAAAAAATAGAGAGAGAGAGAGAGAGAGAGAGAGAGAGAAATTCAAATAGCTGAGAGGACCCCAGCAAAGCCTTGAAAAAAAATTTTTTTGGGTAAAAATATCTGATATCTCTTCAAAAATAAATATGCTGATTTTTTTACAAAGTACTACGTAATTGATTTAATTGACATATATTAATTGCCAACTTTTTAATGCTAAGTATTAAAAACTTTATTTATAATGAATTAAAATGTTTCAATATATATAGTCAAAATTAAGGAAGTGATGTTCAAATTCATCTTATATTTGATTAACTCAGGTTCCAGGAGCGCAAATATAAAAATTAAAAATATTCAATAAACAAATAAAATAATTTATAAAAATCATAGAAACTATTCTCAAACAACCAAAACAATAACTTAAAGAACTGAGTATTTCTAGAAATTAGGAAAAAAAAAGCTTTACAGCCTCTATCATCATAAGTCCTTATTAATGATTTGGCAACAATTTTATAAAATACATGAACATTTTAAATAAATTAATAGTTATACTTAAAAACTATAAGGGAATAAGATGACATCGATACATTTTTTAGTTCATCCACTTCCTGCAAATGAAGATCAATTAAACGAAAGGTATTTTAAGTACACTAGGCTTAAAGTTTATTTACTCTAATGGTGGATGGAAAATAAATATAAAAATAGAAATATATTTTTGATATAAAAACCATAATGACAAGCTATAATTTACATGAATCTTAAATATAATAAGATGAAGCCCTTTTTACTATACATTATCAATATATAAACAAAGCTATTGAGCTCGCCTTAACCCTACTCGCTAACAAATGTATGCTCAAAAGTTCATTCTTTTTTTTTTTTAAAGGGCTCGCAACCAAAAACAAATTTATTAAAATAGGGATTAAAATTATGATTAATAATTTCAAACCTTATACATATTTCAAAAATGAGCCAATAGTTTTGGCATTTTAAATAACGAACTGCTTACAAATTTTGGGTGGAGAATATCTCTTATATAAAAATGTATTTCAAATGGCCTTAGCGCGCACAAAATCTCCATGATTTAATTTAAAATATTTAGTATATAATGCGATTTTTACTCACATTTATTCTGACTGAATTTTTAATGAACTTCCTCCTATTAAATATTACTATTATTTATTTGAACTGCTTCAAAAATTTATTATATGATTGAATTGTAACATTCAAATAGTAAAATTTAGTTATTTTGTATTGAAGAATGTTCATTATAGATAGGCTCTTTCCCAATCTAAATTTTTAGACTTTACTAGGAATTGATTATTGCTATATACTGCAATTCTGGAATTTTTGCGCAGTAAAGTCTTTTGGTGTTATTAAGTGCTTCCTGCATCCAATCATAAATGACCCCGAGTTCTATCGAAGGGCTCTAAAATAAACAAGGCTGGCATAGAAACAAGCGACTCAATAGATATTTAGGGCTGAGATGAATCTACATAATCCTGCACAAAAGGAGAAAACGTTGATGCAAAAGATGGTAACGGCATTTAAAATTTAAGTAAAAGGTATTTCCTTGTGCAACTAAACTCAAAATTCAGCATGTCAAAAAGATATAATTAGTGTGGATGCACAGACGTGTTAAGACATGACCATCATGTCAAGTTATGATAGAGCTCAATTTGGATTATAGATTATAAATTCTTTTGTCTGATGATGGTGACAATGCTGTTGCCGAAACATCACACACTAATAATTTATTTGGATTAGGTCTTCTTGTATGTCAAGTTATATAATAGGAAGTTTTATCTATTACAATTAAAAAAGTGATGATGAGAGAGAACAGCTTGAAACATGGTTAGCTTTTTTTGATTAATGTTTATTTGTGGCCAATTCTCTGTTCAAAATCACATTAATAGGTACCGCTCAACAAGAGCAACCTAGTTTATGATAATTGAAACAGTGAATAATATGTGAAGGTTATTCACATATTAAACAAAATTTTAACGCAGGATTCAATCCCGGTTCATGACTGTCGGGAATCGAGGGTGTTACCCACTCGTCCACCGACTTTTTTTTTGTTTTTGGCCAATTCTGGAATAAATAAAAATCAACAATATTTATTCCAAAAGATGGCTCAAGTCATCTGCCACTTTCAGTTACAAGATCAGATGTCTTAATTTATCCACCTGATCTCAGTACACTTTTGTACTATTTCTTTACATATATTGCAATATGTTTTAAAAATCAATATTTTCACACATAGCAATTAAGCAAATGCAGTTAAACCTGTCTATAGCGCCCCCCCCCCCCCCTAAATAGCGCCTCCCTTTCTATAGCGCCCGATTTTAAATACGTAGTAGGTTGCAATTTACATTAAAAGTGACCTGTCTATAGCATCCCTTCTCTATAGCATCCTATTTTGGTGAGTCCCAAGAGGGGGCGCTATAGACAGGTTTAACTGTATAATGGCCACTGAGCGGCAGTAACCGGGGTTTAATGATGTAATGAACTTTTTGACTACAAGCATTTGTGAGGGACAACTTGAGGAACTAGGCAAGACTTGGTTAGGTTTATTTACTCTAGGTTAGCTTAGGTTATGCTAAGTATATGTAACCTCAGGGCCTAGTCACAAGATGTCTCATAGATGATTAGACGTAGGTCTAGGTGGACAACACACATTATAAAGGAGATGATGCCACAATGAAAAGCTGCCTGCACAGTGTTCAGAATGGAGATTTCACCTTAGTGACATGTTCAGATCATGTGACTTCATGGCGATGGCTGAGAGATTGGTACTCATTCAAACTCACTTGAATACATTTTCAACCAAATTTCAAACTCAATTTTGATAAGGCACACAATTTGTGGATTATAACACAAGGTAATAAGTCCAAAATGATAAAGCACAATTTATTTTGTGTAAAAAGTCCAAATTCAAATAAATAGTGTGTGACGTTTCGGTAACAATGCTCTTACTTAAACGTCACACACTATTTATCTATTTGGATTTGGTCTTATTACCTTGTGTTTATAATTTCAATTTTATAAAAAATTATTGACTCCAATATTTTAAATAGAAAGACAATGACACCATAGCTGCCTATCAGCCACTTGAGAACTAAAATAGAAATCTCCAGATTAGCTCAAGCTGTATTTTGGGGGGGGAAAGTCTTCCCACAGTCTTTTCATGGCTGGGTGTGTGTGCTCCATGTGAGTCACTTCAAGGAAATTGTCACCAGGGTCTTCTCTTCTTCTTTCTTATCTCCACTCAATCATATTAGGGTATCAAGTTGTGATCCTTGATGGTGTCTGTTTGACAACCATCATGACTGGGTGAAGTAGAATGCGTCTGCCTTTGTCATTAAGACTGGGAGCACTACTCAGTGGCAGGCCAACTTAGCTCCAAAAGAAATGGCCGCCTCTGACATGAGGAACAGACGCCATGTGCAGCCGCTCCTAACATGGAGTACAAACGCTGTTCATCCTGTATCCCTGGATTAGGAGCCCTTACAGGGTACTATCAGCCGGGCCAGCTGAGCCTAGGTTTTTTAGTGAGTTTGTTACTGCTTCCCCTCTTCCTTTTTCATCCGGGCTTGGGACCGGCAAAGGTGGAATTGTCACCAGGGTAAATTGTGCCAACATCACTCAATCAACTTCTTCACACAAGGAATGGTTGAATTAAAGTCCATTAGATGGTAATCATCTCGACTGCCAGTGGACACTTTCGAGGAACCACAAATATAAAAAAAATCATCAAAATAATGTTTTTATTTATTTATTATCAAACCAGACGCGATATCCCTACAAAGGATGCTTGCGTCAAGCAACAACACTAAATTCAGAGAACTATTTTACATAAACAATTGAATAATTACAAGGTTTGAGTAGAAGTTTAAAGATGAGAAGAAAGGAAAGTAAACTAAAATCATGCTTGAATTTACAATCAGCATCTTATTGATCATTTTTATATTTACTTGTATTTGTTTTTAGAAAATACTCTTGTACAGTTGAATCTCCATGAGAGGACACTCACGCTAGAGGACACCTCTCTACAAAGGACAGTTTTCATTTGCAAAATTACCATTTTTACTATTTAGTAGCTTTCCGGTAAGAGGACACCTCTCCCTAAAGGATACTTTGGCTCTGCAATTAGGTGTTGTCCTTTACAGGGAGGTTCTACTGTAATATATTTTATTAATATGAATTGATACCATTTTTTTTCGAATTGTTTGTAATTAACATTTCTTCCTCCTTCAGTGCCTTCCTCTACTGAGGTGGCCACATGGTCTCTCCATATCTCCCGCCATCCACTTTATCTCCTAGTCAGTGCATCGTCCGGGCCATTGGTCCAGGTCATCCATAAACTCTCGTTGTCTCTTCCTGTGGATCTACAGAGCTGTCAACATTTAGTGATGGATAAATTAATACATTTTTGGATTAAAATTAACAATACCATTTTATTTAAGTGGATAATTGCATTGGGCAGGAATCAAATAAATTGGCAAAAAAAAAGCTACTTATTTTAAAAACCATGATCTTTTAAAGGAATCCTTTACCATTGTTAGGCTAGAATGCTATTCAGATGGAATTCTAGCTGGATCAAAAGGCAGCATGTCTTTCCACCTCTGTAAGTTCCTTCAAAAAGCACATGTTACTCTCCATGTCACCTTATTGTTCACATTGCATTACTCTATTGTTAGTGTTTATACTTGCTTTGGTTATCAATGCCTCAATATTTCATGACAAAATGGGAATAGTGCATGACATGGTTAATGTTGGCGTGTGCTAACTGCAGCCCCCCAGTGCTGTTGAATGGCTCAGTAACAAATCTTTAAAGTTCTATTTAAACAATATTTAAAAAAGTGTCAAAATTTGAATCAAGAAATTGTTGAATTATTGATGTTAGATTATCGTTGTTCCAATTAATGTGGGTATTTGATTAGCTGGAGGTCTTGAATCATTGCAAATGTTGAATTATTTTCTGTTGAATTATTGAGTTTAGAATGTATTTGCATATATTTCATTGGTGATTTGGACTCGTAGATAGCTCCAAGGTATAAATTGTTCCCATTGTCAGGTCAGAATGTTGAACTTTGATGGTAACAATGGAGTTATCTCAATTGACCTTCTGACCATACTCAGTACTATAGCACACTAGTGTATGTCTGGGGGCCATTCTCCCAGTTTCAGCCACCACAGGAGGATTATAAAGACTCTGGTTTAGAGGAAGATAATAACGCACCATCTATATTTTAAAAATTACCCATTTATCACAATTTTTCTTCTACAAATGAAAAATTTACTCCCATCCTCACTGCATATGTTCTATTTTCCCATTGCAGTAGTAAACCTTTTATTTGTAAAAGAAGTTTTATTTCTTGAATACTTTATTCAATTCAAGATATGAAACATTAACAGAATTAGGATCTTAGATGAGAGACAAAAGGTAACAATGAATGAAATGTGGGATATTTAATAGGTAACACCATTGTTACTGGCACTTCACACACAATTCATTCATTTGGTCTTAATGTTTCTAATGTTCAATTTGTAATATGCCTTTTTCAAATTGATAATTATAAAAATCTATATATAATATCTATAAATATTTAATATTTTAAGGAAAAAATACTTGTTAAAAATCTTTATATACAATAGAACCTCTGTGGGCGTTCCTGCTACCAGTTAGCTCTCTATACAAACACAAGGTAATAATACCAAATCCAAATAAATGGTGTGTGACGTTTCGGTAACAGCTTTGTTACCATCTTCAGAAAAAAGTACTGAATGACAAATGTACTTTTATCTGAAGATGGTAATGCTGTTACCGAAACGTCACACACTATTTATTTGGATTTGGTCTTTTTACCTTGTGTTTATAATCTATAATCTAAATTGTGCCTTATCAACCTCTCTATACAAAGAATCATTGCTTTCATCGCCAGAAGTTTTATTTTGGAAAAGGAAACCTTTTTTGCATTTTGCTAATCTTGTGTGTGTCAAGATAGTAGTGGGGATGTGGGTTCCAGGTTGAAGGAAGTGGCAGAAAGGACCAACAGATGTGGCTACACCTTGCCCACAGTGCTCTCCCCCCTCAGGCACCTGTCAGTGCGGCAGTGCATCGTGGGGGCTTCTCACATAGCCTTCCTCCTGGAGGTACACCACCATGTCACCATCTATATATAACACGGGATGATTAGGGTTTGAATAACATTTGATGGTGCTGCTGTCATTTTATGCCCTTGAGCACTTATCTGCTTTTTTAGAAGTTAAATAAGACCAAATACAAATTGTACCTATAATTTTTGATGGACTTCAATGAACCTAACAATCTTTCTATGAGCTGATTAAATTTGGATTTGGTTCTATTTGCTTTATGTTTCTATAATCCAAATTGTACCTTATCCTATTTGCTCTTTTTTAAAAATGTTTTTTTTTTTCTTTTAGAAAAGTGATAAGATACAATATGTGGGTTCTAGATAAAATTACAAGGTGTAACAACCTAAAAATAACAAATTTATATGCAATACCTTGTTAGCAGACAGCAGTTACTGAAGTTACACTCAATACTTTGTATGGCATTACAGAGATATGAAACCTGTTGTGGATCTTGGAATAGTTTGGAAAAGTTTAAATGGAGAATTCCAACTTAGATATTTCTATAAATAAAGTTATTTGGTACTTTACCTTGGTGTTTTATTTCTTCCTTCTGCTTTCCAAATATCTAAGGGAAATACCTATTTGGTGGAAAGTGGCATAAATTGTATGTTTGCAGAGTACCATCCATGTGGACAATTTCTAGAAATATCCAAGTTGGAATTCTCCATTTAAACTTTTCCAAACAATTCCAAGATCATTGTTAATGAACCTACCCTCTGGTGTGTAAAACCAGGGGCTGAAGCCTAATTACCATCTCATGGAAACCAAGGAAATTGAGAAAGGGCCTGGAACAGTTTTGAATTCTAAAGAACATGGATAGTTGTATCCCAAGTTTCCACCTTGTTGCCAGAAACTAAGAGGAAATTTTTCGCATTTTATTTTTTATTATGAAATTTATTCCTTTAACTATTTCTTGACAGAGAACCAAGAAGAGTTCTTGAGCTTCTTTACGAGCACGACCTCCAAGATCTTGTCTAATTTAGACTAAAAGGATAAGTAAAAAAAAAAAAACTATTTCTTAACAACTTTATTAAAATATCTGTTACGATGTACTAGAGCGCCATCTGTTATCAAATTATAAAACTATTTTAGAGGCGTAATATTCTTTTTAAAATAAAACTTTCTACTGTCCTTACTGCGATGGAAAAATTAAAGAAATAGTTTTATTTTAAAAAGAATATTACGCCTCTAAAATAGTTTTAAAATATCTGTATTTGGAAAGGGCACAGAGATTCAAAAAGTTTCTATTAGTATCAGTAGAAATATTTCACAGCTTCTCCATACACTCATCTTGGTACCATGTTGTCTGACATGTGAGGCTTTCATTTTGGGGGTTTATACCAAGAAGTGTTCAATTTATTATTTTCTTCCTAAAATTATGTCAATTATTTGTCAAAATATCTTTCACAAAGTTAACAAGCCTAAATCTCTTAAAAAAGATGACACCTTTTGATTTTAAAAAAGCTTGTAATCTCTCTATGAATGCATTTTTATAGCATTGAGTTGACTTGTGGTGACAAAGCATACATTACTCAGGTCACATTTGTCTCAAGTACGGTGGGTCCTGCTGTCATCTGGAGAGTCAGTCTTGTCATGGCTTGATGGAAATTCTGGCAATATGGAGCTTTGTTTTATCCTTACTCTTTATCTACCTAACACCCTAAAGTTATCTTAAATAAAGTATTTAAGATAATGTGTTTATAGTGACACATAGCTGACTCCAACAAGAAAGAAATTCAACTAATTTCTTTGTCAACTTATGACCAACTCATGACCATATTGGTTGACCAATAGCAATAAAGCATTTTCCTTGTTCACATTGCCTATCCCATTTTGCCCTTTATTGATTTGTATTATACCAATGTTGATTTGATACTCCTTTTGTAAAATAAAATAAATAATAAATTACTACTAGATAAATGACACCTGGGTTTCCCCAGAGTGTATTAAGTTTATATGGAATAAAACTTATTATTTTTTTTTCAGAATCAAATTTCAAATAGACTAATTTAATTTTGAGTTATAACATCTCTTGTGTGTAAATTGTAGGAATTGGAATATTTTGTTGGAAGCCATCTTTAATGATATAAATGATACTTTACTATTGATTATCTTTTGATCTTGACCCACTTTCTCAGCTAGAATTGTGAATGGCATTCCAACTACACTCATGGACAAAACTTAAGGAAGTTTTACCTTTCAACATGTATATCGGGGAATCAGACAATAACTCTTAAAGTTATTTGATACCCAGTGACCTTTATTGAAGACACATGAGATAGCCAAGTATGTACAAAGTTGCCTCATTCAAAAGACAACCAGCAACATCAAATACTTTCCATTTCCTTAAGTTTTGTCCATGAGTGTTTACCAGGTTGTTGTTGGCCCCTGTCAAGAATATATTGAATTCTCCACTTGTGTGTCCAGGTATAGTCTAACAAAATTGTCATTTTTTGGGATAAGGATATTAAAACTTCCTTACTGGCCAGATAGTTGTAACCCTCAATAGAAGGTTGGACACATTTTACAAGAAGTCCTCCAATCTATTTATGAAATAAGAACTAAATGTTGCTGTTGGTTTAGACTAGGGGTGGCGAACGTGCAGCCTCATGTGGCCTTGCCCAAGTTGTGGCCTTTTCATAAATTCATAATTATAATTTTTGTTTCACAGTTTTCAATTACTTTCATTATTTTATTGAAAATATCTAATACAAATGTCATATAACCCTCAATAGAAGGTTGGACACATTTTACAGGAAGTCCCCCAATCTATTTATGAAATAAGAACTAAATGTTGCTGTGGAGATGTCACTGGATTAAGTCAGTCTGTGAGTCAAAAGCTAACTAATCCAATTCTGTAACTTGTACCTTCTCTGTCAGAACATGCTGCTGGATGGGAACAGAATTTTATTTGTAAAATCTTATTTATTTTTAGACAAAAGTTAGAGCTCTGTCTCATATTTCAGATTTCACAGGGCCACCAAACAAAAACCCACATTGGCGAATATCAAAGGAAAAAAGAAGCTAAAACTTTATTCAATTTTGACTAACATTTTAAAAGAAATTCTATATTTTAATTTTTTGAATGAAGAACTATATATTTACAGGGTGGTGGGTCACAAAGATGATCTGTTTTAAATTGTGAATATTTTCTTAATTATCAAAAACTGATTGCAAAGCTTATAACCATCCTGAAGTTTCTTTCCTAATTTTCTACCTGACCAACATAAGGTCAGGTAGAAAATTAGGAAAGAAACTTCAGGATGGTGACACAATAAATTATTTAAGGCAAGAACAAATTGAAATTTGTACCAGAGAAGCAACCAGAGTTTGCAAAGTAGAAGAAATATTATACACTTGTGAACAAAACTTGAGATAGATAAGGCACAATTTGGATTATAGATTATAAACACAAGGTAATAACACTAAATCCAAATAAATAAATAGTGTGTGACGTTTTAGTAACAGTGTTGTTACCATTTTCAGTACTTTTGTCTGAAGATGGTAACAACGCTGTTACCGAAATGTCACACACTATTTATTTATTTGAATTTGGTCTTATTACTTTGTGTTTAAAACTTGAGATAGTTGTACATTTATATGGCAATAACTCTGGAAGATATTACAGTGACCTTTACTGAAGTTATATATGAGAACAAAATTGACCTTAAACAGACATCAAAGACTTCCCTAAGTTTTGTCTATGAGTCTAAATATCAAAATGGATAATCTTGTGATACAATTATATAAATAGAATGGTATATACAGGGGGAAAAAAATTGAGCAAATGTTGTCCACTTTTAGCTTGGCACAGATAGCTCTATTTGTCATCACACTGTTATCTACCATTTGTCACCTGGACACAAATGTCAAGTTTTGTTCTTTAGTTGGTTTATTATATTTTAACCACCAATCAATCTTTTTTTTTGCTTATCCCTAGTACACGTGGTACAGGCCATGATAATCATGGTGGGTAGAAGAAGGTGACTGCTTTTACTGTAAGTGCACCACATGTCTACACATGTGAAAAGCAGTTCGACTGACAAATGTCCCAGAGCCCCGTTTGGCTACTTGCACTCACTGGTGAAGTTGGAATTTTGCAAGAATCGGGGGCCATTGGGGCATTTTTTTTTTAAATTTTGGAAAAAAGTGCCCAATGCGGGAATCGAACTCGGGCCATAGCAGTTGAAAACCGTTGGTTTAGACCATCCTTCCACCGACCTCTCCAATTAATCGTGGAGATTATATTGTCTGGTGGTACATTCTTTCTACTAAGCACGATGGAGGAATTATTTTAAAAATAAAATTCAAAGATTTTTAGTCTTTTTTTTGTAGTTGTGAATCCCTCAAACTTGTTTTATTATGAGATAATTTGAGTTATTTTAAAATGTTTAATCATTTTTATATCCGACCCTGCATGTCTATTGTGAATCCTTTTTTTTTTAATAAAAAACTTTTTCAAATTTTGATAATAAAATTTAGACTTATTTTGAACCTTCTTTTGATTTTAATCAAAATGAGCTTCTGGAAGTGGACTATAGAAATAATCAGAAATACTGAGAAATTCCAATTATAGAGGTAATGCTGTATTTTTTATTGTTTCTAATTCATGGCAATAATGATATTGTGGTGGATGTTTGTAGAAAATTATCATTTATAATACAGTAGAACTTCCCTTTAGCGGACACCTCTCTACAAAGGATAGTTTTCATTTGCAAAATTACCGTTTTTACAATTTAATAACTCTTCGGTAAGAGGACACCTCTCCCTAAAGGACACTTTGGCTCTGCAATTACAGAGAGGTAGTTCTACTGTATATTGATTTCCCTATAGTAAGGTTGTGGTCTGTAGCCCATTCTTGTAAGGAGGGATGGTGGGTGTAAAGTTAACCATTTAACTTCCCTATACTCTGCTAGAACCAACCCGGGATATAGGGAACATCCCCATCTATTGAATAAACCATTGTTATAACAAACTTAAAGATTCTAAAATAACAAATTTAAATCCCAAAATAATAAATTATATATATATTTTTAAAAAACCCTAGGCTTAAAATATTAACTTTGTAAAGATAATAAAAAAAAAAAGAGTCATTGGACGAGTCATGAACCGGGATTCCCATGGTTAACATTTTGTTTAATATGTGAATAACCTCCACATATTATTCATTGTTACAAATATCATAAACTAGGTTGCTCTTGTTGAACGGTACCTAATAAAGTGATTTTGGAACAAGCAATTGGTGTAGGTTTTTAAAACATTTTGAGCACACGTTTCAGCTTGTAGATTGTAATTTAGCAGCTTTGTTTGTTTACATACATGTTTGACACATGTTATATACATTTTTCACTTTTTATTTAATCTATGCATTTATAAAATTTGAAAAGAAAAAAAGTGCAAATGGCTTCTAAAAAAAAAAAAAAAAGGTAAGCATTCATAACAAGCTACCACTAGGAAACTCATTATCAAAACTTTTCAAAACTTCAGAAAATGTTAAAATAAGAAAATCTGTAACAATTCTTCTATAAAGGTTCTTTTTAATGCCATAAACTAGGATGGTTTTGAAGACAGCAATGGTTTGCTTGACAGGTTCAAAACAAAGTGAAATTTTAGTCTTCAAAACAATATGCGGAGAACTGGAAATGGAAAAGTTATTTGAAAGCAATGCTTGAACCAATTCAAAGAACCAATTTTATTTGTAAAAATTGGCTCCAGTGATGGTTTCATATTGTGATGTTGTCATAAGTCAACCACTGCGTAGCCTAAAGACAGCAACCAAGGAAACACTTGCACACAATGTCTTCTTCAATCTCCACTCAATCATATTAGGGTGTCAGGCTTGTAAAGCTTGAGATTTGACAACCATCATGATTGGGTGAAGTAGAATGCGTCTGCCTTTGTCATTAAGACTGGGAGCACTACTCAGTGGCAGGCCGACTTAGCTCCAAAAGAAATGGCCGCCTCTGACATGAGGAACAGACGCCATGTGCAGCCGCTCCTAACATGGAGTACAAACGCTGCTCATCCTGTATCCCTGGATTAGGAGCCCTTACAGGGTACTATCAGCCGGGCCAGCTGACCCAGGTTTTTTAGTGAGCTTGTTACTGCTCCCCCTCCTTTTTCATCCGGGCTTGGGACCGGCAAAGGCGGAGGGGGAGCAACAAGAATCAAGTATATAATAGAACATGGATGGCTTAGATAAATGGTGGACCTTAGAATCAATCAAGGCTAAGTTCTCATCAACAACTAATTCCAAGTATCCTCCCGTGAGAAACCTCCAAAATGTCCTCTGTGTTTCCCCTGAGGGTTCATTCAAATATCAAGTGGAATCATGTTTAACAAAAGTGGCCACTCAGTTCTTCAGATAAGTTGGAGGTTTCACTCTATGCTCATTTGGTCTTCTTTTGATTCTAAGCTACAAATTGTGGCTTTTCACCCCTAATTCTTTTATTGATATTTAAATAATCAACACATTCTACTTAAATATACTCTTTTTGACTGATAAATTAATCAATTTTAAAAACTTGTATGTGATAAAAAGTCAATTCACCCCAAAAACCTTGCTTGATGAATGATAAGTAAATATGGTTAAAATGTGTCATTACCTAGTTTGTAGTCCTATAGAAGACAAATCTGGGGGATATAAATGGATCTATTCTTAAATAGGAGAATGCCACGACTGGGGGTTTGTTTGACCATCCACATATGGGGTGGAATCCTCATTTAAAGCTAATGAATGGTGGTGGTATTTATCCCACCATGCTATCATGGCTGCCCCACATGTTTGACCTCTGTGCACCTCACTGCTGGAGTTGTGCCATTGGGTTGCTGCCGTAGTCATCCTGCCAGGTGATCTAACTTATGGATGAAATGGTATTTCCATGCATTCATTGTTTGATTTGTTTCAATGCTCACACTGCCCTGGTAAAAAGCGAGTAGGTATAATTCCTCCCCACTACACATACCTCAAAAAGTAAATGAGGGGTTCACATAAGTATTGTTTAGGAAAGGGAAAGAGCCTATGTATGTTGCAGGATGGCCGGATCTGCCGTGTGGCCTATTCCATTGTGTCAGACCGCCTGGACCTGAGCAAATCTGAGAACGTCAAGGTGTAAGTTGTCCTAAGGCCTGGTAGAGCCACCGGGGGTGACTGGAATGTGGTGCAGGCTCAACCTGAAGGGTGGCAACACAGGAGGGGGAGGGGCTCAGTCCGCCAGCTCCTCGCGGCTGCCCACCCGCAGCAGGGGCCGCATCATGCGCACCACTAGCAGCACCAGGGGCCGAGGGGCCAGTGGTGTCATCATGGGTTCTCGCCCTGTTGTCCCTGCTCCCTTTGTACCAGAGGAACTTGTAACACAGGTGACCTTTATTTGGACTCGGTTCATTTTATGTCTTGGTTAATAATTGCCTATACATCCCTCACACTGGGTACTGTGCAGGCTCAAGTTGTACTTCAAGGAAAATCCAGAAATCTCATCATCCGGGAGCTCCAAAGAACGGTAGGTGAAGGTGGGTGAGAGGAGAAGTAAGCAGCAGCTGACGTGAGGTGCAGAACCTGGATGTGAACCTGGCGGTGAACAACCTCCTCAGCCGGGATGACGAAGAAGGGGAGGATGTGGATGACAGCCAGGACTCCTACATGCCAGGAGGTAAGCTGGCTCCGCTCCCGTCCACTGCTGCTGGCTACAAGCACTGTGCAGATGACCTCATCTCCCTCCTGGACGCCGGCATCCACAGCGACCCCCCATCTGTCATCATTGATGCTGACGCCATGTTTTCTGAGGATATGTTTGGCTACTCCAGCCTGCGGAACCGGTCGGGCAGTCGAGGCAGAAGCAGCAGTAGGTCCTGCTTGCTGAATTTGATCAGCAGCATGGCTGATGGTCCGGTGCCGTCAGGTGATCGGGACCGGGATGCGGAGCGGGAGTCCATGTTCCGCTTCCGGGAGCGGCAGTATCCCAGCAGTCGGCGCTGGCTAGAGTCGGCTCTGAGGGACAGCGGGGCCTCCGACAAACCTCCAGAGGGGCTGGGGGAAACCAAGAAGAGAGAACCTGCAGAGACCAATCCATTCTGGCTTTCTGACGAGTTGGAATTTTGGCCCGAGTGGGTGAGTGGCATTCCTTTCTTGGCAAATTAGTGGCTCCATCCATTGTGAATGATAGTATGTCAGATACCAGAATATCCAAACTCATCTTTTGTATTGTTTCATCTTCAATACAAATTGTGCCTTTTTAATTGAAAAATTTGAAATTTTTATGGTATTATACTATGAACTTTTTTCCTTTTTGTAAAATGTGTATCCACATATTGAGTATTTGGTCCTGACGGGACTTGTGAGGGAGTCTGTTAGCAACAGAAAGTTGCTATCCAGAGATGTGTAGGAAATTCCTTAGTTGACACACTTTGCAAAATAAATAAAATATTAAATTTGTGACTTATAAATTCCCAGCTATTCTGGAATTTTGCACATATACTGAAACAGTTGCATGTAATATTGGATGCACAACAGGACATTGTGTGATGTAGTTGGTTTATAAATGGGAATCACACCAATCTGTCTATCCATAGTGAAGTAAATGGCACAACAGGAGTGGTGTGTGTGTGCAGCCTGGAGTGAGATTTGTCCAGATCGCTGGGCTGTATTCCGAGCTGATAGCCCTGAGTTCAGGGGGCCAGCTGTACCAGTGGAGATGGGCGGACAGCGAGCCGTCACGGGGGGAACACCCGGGGGCTGGGCTGGGAGGAGAGCGTGTGGTGCACCTGGCGGCCTCGTGCGTGAGGGCCTCTGCTGCCACAGAGTCTGGCAAGGTGGCCACCTGGGTGGATGAGACCCTGCAGCCCGTGGCCTCCAAGCTGGAGCACCCCGCAGTGGCCTTCCCTGAGCTGCAGGGAGACCCCATCCAGGGGCTCTATGTCTGCTCCCTCTACACAGCCGTCCGCCTCGAGTCCGGCGCCCTCTACTGGTGGTAAGTCAGTCAGTGCATGTAGAGGTGTGTTTACAATTTGGATAGAAACAGCAGGTAACTAGGCCAATCTATGGTTGTGATGTTCCACATGGTTGTTAACATGATCAGACAAAAGTAGTGATTGAGCTACTTTCATACTCATTCAGTGCTGAATTGTCTGATGAGGTTTCTTACACAAACATTTCAATAATTGTTTCAAAATTAGTTCACAAAACTAAAAGGAAATATTTTCAGCACAGCCGGATGATTTACATTATCAGTAAAGGGCAGACTAAAGATTCAAAGATGCTGGAAATTCTATAAAGGACCAGCTTTTTTTAAAAAATCTATTTAAAATTATTTGAAGAGCAATTTAGTGTGTATAATTAGAAACACACCATAGAATATATAGACATAATATACAATGCTTATATAGAGTAATTGAATAAGATCAAATATACATTAAATTAAAAAGGCATTATATTTTTATTCTCACTGTATATACTCTGGAGTAAGTCTGCCTTCTATCATGTTTATATGTAATTCTACTGTCCTTATGTCCATAGTTTGTTTGAAAACCATTTCTGATATTCCACCCTTCGATATAGCATATATGGGCAGAATCATCCAATACAGTATTAGAGCTCTGAAAAGCAGCATGGTAGATTAAATTGGCGAAACTGCTGAACTGGCGAAACAGCTACCTTGTGTTTATAATCTATAATCCAAATTGTGCCTTATAATTGAAAAACATCTCTTCCAAAGATATTCCTTTAAAAACAATGAGCATTCCAATTTGAGCATGCTGCCAAAAGGTAGAAAATGCTGAACACGATATTTCCTCATTTATTCAAATACTTTGGTGTAATGAGCGGCCGTAGTATGTGGACTAGAGCTATAAATTATTGTTGTGAGGACATATTTTATCAGAACTATATAACCATTTAAAATAATTAGAATACAAATTTATATCCATTTTAAAATATAACATTATATATACAGTAAAATATAACATTATGTATACAGTAAAACTCTGCTAAAAAGAACCTGGGATCCCTTATAACGAACCTGAAATAATCCCCATTTTATAATACAGTCAACTCTATGGCTATAACACCCCATGGCTATAGTTATTGGGGTTTGCTATAGAGGAGTTTTATAGGCACAAATATATATAAAAAAAAGTAAGTTGATAGGCGATTCATTAAATTCTATATACAGTTACGAGCGTCATGCGTTCTTAATAATTCTTCATCTCTGTCACCGTTTGCCTTTTTTTTTTTTTTGGAATGGCGCTCTCCTATTGGTTGGCTACGATCACGCCACCTTTGCCCTCCCCATCATGCCCCCCCCCCCCCCCCCACTCGCTTTTTGGTTTTTGTAACTATTGTGTTGGAGCGGGTCGCTCCTTAAATAAATGCATATATTAGTTAATAACTAAATGGAATCCTCTCTTTCTTTTTCCCAGTAAGAGACGCCTACGGAAGCCAACAGTACATAGACAGATAAAGCACATAGGCTATAGTTATTAACTAATATATGCATTTATATAAGGCGCCAATTTATAATTGTAACAAATAGTATTTGAATAAAAACATTCAATCGGGTAAAACACGGGCGTTGCCCGGGTCATTCGGCTAGTTAGTTTATATATAAAAAGGCGTACCTGGATCTGTAAAGAAAAAAAAAATCTCAAAATATATGTACATATATACATACATGTAAAGGACATCTCGTTGCAGAGCCAAAGTGTCCTTTAGGGAGAGGTGTCCTCTTACCGGAGAGTTGCTAAATTGTAAAAATAGTTATTTTGATTATGAAAACTCATTTGTAGAGAGGTGTCCTTTAGCGAGAGTGTCCTCTCATGGAGGTTCTACTGTATGTATATATATGTATAAATATTTGTAAATTTAGAATTTGTTCTAAAAGGGCAAAACATACAAAAACACAAAGTAGTATGTGAGAGGGAGCTTGCCAAAAGTTTCTCCAACACTTCACAAAGAAAAAGTTTCCCAATTCCTCTGGGCTTCACTATTTTTGGAGATTAATATACACCAACAACCCACCATATACAGCAAATGGAAACCTTAAGACACAAATGTTTCTTTCACACATAAATAACATTTCTACTGTCTTTACTGCAATGAAAAATATTTTTAAATTGATGTGAATTACAAATTAAAATGTGAAAAAAAAAAAAAAAGGTGCTACATCCAAAAATCATCCTTTTAATTATCAGTATATATGAAATGACTTTAAAAATAACTTTGTTAGAAAACCACTGTGTAATTGATATTGTGGAAAAATGTGGACTTTGTCATATCTTAATGCCATGTTTGTTTGTTCAGGGGCGTTGCTCCATTCAACCAATGCAAGAAGCTGTGGGAGAAGATGCGCACCAGAAGCAAAAAACACAAAAATACCAGTTTTTCTACAGAGATTTACACAGGAGTTCAGGTAAGCTTCTCCACCCATTGTTGATATAGGCTTACACTTGGTACTGGAGCTACATCTTGTTGAGTAGCAGCACACATGGTCAGTGGAAGTGTTGTATTACACTCTGTGTTCTAATACTGATAGTATTTGGTTCCAACCCCAGGTCTGGCTACAATCATAGTATAGCCATGGTAAACCTGCACTTTCACTAAAGTGTGCCATAAATACATTCCAATGTTCTCCATAACAAAGTAATAAAAATAAAAATACAACCTTTCGCAATGAGTTTCTTTTATTATGATATCCGCGAGCTTTCGGGCTGGAGCCGCCCTTTTTGCCTGTAGAAGGGCGGCTCCAGCCCGAAAGCTCGCGTATATCATAATAAAAGAAACTCATTGCGAAAGGTTGTATTTTTATTTTTATTATTTGTAGCGCTATTTTTTGTTTACTTATAATAAAGTAAATTCACACTGAAATATCACAAAAAGTTGTACTGGTGACATACTTGATAGAGAGTAGGACATTGAGATTCAATGGAGGATGGGCGCCTAACCAATACTTGACAATTTGTAAATTGATTTTACATTCCTAAAGGCAGCTCTATCTATGTAAGGCTATCCCCTATTGAATCCTGGTACCTGTCTGGTTAAATTGGCACACTGGTTAAATTGGGAGTTGACCCTACTCTACATTTCCAAGATATTTGGTGAATACAAATTGTGCTTAGAGATACAATGTGTCCAAATTCAGAGTGTTGTCTACAGAATAACCAATCATAATAGAAGTTGGTGTGATGAGTAGCTTGGTTATAAGGAATAATTGAATACTTGACAACCATCATGACTGGGTGAAGTAGAATGCGTCTGCCTTTGTCATTAAGACTGGGAGCACTACTCAGTGGCAGGCCGACTTAGCTCTAAAAGAAATGGCCGCCTCTGACATGAGGAACAGATGCCATGTGCAGCCAGCCGCTCCTAACATGGAGTACAAACGCTGCTCATCCTGTATTCCTGGATTAGGAGCCCTTACAGGGTACTATCAGCCGGGCCAGCTGGACCCAGGTTTTTTAGCTAGCTTGTTACTGCTCCCCCTCCTCCTTTTTCATCCGGGCTTGGGACCGGCAAATAATAATTAATAATAAATAATTAGTAATATGCCTAATGGTATTTGTTGACATCTCTTTCCAATCAGAAACAAAGCTCCTCTTATAAATATATGGAGCTATTCTACAATTGCTTAATATCTATCTTTAATAGAACATTGTGAACCTTGCTTGGCAACCCCTCCATTTTACTTAATTCTTTGGGGAAATTTATTTTAGAAGTTTTAAGAGAAAGAGCAAGACAAGAAAATAGGAAACTGGAACATAAAGAATCAAAATGTGTACTTTCAACCTATGTTTAGGGAGTGTTAGTGGTACCAAACAGATGTTTGATGATCTATGAGGATTGACATTGTCCAGTTGGTTTAGTGATGGTTCTCCATCTATGGACAGACCTTAATGTCACACAGAATACAAATATAAAACTGGCCCCCCCCCATCGGTTCTCCTTAGATCACCCCCCAAGTTGTCGGTCAGTACTGGGGAGGGTGCTGTAGGCTAATTCCTTCTTCATAACACATCAAATTGGAATATATTTGTCCATATGCTCACCAAAAGTCAAACTTGATGGATGCTAACAACAGTAGAAACTTTGACCAAGATGGTAAGTGAAGGGCTGCCAGCATCAATAATTGCTGAAAAAAGTCTTGTTTTTTTTTTAATAAAAAAAAAAAGATATATAGATACTACTTGCTCTATGGTGAACCCCAATGGGACTGAGCTTTTGGTTCACTATAGCCACAGTTCACTAGCTAGTTATTTTTTCAACTTTTCAAAATTTTCAGATCATATAATTAAAGAACATCCATACACACAGAAAAAGCCTCTCATTTTGTTTTAAATTCCTAAATTGACCATTTCCATGATTTAATATATCAAAATGGCCTCAACATATTTTGTGAAAAGAAGTACTTTGATTATAGGTTCATCCTATCATTATCATATATGTACCTCCATGTCTAATTTAAGCAAAGCTTGGCTGTCAGCCTGTGGAAACCATGTAATGAGTGTCCTGGTGCAGGTGTGCATGAGAAATAGCCCCATGTACCACCCAGGAGCCCTGGCCTTCACCACCACTGGAGGAATCCCCAGAGTGGGGCAGCTGGTGGCCTCTGCCTGGAACTTTAGTGACAGTTGCCACTTCAGGATCCTGCCCAGGTAGGGAGCTGGTGCCGCTGGGGACTGCAGTGGTCCAACTGGTGGTGGGGGTGCAGTGAGAAACAGAAGGAGAAGCGAGGAGAGAGCAGCGGACTGAAGGAGCAGGGAGCAGCTGCAGGGGCCGGCAAGTCCGTGGCAGACATGAAGGTGGCAGACAGGCAGGAGATGCCTCCGCCCCCCTCCCCAGCCTCCTCCACCTGCAGCGAGCCTGCCTCCAGCCCCCTCCCTCACAGTGGGTCATCACATTTTGGTCACAATGGCCTACCACAATATTTAGAAATTAGTAGTTGTGTTAACTCTCCAAACCTGAAATCTCTCCATCAGAGGCTCTGTGCCAGTTGACATGGCAGAGTGACTGACTACCTTTAGAAGTGACAGTGTTAGCCATGTTTTTAGGAGGTCTCTCATGGGAGATTTTATTTTAGCAGCATTTATGCAATTTTTCATCTGTAGCAACATTAAAACAAATATAATATTCATATTGTGGCTAGGTCAAATTGGAGTAATTCCTTATATTGCTGTCGATGTAATTGTTGGGTGTTCTGGACCTTCATTGCCCCCCTTTTATACCAACTTGAAGATGTTAGTAAGCCTTGTTTGTGCAGAGCGAAAGCACCGCCAGGTACAGAACAAGGATGAAGCTGGAGACAAGAGAGAAGAGGAGACCTGGGCCCTCAAGGATGTGATCTTCGTGGAAGATGTCAAGTCTGCTCCTGTGGGCAGAGTCCTCAAGGTGGATGGGGCCTACGCTGCTGTACGCTTCTCCATCAACAGCGGTGTAGGTACAGAAGACCCTGCAACCCTCCTTCAGGACTGTCGCCTCCTGCGCAAAGATGAGCTCCAAGTGGTGAAGGGAACTCCTCGAATACCGGACTGCTTCCAGCGCACTCCTCGTCGTGTCCCTCTGCCCTCAACATACCAAGACTCCCACCAGATTCTGAGCATGGCGGTGGATGCTCAGGGCATCCACGCCATAGTGCGGCAGCCAGAAACCAACCGTCTGAGCTACGTGCTGTGCAATCTCACCTCTGGCAAGATCGAGCAAGACAGCGTCTTCCCCACAGACACCCAGTCCTTCCTGGGGCAGGATGCCAAACTGGTCTCCCTCAACATCTGCGGAGAGGTGGGTAGAGGAGAATGTCAGCACATTTTCTTGCCTCAATATAATGATGGCCAACAAGTGCTAGTGTAACACTCTGTTTATTCAACAGTTGCATTTGTATATTTGGTGAAATGTTTAAAGACATTGGTGGGAATTGTGTTGTGAGCTAATTAAGTATAAGGGAGGATTTAAATGCTTTTTTCATCTTTATTTGCCAACAAATTATGGAGATTGTTTTGATATCTTTGAGTCAGTGTTGAATTGAAGTTGGATAAATTAAATTAAAAGTTGGTGGTTTTTGTGAAAAAAATGTTTTAATTATAGTCGTAAGGAGGTTGTTGTTGTTTCTTATCCCCTTGTTAAGATTACACTAATTCCATGAAATTATACTGTATTTTAAAGGAAACAAACTTTTAAAATCATTTAACAAGATTGGTGAAAACTTGTGTAAAGATTCCTTGAAGGTATACTATATTTTAAAGGAAACAAACTTTTAAAATCATTTAACAAGATTGGTGAAAACTTGTGTAAAGATTCCTTGAAGGTATACTGTATTTTAAAGGAAACAAACCTTTAAAATCATTTAACAAGATTGGTGAAAACTTGTGTCAAGATTCCTTGAAGGTATACTGTATTTTAAAGGAAACAAACTTTTAAAATCATTTAACAAGATTGGTGAAAACTTGTGTAAAGATTCCTTGAAGGTATATTATATTTTAAAGGAAACAAACCTTTAAAATCATTTAACAAGATTGGTGAAAACTTGTGTCAAGATTCCTTGAAGGTATACTGTATTTTAAAGGAAACAAACCTTTAAAATCATTTAACAAGATTGGTGAAAACTTGTGTAAAGATTCCTTGAAGGTATACTGTATTTTAAAGGAAAAAAACTTTTTTTTATCCCTTAGCAAGAAAAAATACTGGTGGTTTAATTTAATTGGGAGATTAATGATGATAAGTTTATAAACTTTTAACACCAAAACAAGGGTGTCTGTGCTAAACTAAGGATGATATTTCCTTTGTTGTGTGAGCCCCCGAAGATATTTACAAAATTGCACTTTTGCAGCATATATTTTATAAACAAGAAGTAAATGGTGGTAGTAATTAGTGGATATTTGGGGTTATTACAAGAGTATTTCTTTACTATCAACATGGTGTAGAAATTATTTAGAGTTAACAAAAGGGATTTTGCCCTGTCCAATAACAGGAAGTATAAAGCCTTGTGTACAGCATAGGAATTTCAATAAAGATGTCAATCTCAGCATTCAGTCTCCATTACAAGTTAATGGTTAAAAACTAAAGGTTAACATTAGAAGAGTTTCTACCAGCCCACACATGAGGTGTGTCCAGAACGAGACCCTGACCATGCTGCGGGACGGCAACAGTACCATCTACCCCCTGGCCAAGGATTGTGCAGACAGTGTGAGGGACCCAGCCTGGTTGGACCTACCCCCAGCCAGGGCCCTGGGACTGGGGGTGCACTCCCTGCGAGATGCTCCCTCCGGGGGCAAGACACAGGCTGCCGTGGTGGTGCTGGCACTGGAGCACCAGACCCTCATGCCCCCCATCCTGAAGGGAGAGCTGGAGACAGTGCAGCAGACTCTGGCCACCTTGGAACGGGAGTCGGCCAACGGCGGACCCTGTGCTGCCCTCCAGGTACTTTTTAATTACTTCAACAACTCAATTTTTAAAAGATTGCTTAGGAATGAGGCAATATTTGGCTAGGCTAGTTGGATCAAGTGCAGAATATGGTTGAGCCCAGGGATGTAAGTGGTACTCAGTGATGTGCTGTCGCAGGCGGTGCTGGCCGAGCGGTGTGACGGGAACAGAAACATCTTCCATGCCGCAGTCAGCGCCTGCTTCCCTACCTCGAACAGAGAGGAGAGTGGGCCAGGCAGTGAAGCAGACTCCTCCTCCTTAGACACCGGACCCCCTCGTCACGTGTCCCTGCGAGAGATGATGCGGCGTGCATCCTCCCGCTCCTCCTCAGGCCTGGAGTCCCCCCGGCCTGCCGCACCCCCTGACCTGGATTCCTCCTCCATCCCTTCCCTCAACTGGCCCCCGGAGCCCACTGAGGCAGGGGACATGGCAGACAAGAAAGGCACAGCCCTAGACATCCTGCGCCTGCTGTGCGACTCCCCTGTCCTGAAGCCTTACATGAGGGAACTCATTGGAGCAAAGTAAGTGAAGGAAAGTTGTGACCTTGGACAGAGTTAGACGGAGAGACTGTGCAGGGACTCTGACGGCTGCACACCCCTGATGTGTGCCGTCTCAGGCCGAGCCTACTTGGCCGCCCACCTCCTGCTGGACACCATCCAACAGGTGGGCTGGAAGTACGCCTCGGACCGGGAGACCCACGCCCGGGTCTGCCGCACCATGATCTACCCCCACGGCTCTCACCCTGACGACTCTCCCCTCCATGTCCTCTGCTGCAACGACACTTGCTCCTTCACCTGGACTGGGGCTGAGCACATCAACCAGGTACTGGAACTGTGCATTGCAACACCTACACAGCCCAGTTTTATATAATTACATATAAGTTGATCTAAATGTCGGCCATGTGTGGCAGTATATCTTTGAGTGCCGGACCTGCGGACTAACTGGCTCCCTGTGCTGCTGCACGGAGTGCGCCAGGGTGTGCCACAAGGGCCATGACTGCAAGCTGAAGCGCACCTCCCCCACTGCCTACTGCGACTGCTGGGAGAAATGCAAGTGCAAGGCTCTCATCGCTGGCAACCAGAATGCCCGGTTCAAGCTACTGAACCGGCTCATCACAGAGACTGATCTTGTCCAGCAGCCCAATGGAAGGTCAGCATACTCTGGGGAACCTCCAAGTTTAACAATGGCTATGGAATATATCTAGTTTTTGACACTTTTATACAGAGCTGTATTTATTTGTAACACAAAAACAAAATTTATAATCAATAATTGCATTTTTTAACAACCTCTATTTTCAATGAAATAATTTAATTTCCCACTGCTCCTACTGCATTTTGTAAAATATTGGGGAATGTATGTCTCGCTCATCAGTGATAACCCTCCCAGACCTGTATGTTCTGTCTTCAGTAATTTCGAACAATCCCAGGTGAGTTAAACTGTATAGAAATGTGCAGCTCAAACAATCCATGGATCATATAAGGACTTAGTGCTCCAGATATTATTTTAATTCTTGACTATATAAAGAGGATAAATTGGGATGTTTGACACCCCAATGTGCAGAGGGGAGAGCATCCTGCTGTTCCTGGTCCAGACGGTGGGCAGGCAGGTGGTGGAGCAGCGGCAGTACCGCCCTTCCCGCCCCAGGTCTACTTCCAACCGCAAGTTGATCAGCACCAACTCCTCCTCTGACATTGGTACGTAATCCCCCCAGGCCCCTGGAGCTCCAGCTGACCTGCAGCTGACTGCAGAGGCGGATATGCCCGACCATGACCTCGAGCCCCCCAAGTTCTCCCGCAGAGCCCTGGAGAGACTCCTCAATGACTGGAATGCGGTGAGGGCCACAGTGATGGCCGGCTGGAGGAGGTCGGACTCCCCCGGTGGAGCAGCCTCTCCCTCCTCCTCCCTGTACGAGCACCAGGCCTACCTCAACAGCCAGAATGGAACAGCCCTGCTGGACAAGTTCGCCCACTGTCTCCTGGTCAAGTGCTCCACTGAGGTACATCCTGAGATGGAATTAACAAGGGGGAGACACATTTTCTGTAATAGCAACCAGAACCTAGAAATCTCTATATTTAGTACTGGAAGTGTTGTAAACTGAGGGTGTGAGACACATTGAATACAATATTTCTCACAGCATTCTGTAACCACTCTGTGTTTCATTCAGACATTTAATGCTCCATAGCTCGGCAACTCTCGCTGATGTATAGTTTAGTCAGAATGAAAACTTTAAAGAAAAAATCTCTGTGACAAATATCAGAATGAAATGAGATTGACTTCTAAATGTATTTAAAAATTATTGGAATAATTGGGTGTAAAATGAAGAGTTATGAAACAAGTGAAGAGATTTGGTCCAGGACTTGTGAAACAATCTCAGCTAGCAATCAATTTGACTGCTGTGTGTTCAGATGCTCGATACGCTCCTGACAACCCTCATCCGGGAGCTCCAGAGTGAAGGCAGCAGACAGGAGGAGGCTCGGCTGGTGGCTCGGAGGTTTGTGCGCTCCGTGGCCCGCATCTTTGTCATCCTGGGCATCGAGATGGCCCCAGCCAGCTCCAGGAAGAAGTCCCTGGTGGGAGCCGGGGCCAGCGGCGTGGTGGCCAGCTCCCAGCCCCTGGTGAAGTGCCGTAGGGTTTTCCAGGCTCTGATCCCCCTGGCTGTGGAGGAGCTGTGTGAGACTGCCGACTCCCTCATCTCTCCTGTCAGGCTGGGGGTGGCCCGGCCCACCGCCCCCTTCTCCCTTATCTCCAACTGCGTGGATGCTGTCAATGTAAGTACTGTACTGTCATGTACTGTGGGGTATATAGCAACTGGGGCTATACAGGGGAGTGAGGAACTCTTCGCCGTGGACCCCATGCTGACTCGCCAGAATGGAGCCGATGGTGGTTCTTCTGGAGACAGCCAAGTGGAGATTGTGGCCTCAGGCCCCGCAGGGGGCTCGGCCCGGGAAGATGAAGACCATGAGGTGAGCAGTTCACTACTTGCTGCACATTGTAGGGAATTGAATACAGTTGTGTGTTGAATGAAGCATGTTTGGTGGGAGTTTACTGTGGTTCTTGGCTGGCTAAACAGAGTGTGTGTGCCCAGGTGGACGTGGTGGAAGGAGGGGTGGGAGAGGAAGAACGAGACGACCAGGTGGAACACTACAACCTGCCCCCTGAGCACAATGAGGAGGAGAGTGAGAGTGACTCAGACTCCAACCCAGACTCTGCTTCCTACCAGAGCAACCAAGACAATGCCAGTGCCCAGCGTTCCACCACTACTGGAGCCACCGCTGGCTCTGATGCTGGTAAGTTATCTCTCTTTTTGTCCCACTCAGGATTAGCTGGAAGGCTTTAATACAGCTTAGCCTCATTAATTCAATGCCAACTTTAATTTTCCCAACTGTTTTTTCAAATTCCAATCTGCCTACATAATTTAACCACCAAAATGTCCAATAGCAGTGATCACATCAACCTGCTATATATCATATTAGCCTAATACACTCTGACTTCCACCAAAAGTCCCTTGGTTGGTGTTGGAGTGTATCTAGAGTAAAGTGTTTAGATTGTTAAGATAGCACTTGAGTACCAACTCTATGGTGTGTGTGTGAGAACAGGAGTGGCCATCCTGCCCTACTTCAGTGAGGAAGACAGTGCAGAATCCTCCAACGTGGACGAGGAGGAGGAGAGTGAGGCTGGGGAGACTGAGCCTGACACAGAGGATCTCGGCTTCCTGGATGAGCAGCTAGAGCGACGGAGCACCGGATCAGGAGGTGGCGGCGCAAGAGGGCCAGGCTCTGGAAGTCTGGCTCCGCAGCACATGCAGTGGGCACTGCGGGGACCTAGAGAAACTGGCGCAGGACGCACCCTGGCAGGTTCCAGTGGTTCTGGCGGACTTATCTACATTGATGCTTCAGCCTTGCGGCGCACCACTGGTGGCGGTACTTCAGTGGCCGCGGCTGCAGCAGCTGCCATCCCCCAGGAGGCCTCGATGGCCACCAGCGCAGTGTGCCTGGCCAGGGCCTTTGGGGTGGTAGTGCGGCAGATCGCAGACCTACTCACCATGCTCCAGGACTACTCCACCCTGGTGCCCAGCCTGCCCCGCACCTTGGAGCTGGGCTACCAGGAGCTCATGGGCCTGCAGCTCTACCTTGAGTGTCACCTCAAACCCACCTGGGACTGGCTAGTCACTGTCATGGACGCCACTGAAGCCCAGCTGCGGTTTGGCTGCGCTCTCTCAAACCATTCTGATCCCGCTCACCCCGGACATCCTCTCCACAAGTCTGGCCACCGTCACCGCGGCGGCGCCTCCACTGCGGAGGATGGCCAAGGAGGTTCCAGTGACAGTCGCAGGAGTGGCTCCCGTAGCAGCCGTATTGTGACCACAGCCAAGTCTACAACAAGTAAGTTTTATCAACTTTTTATAGGCTGATTGAGGAGTGGAACTTAGTATAGAGAGGTTATAAACCCAACTATGAAAGTTGTGTATGACCTGTGATATTGTTTATTGGAGTAGTTTAGACATCTCTCCTGTTGTCTTCTTTGCCCCATAATTAGAGTAGATCAATAACTCCAGGAAACGGTGCAGGTTCTGATGGCCTCTCAGCAAGAAGAGATTTCCTGAGCTATGCCCTCTCCCTGATGAGAGCCCACAACAATGAACATTTTGACTCCCTCCCAATCCTGGACGTCTCCTCCCTAAAACACATTGCCTATGTCTTTGATGCTCTCATCTACTACATGCGGTCGGGCCTGGATGGCTCTGATGCTGAAGTGGTAAGAGATGGTCTTGCTAGCAATCCTTGGCTGGAGCAGGTAAGTGGTCGGCCTTGTGGCTTGCTTTCATGGCCAACCCCGCAACGTGCGCAGGAGGAGAACGAAAATGATGAGAATGAAGAGGATGTGAGTGTGGCTCAGCCTATGGACACGGACAGTGCTGACGAGGACTCCCACTTGACATCTTCCAAAGGCCGCAAGCATCCTTTCTTCCAGAGATCAGATTCCACCCTCTTCTTGGGTTGCCCACCTCCTGATCCCTTCTCCACACCTCTGGCAGAGGCCCTTCCTCTAGCCGAGCAGCCTCACCTCCTTCAGCCCAATGCCCGCAGAGAAGACCTCTTTGGAATCCCCCGGCAGCCAGTAGTAACACCATCCTACGGCAGCACCAGCAACTACAGTAACTTCTTCGACGTGCTCCCAACCAGAATGGGACTCTCCCTCCGGACTGCGGACTGCCAGTCCACCTACCTCTCTTCACCTTCTTACATTCCCTTCCCTTTGAAGACGGAGGAAGTGATGCTCCAAGGGACAAGGCCTGCTGATGGCCAGGAAGGCTTCAGTGGGTCTGCCAAGGGTGAGAGCTCCAGCTTGGAGGGCCGGGCCCCCATCATCGTGGCTGCCCCCACCAAGAAGAGTCCAGAGTCCCCTCCGGTCAAGTCCAGTGTCATAGTCCACGCTGCCACCATTCGCTCCTCCCCCCAAGGTGTAAGTACTTGCTCCCAGCCTGGCTCCACCCGGAGGCTCATGTGTGTTGGCCAGACCCCCGAGGGTAACCCCCTCTACATGGTGGCCCCCAGTCCAGTGGAAGAAGTGACAGTCACCTCCAGCAACCTTAAGCTGCCCCCTCGGGATGTGGACATGTACTCCTTCCCCTCCACCTCAGCTTCCATCCCCCCCACTGCAGCCCCGCCCTCCGCCCCTTCCACCTCCAGGTACGTCTCTAGGTTGTTTGCCCATTTCTTTTTCTCTCATAAAAAATAGTCATTTGGATTAAAGATAATGATCTAATTAAAAAAAGTCAAATATGCATTATATTCAAGTATCAAATTTGAAGTCTGATATTGCTGAATTAAAACTTTGCTACAATGAGCTGGTGTATTGTACACTAATGTCAAGTGAAGGTTGTTATATAACCTTCCCTTGACATTAATGTACAATGAAGTTTGGGGAGGTTCTACTGAGCCTATCTTACTGAGCAAAGTTCTTTTAGCAAGGTGCTTCTTGTTGGATTTGTCTGTGGATCCCATGTCTGAGACTTGTGGTTGCAACTTGGTTGCAACTTAATAACAAAATCTACCCCACTTGCCCAAAATGTAGCTTGGCACCTGCAGCTCCAGAATACATTTTGGCTTGCATTAGATGCACTAAACAGGACCTTTGGGAGAGGCCGCTGCTTATAAAACAGCTTGAGGAGCATGAACTCATGGAATTCGTGTAATCTTTACACAAGGGGATAAGAAACAACAACAACTTGCAGAACCAACTCTCATGTTATCCAAGCAGGGTAGTCACACAGTGCTGTGTGGTGGCAGAGAGCCAGTTCCACCAGGGGCTGGCTCCATGATGGGCCAGCTGGTGTCCCATGACATCCTGCTGGGCCGGTGGCGCCTGGTGCTGGAGCTCTTTGGCCGGGTGTTTGTGGAGGACGTAGGGGCCGAGCCAGGCTCCGTCATTGCCGAACTGGGTGGCTTTCCTGTCAAGGAGGCTCGCTTCCGGAGGGAGATTGAGAAGTTCCGTCAGTCCCAGCAACGGGACCTCAACCTCCTCAAGGTGGGTCCTTCCTGAGTGTTGTTCACAGCTTCTTTCACTTGTATATAGTTGTTCATCCAGAAGAGTTAATTAATTTATGCTTGTAATAAAGACATTGTTGAAACTTTTTTTTTTTCATCCTTTTTTTTCCCCTTAATTACACTGAATGTGCATGTTCAACCATGGGTTGGAGAAATTATTATTTTTTTTTCAATTTCATTATCAAACTCAACATACTTGAGGTGTATTGTCACAACTTTGGTTTTTACAAGGCATGCTCTGGTGTAGGGTCTTTGCCTGAAGAAAATATTTGGGGTAAATTTTGTTATGAAATAACATTTCTATCCTTTTCCCTATTTTAACAAATCTACCAACTTGTGATTCTGGCTAGAAGTTGGTTCTGACATTTCACGGTGACTTCAGGTGGCCAGTTCATCACCCTCTGGGGCACTAAGACCACTTTTTAAAAATAATGAAACTGGAAGAAGTGTGGTTGGTTCCTGAAGTAGTTACCCACAATTTTGGTCAACCTTTGGTTTTCTATTGGCAAAGTTGCACAGCCTATACCCCATTTGGTGAAAGCCTGTGTTGCACAAGTGGCTGCTGTAGCAAGAGGTCTCTCTCTCTGACTTGTAAAAAGTATGCTTCCTTGTCTAGCTTTGGATATACAGTTGTTAGCTCGGAAGCTAGAGCCAAAAGTGAATGAAGAAACTTGTTGTTTTTAAATCCTGAATTCTTCAAACTTGGTTTTGCCATATTTGATACAATTATCATCTCTCTTTGTCATCATCACAGGTGACTGGCTGTCACACACTTTGATGAAGTGAGTTCATTTTCCTTGGAAACCTTTTTCTGGTGTTGTGCTAGACAGACTGCTGCCACCAACCTGCCTGGTGGGTGTGCAGGTGGAGAGGGACAGGAGCGCCCTGCTCCAGCAGACCTTCAAGGAACTAAACAGTCAATACAACAACTACGGCCGGCGGGGGGCCGGGGCTGCCCCTCCCCTCGCTGTGTCCCGGGTCAAGGTGACCTTCAAGGATGAGCCCGGGGAAGGCAGCGGCGTGGCCCGCAGCTTCTACACGGCCATTGCGGAGGCCGTGCTCTCCTCAGACAGACTGCCCAACCTGGAGGCCTGCCAGGTGGGCAGCCGCACTGTGCAATACAGTAAGTGGTCCACCAGCCCAAGCAGACTTTTTCCTAAGACATTGTTGCAGAGTGTGGCACAGACTTGATCCAAAGGCTGCGCTCCAAGGAGAGGGATCAGCGAGATCGCCGGGTACAACCGCAACAACAACAACAGCAGCAGCAACAGTCCCCTGCAGCAGCCGGGGCTCCGCGCCCCTCTGGCAGTGGTGGGGACACCAGCAGTAGCAGCACCACTCTGTCCTCCACCTTGAGGGCCCAAGCCCCACCTTTCCTGGTCCCCGGAGACAATGAGGCCCTGAGCCCCCACCGGCAACAGCTGGGACTCAGACTCTACCCCCGGGTCCAGGCCCTACGGCCTGCCCTCGCCGCCAAGGTCACCGGCATGTTGCTGGAGCTCACTGCGGCCCAGCTACTGCTGCTCCTGGCCTCAGAGGACTCTCTACGGCTCAAGGTGGACGAGGCCGTCTACATCCTCATGGCCAACAGGTAACTAGGGCATGATTTGATATAATGTTTAATTTCTCTAATTCAATCATTCTTAACCAATTTGCTTTCAAATTAACATAATTCAATATTTAGTTGAAATAATTGGTAATTTTTTGAAAGGGAGTTAGGATTTAAAAAATAATATAGTGTGAATTTTATATATCTAGACTTGAGATGCATGAACTCATGGAATTTGTGTAATCTTTTCACAGGGGATAAGAAACAGAAACAACATATCTGGATGACATTGGCCTAAACCCTCCGTGTGTGTAGGGAATCTGGAGGCAACAGTGGGACTGGAGAGACCCCCATGGACATTGACGTGTTCAGTGGAGCCAGCCGCCGCATTGAGCCGCGGCCCCGGCCCATGGAGGAGGAGGAAGACCTGGAGGACAGCTCCTGTCTCTTCTACCAACCCGGCAAGAGAGGCTTCTACAGCCCTCGCCAGGGCAAGTGCACTCCTGAACGGCTGAATGCCTTCCGCAATGTGGGGCGCATCCTCGGCCTCTGCCTCCTTATGAATGAGCTCTGCCCCATCTATCTGAACAGACATGTCATCAAGTACATCTTGGGCAGGCGCATAGGCTGGCATGACTTGGCCTTCTTTGACTCAGTGCTCTATGAATCCCTGCGGCAAGTTGTCATTGATGCAGAGTCCCGCGACTCCAACTCTGTCTTTGCTGCGCTGGACCTGACCTTCTGTATAGACCTTCGCCCTGAGGAGGTAGGTTGGTGCAGTTTCCACCGTGTGGTGACTGACCTCTGTGGTGGTGCTCAGGGTGGTGGCAACATTGAGCTCATCCCCAACGGCCGGGACATGGAGGTCAATGCCCAGAATGTCTACGACTACGTGAGGAAGTATGCGGAGTACCGCATGGTGAAGTCCCAGGAGAAGGCCCTAGAGGTAGGCAGTGCGCTGGTCCTGGTGGTGGCAGGTTGTGACTGCGGGGGCTGTGCAGGCGCTGAAGGCCGGGGTGTACGACGTGCTGCCCCCCACAGCCCTGGAGGGACTCTCTGCCGAGGACCTGCGGCTGCTCCTCAACGGGGTGGGAGAGATCAACGTCCAGACCCTCATCTCCTACACCTCCTTCAATGACGAGAGTGGAGAAGGCAGCGACAAGCTGGTGCGCTTCAAGCGCTGGTTCTGGTCCAACATGGAGAAGATGTCCAACCACGAGAAACAGGATCTGGTAATTTGCACGTTCCTTCCTCTCAGCACTGTGTGCAACATTGTGTTGTGCAGGTGTACTTCTGGACAGGCAGCCCCGCGGTGCCGGCCAGTGAGGAAGGCTTCCAGCCCATGCCCAGCATCACCATCCGGCCGGCGGATGACCAGCACCTGCCCACGGCCAACACATGCATCTCACGCCTCTACATCCCGCTGTACTCCTCGCGGGCCGTGCTGCGAGCCAAGCTGCTCCTAGCTGTCAAGACCAAGAACTTTGGCTTTGTCTGATCTCCCAGATCAACAATTCTATATATACTATTCTCTATAAATATATAAATATATTATTTTAAAATTTCCAGAATAAAACTTTGTGTCCTTTGTACATATATAACCTGAGTGTTTCACTGCCCACCGACTGGCCTATGCAACTAAGGACCGTATCATGTTATTTATAAAGTACACACTATGTGTGTGTGCATATATATTTTCCAAAAATGTATATATTTCATTTCTTTCTAGGGATCTCTCTCGCGTGTCTTAGCTCACCTACTGTACATAAGGTATTAAACTTGTGCTTAGCATCCTTGTCTCCTTCTTGTTTGCTCTCGGGACCCTTCCATACCTGTGTGAACCACATTCAGTCTTATTACAACAATGCTACTGGCACTAGCCCTGCTCTGGACAAAATCAAGGAAGGCCTCCACTGAGCTGGCCAGAAGGGGTCAAGAAAACTACCAGTTTTTACTAACAAACCAAATTGGAGGAAATTTGTCACCAAAAGTTGGACGGCAACAAGTAAAACAAACTGGTTTCAAAGATCTCAGTTGATGTTAGAAAGATTATGTTGGTGTTCTAACCACGGAGATAGCTTTGTTGGTGTTATAGAGGGGAGATTCCACTGTGTGGGACTTTTGGAATTATGACACCTCTAATTCTATATAAGTCAAAATCTGCCTCATCATTGATCCTTGCCATGATCACAAGAAGCCAGGTCATAATTCCATTAGAAATGTGCAAGGAACTATTTCATCACAGTACGCACAGAGTACTTGTAGCTAGATAATAACTGTCTGGTTTGCATATCCTATGGGGTGTTGCTCATGTGACATTAAAAGAGTGTTTTTTTTTTGCTTATCCCTAGTACACGTGGTACAGGCCATAATAATCATGGTGGGTAGAAGTAGACGACTGCTTTTACTGTAAGTGCACCACATGTCTACACATGTGAAAAGCAGTTTGACTTTGCACTTACAAATGTGCCAGAGCCCCGTTTGGTTACTTGCACTCGCTGGTGGGGTTGGACTTTTGCAAGAATCGGGGGCCATTGAAGCATTTTTTTTTTAAACATAAAAAAGTGCCCAATGCGGGAATCGAACCCGGGTTGTAGCGGTCGAAAACCAATGGTTTAGATCATCCTTCCACCGTCCCCCGTTTTACAAGAATGTTGTCATGAGATGACCAATGTCTCCACAGACAGCAATCCTGACTCTGCTAAAATATCCTGGTACAGAATTGAGGAGGGAGCTCAAGCCTCTATATTACAAAGCCTAGTATAAACACAAGGTAATAAGACCAAATAAATAGTGTGTGACGTTTTGGTGACAGCGTTGTTACCATCTTCAGACAAAAGTGCTGAAGATTTTGTCTGAAGATGGTAACAAAGCTGTTACCGAAACATCACATACTATTTATTTATTTGGGCTTATTACTTTGTCATTCAGTACTTTTGTCTGATGATGGTAACAATGCCGTTACCGAAATATCACACACTATTATTACCTTGTGTTTATAATCTATAATCCAAATTGTGCCTTATCAAAGCCTAGTATAGAATTCAAATATAATTTTGGTTTTAAAAATTATAAAATAGAGAATGACAAAACATTTTTAGTGCCACCAAAAAAATCAGAAAATTGAGCCCATAAGCATATAGTACTTTGTGAAAAATGGTAAAAATAGTGAAATTGTTTTTTTTTTTTGCTTATCCCTAGTACACGTGGTACAGGCCGTGATAATCATGGTGGGTAGTTAGCGACTTCTTACTGTAAGCGCACCACATGTCTACACATGTGAAAAGCAGTTCGACTTTGCACTTACAAATGTGCCAGAGCCCCGTTTGGTTACTTGCACTCACTGGTGGGGTTGGACTTGTGAGCTATTGGAGCATTTTTTAAACAGAAAAAGTGTCCAATGCGGGAATCGAACCCGGGTCGTAGTGGTCTAAAACCAAACGGTTTAACCAGCCTTCCGACCCCCCAAGTGAAATTGTACTGGGATCAGGAGGTTAAATTATAAGAAAAAGGCATCTCCTGATTGTGCTACTAAAAGTTGCTTGATGGCTTCTCCCATCTGTCGGGGTAAGTATCAACTAATTGTTGATTTTTAATTATTCCAGAATTGGCCAAATCTTGATTGATCAAGTTGATATTTATTCCAACAGATGACACAACTCATCAACTTTTAGTTGCACGATCAGATGTCTTTCCCTAGTACTTTGTTGCATATTGCAACCTCTGTGTGTGTGTGTGTGTGTGAGCTAAATTAACATTGTATGCTGATTGGCTGAATAAGATCAAATGATAGTTGAACACCTATTGGTGAGCGAATAAAATAAACACCATGTAAACAATAAGGTCTACACTCATGGACAAAACTTGAGGAAGTGGAAAGTCTTTGATGTTAACTTTTTTTTTGAAGGGGACAGAGGCAATTTTGTTCACACTTGGTTATCTCGTGTGTCTTCAATAAAGGTCACTGTAATATCTTTCAGAGTTATTGTCTGAATTCTGATTTACATGGTAAAAGGTACAACTTCCTTAAGTTCTGTCCATGAGTGTATCTTTCAGAGTTATTGTCTGAATCCCGATATACATGGTAGAAGGTACAACTTCCTTAAGTTCTGTCCATGAGTGTATCTTTCAGAGTTATTGTCTGAATCCCGATATACATGCTAAAAGGTACAACTTCCTTAAGATTTATCCATGAGTGTATCTTTCAGAGTTATTGTCTGAATCCCGATATACATGGTAGAAGGTACAACTTCCTTAAGTTCTGTCCATGAGTGTATCTTTCAGAGTTATTGTCTGAATCCCGATATACATGCTAAAAGGTACAACTTCCTTAAGATTTATCCATGAGTGTATCTTTCAGAGTTATTGTCTGAATTCCGATATACATGCTGAAACTTTCTTAAGTTTTGTCCATGAGTGTATATTTCAGAGTTATTGTCTGAATCCCGATATACATGCTAAAAGGTACAACTTCCTTAAGTTTTGTCCATGAGTGTATCTTACAGAGTTATTGTCTGAAATCCGATATACATGCTGAAACTTTCTTAAGTTTTGTCCATGAGTGTATATTTCAGAGTTATTGTCTGAATCCCGATATACATGCTAAAAGGTACAACTTCCTTAAGTTTTGTCCATGAGTGTATCTTTCAGAATTATTGGCTGGATCCCGATATACATGCTAAAACTTCCTTAAGTTTTGTCCATGAGTGTATCTTACAGAGTTATTGGCTGGATCCCGATATACATGCTGAAACTTCCTTAAGTTTTGTCCATGAGTGTATCTTTCAGAATTATTGGCTGAATCCCGATATACATGCTGAAAGGTACAACTTCCTTAAGTTTTGTCCATGAGTGTATCTTACAGAGTTATTGGCTGGATCCCGATATACATGCTGAAAAGTAAAACTTCCTTAAGTTTTGTCCATGAGTGTATCTTACAGAGTTATTGGGTGAATCCCAATATAAATGCTGAAACTTAAGTTTCGTCCATGAGTGTATCTTTCAGAGTTATTGTCTGAATTCCAATATACATGCTGAAACTTCCTTAAGTTTCGTCCATGAGTGTATCTTACAGAGTTATTGTCTAAATCCCGATATACATGCTAAAAGGTACAACTTCCTTAAGTTTTGTCTATGAGTGACAGATTCCTTAAAGCTGAATTAGCATTAATAAACCTTTGGCATAGAGAGAAAAGTGTTGGGTATAAGTTAAGTCAATTGGAAGTCTCTTTGTTCATTGAACACTTTTTACTTTCATTAAGAATATAAGGTAATTACAGCCAAGTATAAATAGGGTTGAAATATATACACATGTATGTTATGAATGTTTTGTTGTTGAAAAGAAAAGGAATTGTAGGTGCAGTCGTGAAAATAGAAAAGACAGTTATTTACTCATCAAGTAGTTTTTTTTTATTTTCAATTACTTGAAGCAAATTGTACATTAAATATTTATCACAATTATATAGAATTTATAAAATGAATCCTATATTAGTGAATTAAAGAAATAATAACAATATTCAAAGTGGTATATTCCAAAACTATGGTCAAAATATGTAGAACAGTCAATGGATGAAAATATATGTTATTAAAAAAATAAAAATATTTGCATACCAGATTATATAATATGTATATATGCAAATCAACATTGTTAATTTTATAATTTCATTTATACTTTCACATTTTTTTTTTTTTACTTATCCTTTTAGTCTAAATTAGACAAGATCTTGGAGGTCGTGCTCGTAAAGAAGCTCAAGAACTCTTCTTGGTTCTCTGTACAGGGATCTTTTGTCCTTTCCAATGCAATTTAGTAAATGTTGGGGAGTGGCCTCTTCGGTTTTGCACCTAGTGCACATGGGGAAGCTTTTGGCTCCCTCTTTATAGACTAGAGGGTGCAGGTGACCAGATTTCCATCTGGCCAACTGTGTCGATTCCCTTCGGTTTAGTTGGAGGGTCTGTTTTTTGGGGTTTTCTGCCTGGTACCAAGAATGATGGAAACTATCTCTATGGTTCCTTATTAGTTGTAGTTTCAGTTTATTGATATGGTCCCTTGCTGAAAGATAGGTCTCGGAGTTCACCGCATCAGGATGTCCAGCTGCTCCTTCCTTAGCCAATCTGTCGGCCTCCTCATTTCCAGGGACTCCCACATGTGATGGAATCCATTGTAGACTTATTTTGGTATTTTTATTCAGTTTGTTGATTTCTGCAGCAATGTTTTTGAGGAGTCTGTCTTGTGAATAGTAGCAGTTTTTAATTGCAAAGATGGCGGCTTTTGAATCTGTATAAATTATTATGTTTTTAGTCTCGTTTTTCTCTACAAGTTTTAGAGCTTGTAGTATGGCTGTTAGTTCGGATCTGAAAACTGACAAGTTCTTTGGGTTTTTGATTCTTACTTTCACATTAATCTGGTGGAGTCTTAACATTTGGGTATCTCAACTATAAGAGAGGTTATCCCAGGTTTAGAAGTAACTTTGGGAAATGTAATGGGGGTAACAGAACACTGTGTGCATTTGTTAAAATGAATGGTCGCCTCTTCCACAAAACAATGGATGCAAAATTACAAGATATCTCTTGGCAAACCTGGATCATGGTTACCAGCTTTGGCAAATTCAGAACATTCGCGGGGGTCGGTGGAAGGATGGTCTAAACCGTTGGTTTTCAACTGCTACCACCTGGCATTGGGCACTTTTTCTGATTAAAAAAAAAAAAATGCTTCAATGACTCCCGATACTTGTAAAAGTTCAACCTCAGCAGCGTGTACAAGTAACCAAACGGGGCTCTGAGACATTTGTACATACAAAAGTCGAACTGCTTTTCACATGTGTAGACACGTGGTTCACTTACAGTAAAAGCAGTCGCCAAATTCTACCCACCATGATTATCATGGTCTGTACCACGTGTACTAGGGATAATAATAATAAAAAAAGAACATCCACCTGGAGTTCATGGAGTCAGGTCAGGGCGGTGGGTTTTGATTTTATGAGAGCCATTCAGGATATCTTCAGTTTGCTAAGAAGTGTTAGCTGGTAGAGTGGCCATGGTGGAAATGGGAATTTTGCCGAGTGGATAACATAAGGTCAACTCTGCCATCAATGTAAATGAAATTGATGCACTAGCGCGCCATCTGTTATCAAAATTCGAAACTATTTTAAGTAAGGGCAGTAGAAATTGTTTAATTTAAAAAATAATCTTATGCCTTTAAAATAGTTTCGAATTTTGATAAATGAAATAGCTATTCACCAGGTAAATAAGTTTAAATAAAATATTTTTTTACTGCCCTTAACTGCAATAATAAATTAATGGGAGTGCCTGACTCATCAGTGGTTCACTCTCTCACCAATTTAATCTACAAGACCCCTTCTTAGAGCTCTAATACTGTATTGGGCGCTTAGAGCTCTAATACTGTATTGGGTGATTCAGTTTATATCTGCTACACTGAAGGGTGGGATCTTAGAAATGGTATTCAAGAAAACTATGAACATACGATTTTAGGACAGCAGAATTACATATAAATATTTCCATAGAGCAATGCTCTTCCGCAAAAAATAAGATTACTCGATGAAAATTTCCATATGTAATTCTACTGTCCTAAAAGCTTATGTCCATAGTTTGCTTAAATACCATTTCTGAGATTCCATCCTTCAGTGTAGCATATATAAGCAGAATGATCCAATACAGTATTAGAGCTCTAAGAGAAGCGGTCTGGTAGATTAAATTGGCGAAACCGCTGGGAGGGTTCACCACTGATGAGCCAACCACAGCTTGGTTTAGATCTCCCGACCTTCGCTTGTGTGACTAATGTTCTAGGATCAAAGTCTTTGTAGTGAGAATTTACTCTTTCACAAGGATATATTGATGAATATCATAATAACTTCAGGAAGGATCATGTTTTAAAAATCATTTTACAAATCATTTTTCCCTCTTTGCAGATCTCCACACGAGAGATAACCCGGGTTCCTGGAGATCCACGTGTCTGTACATCGATATAACAACATGGAATATCTTTTAAAGTAATATTACGTAACTTTCTTATTGTTCAAATTTGTAGTTTGTAGCAGCTGGAAAAAATGTTGTAATTGTTATAATATAATTATGGTGTATAGATCAATTTTCTTTAATTCAATAAAAAACTAAATTACTCTATGAAATGTAAATTAAAAAATGAGTAAATGTTTTGAATAGGAATAATACTATATATGTCTAGCTTGCTATAGTTTATGCTTAGTTGCTATAGTTTTGAATGGCAAAAAAAGAACAAGATAATTTGCATGTATATAAATTAATAAATAAACATTTTTTTTCTAACCAACGGTGAATGACTTTCTGATTCTGAATACCGGATAACACTTACAACTGGTGAGCCGGTATTTCAAACTTTATATTTTCTGAAGGAAGTCGATGTTGGAACCAAGAGCACTTGCCTCTGCCGGTGATTGTCAGCTTGGGGAACTTGATTCATACTTGGATTATTCTGGTAATTCTACGGTGTTAGTCCAGTTGGCTTCCAGAAAGGAGTTTGAGGGAGCGAGCGTTTAGAAAATTTCACTCTTGTTGCCGCATCCATTGTTGGTGATTTCAGAATTTCTGGCTCTAAAATGATAATAGTTTCAGGTTGAATGTTCTATTTAAAGATGTAATCAAAATTCGATTCGTCCGAGAAATGTGGAATATATTTAAACTCTCTAAAATACAGAATACAACCAACACAGAAGAATATACAAGTTTCTTCCCCAGAGACCACGGGTATCTGAGAGGAGGAAATGTATTTGGAATTAAAATTGCTTGTATGAGTTTTTAATATTAATATGATGTGCATTAGCATGCCATTTGTTTCATACAAATGGTAGATTAAACTAGCGAAACCGCTGGGAGGGTTCACCACTGATGAGCAAGGCCCTCCCATTACTTTCATCATTGCAGTAAGGGCAGTAGAAATTATTTTATTTTAAAAAACATACGCGTTAATATGGGAGAGAGGATTTAAATATTTGGTCGCTGGAAGAAATGGAAAGAGGCAGAACACCCTCAGCATACAGCCCTAACTGGGGGAGAAGTTGGTGTTCTCACAGATAACAGAGTTTGTTGGTAAACAGACAACAATCTGAAGCATTACTTTCTTTATTTATAGCATTACTAACTTTATTTTGAGACACTTTCATAACCCTTTACAAACAGCAGTTAATCATAGTTATAAATCTATTTGCACTATTCCTTTTTCCCCTCAGAGCCTCAACATATCCAATTATCTAAAAAACTTTGGTATCCGCACCTTCTACTCTAATACTCCAAATTTAGGCACATTACTCAGAAACCCTATCACCAAAAACAGTTTCCCCCCAAAACCCATACACTTTAATAATGCAGTGTACTCATTAAAATGTAATAATTGCTCTAGCTTATACATAGGTGAAACTGGCAGACACATAAAAGATAGAATCGATGAACATATCCGAAATATCAGAAATAATGACCCTAGATCCCTCATAGCCCAACACATTTCAAATACAGGACATACTTTTAATACAATAGAACCCCGTTCGCATTTTTCTAACATTCAGCATAAATATAAAAGATTGGTTGTCGAGGCGCTGCTATCCCTAAAATATAATAGCATCAATAGGCACATTGAGATTCCGGAACTTTACAATGACATATTTACATAAGCTGTTCATACAACAACCTATAGATTATTTACTAATAGATTAAACCATATATTAGCATAATTACATTTCTCCTATTACCTGTTTTGTATATCATACATAAAACTTAAATTTTATCTCTCTAAAAATAATAGTTTTTGTGTTTATGCTAATCACCTGTATATATATAGATGTATCTTGATTCTTTGTGTAGTTTTATTCCTGTTGAAGGGCGACATTGTGCTCGAAAGCTCGAATGCTTGTTCATAAAAAGATACTCATCCTCTTTGTCTTTGAATGTTTTCTTTACCACTTTCTGGAAGTAGCGGCCAGGTTGGTGAACAGAGATCGATGGTGAGTTCCCGGCTAGGTGAAACCAAGGATTGGTGTTCTTGGTAGAAACACGAACACAGAAGGCTTGGTGGCTACCAGGGACATGTTAGGATTCGGAATAAACACACATTTAGTGTGATTTTATAATTTTCGGAGTTAAAATAACCCCAGAACACACGTGACACATGTGATATTTGATAAGGTGCATACATTAAGAAAAAAAGGCATATCTTTATCGTGAAACTGAAAGTTGCTGATGGCTTCCGCCATCTATCGGAATAAATATTGTAAAGGTTATTTGTAAATAATAGTTATACATTATTTATTTTATTCTGTTTTATGCAAAATAAACTTTTGCATATATATATCACTATTTTTGTTTTACATGGTTAAGATTTATTATTCTTTTCTTTTTCTGCGCGCTGGCACTCACTTCCGTGCAGCGCATTTAGAGTTGTACCAGCAAATAAACTGGCTTAATTTCCCTGGACTCTCCCGCTCTTTATCTTCGTTACAATCTGGTGGAGACGCTGTAACATCCCATTTACCTCTCAAAGGTGGACGTATCAAGGAGAAGAAGCCGGAGACTTCGAGGCTTATCGCCAACCGAATTGGATCAGGAATCTGAAATGTCAGTGAAAAGCGAAATGGAGGGATCCCAGTCGACTAGGACATCCTTTACCTGTCTTCAGCAACCAAGAAATCCATCTGCATTTGGAGGCAAGGACTCGGAGTGTCCTTATCAATGGTTAAGGGACTATGATCGCGTCTCCAGGCACAATGGTTGGGACGAATCTCTTTGCCTGGCTAATGTCATCTTTTATTTAGAAGGGACGGCCAAATGTTGGTTTGAAAACGTAGAAGAAAGCCTAAATTCTTGGCCAAGGTTTAAGGAGGAATTCCTAAAGATATTTGGTGATCAAGAGCATTTTGTGCGAAAGGCTGAATCAAAGCTAAAAATACGAGCACAAAGGATTGGTGAACCGTCTGAGTCTTACATCCAAGACATCCTTAACCTATGTCGACAAGTCAATCCAGCAATGGGAGAAATCGAAAAATTGGCTCATCTGATGAAAGGTGTTGCGGAGGACATCTTCCAAGCACTCCTTCCCGTTGAGATGGCAACGGTAGACGAATTCAGCAGACAGTGCCGAAGAATAGAAGACCGTAAGAAAAAAAGAATTGGAGTTGCTTATTTTGAAAGGCTTGCCAATGTGGCTTCAATCTCGGGAGACAGTGACCTAGATTTTGAAAACCTTATCCGGAAAATTATAAAAGAGGAAGTTGGCAAGGCCCTTTCATGCAAAGGCCCTCTCACGTGCTCTGAGCAACTGGAAAATGAGGTTTACCAGAGAGCGGAGAATACATTGGCGCCAATACTCAAGCGCCCAAATTACCCAACAAGAGGCTATAAACCCTGGCACGAAGTTCAAGATGCCAGAAGAGAATCCAAACCATACACCTCGAGGAAAACGGATGAATTTCGGACTCCTGATAATATTCTTATATGCTTTCACTGCAATAGGCCTGGACACGTGGTACGATATTGCAGAGAACGTCGTCGGCAATATCAGGAAGCTAGGGCAAATGAGTCTATAGAGTGCAACAAACAAGGACGAACCTACTACAACCCAAATTTTTTTTACCGCCCACAATACTCTTCGAATTCTGAGACGAACGACGACAACTTCGGTGTCACGAATCGACGTACTCCCCCAAGAAGTTCATCCCCATACCCAGGACGTGGAAGGTTTGGAATAGAAAGAAGACAGTCCCAGTCGTCCAGCAGACGTTCAAGCCGCTCTCCTAGGCCAGTTAACTGGGAAAACTAAGTCGCGCGACCCTCAAGGGAGGTGAGGTCGCCAGTGACGTAAACCCTCCATCGACGAAAGCCGACCTAGATTCTAATTATTTAATGGTAGTTATTAATGGCAACAAAGTGAGAGCACTAGTTGATACAGGCGCTTCGTACTCTGTAATATCGGATGCATTTCGTCGAAAGTTGAACATCGTGATGTTTAAAGGTCCACGAATGACGTTGAAGGTTGCGAACAACAAATTTGTGTCTCCTATTGGAAAGTGCATCGTAAAACTTGAAATAAGCAACTTCATGCAACCGTTTGAGTTTCTAGTACTTTCGGGTTGCAGCCACGATGTTATCCTGGGCTGGAATTTGCTGGAAGCGTCAAGAGCAATAATTGACTGTGGCCGATCTGAAATTGCCTTTTCAGAGACGATTGATGATGAGTCTAGAGATTCTTTAAAACGCTTTTTTGTCGAAGAGGAATACATCGTGCCTCCTAAATCTAGTAAAATGATAACTGTCTCTACGTCCGAAGTTGCAGGGAGAAAGAGTATGATAGCTGAAGGCTCCAGGAAACTGCTCTTGGACAGAGAAATATCAATCCCAGCGTCACTTATTACAGTGCTACACGGTAAGGCGGAACTATGGATAACCAATTTCAGCACTCAGACAAGTCTGATTCCCTCTGGAATGTGTGTTGCCTATTTTTCGGAGATTGATGAGTGTGGCATTTGCTCAATCGACGATTCCCAACATCCCGCCGAAAACACTCCGCCGTGTGATCAGTCTAGCGTCGAGATAAATATCGAGCCGTGTATTGCTCCAGAACGTGCGCCCGAGGAAAAACAGGAGCTGCTAAAACTAGTCAATCATTATGCAGAAATATTTGGTCCAGTTATCACCAGTAGAAAATCTCAAGACTCAATAAGGCATTGCATCATCACAGGTGATAGTGCACCGATAAGGCGTATGCCCTACAGAGTGTCCCCAGCCGAACGTAGGATAATTCAGAATGAAGTTGATAAGATGATAGAGGCAGACGTCATTCAGCCATCGGAGAGTCCGTGGGCATCACCTGTCGTCTTGGTGAAGAAAAAGGATGGTTCTTGGAGATTTTGTGTAGATTACAGAGGACTGAACAAGATTACTAAAAAGGACGTCTACCCTCTTCCCCGAATAGACGATGCTCTGGACTGTTTGAGAGAAGCACGAATGTACTCGACGATGGACCTGAAAACGGGTTACTGGCAGATTGAAATAGACGAGGAAGACCGAGAAAAGACGGCATTCATCACACCAGACGGACTTTTTGAATTTAAAGTGATGCCTTTTAGGCTTTGTAATGCCCCCAGAACATTCGAGAGAATGATGGACAGCTTGTTGCGGGGGCTCAGATGGACAACATGCCTTTGTTACCTAGACGACGTCGTTGTCTACTCGACCACCTTTTCTGAACATCTCTCGCGTTTAGGCGCTGTTCTGAATTGCTTCAGAAAGGCTGGGTTGCGACTCAATTTAAGAAAATGTTGTTTCGGAGCTGACCAAATAAAAATTCTCGGACATCAAATAGACCAAGATGGAGTTAGACCTGATTATGAAAAAATAAAGGCCATCGCTGAATTCCCGACTCCGGCGAACTTACAACAGCTGAGAAGTTTTCTAGGGTTATCGTCATACTATCAAAGATTCATTAAAGGCTATGCCGACATTTCAAGACCACTCAACGAGCTTTTATGCAAATCATCCACATTTAAGTGGGAAGAGAAACAAGAAAATTCATTTGAAAGCTTAAAGCGAGCCCTCTCCTCAAAACCGGTCCTAGGGCATTTCGACGAGAGCGCACCAACAGAGGTACATTGCGACGCTAGTGGATTTGGAATAGGGGCTATTCTGGTACAGTTTCATGAAGGGAGAGAGAGGGTTATCGCTTACGCATCTCGTACTCTAATAAAGGCCGAGCGGAATTATTCCACTACCGAGAGAGAATGTCTTGCAGTCGTATGGGCGATCGGCAAATTCAGGCCTTATCTATTTGGACGTCCGTTCAAGGTGGTAACCGATCACCACTCATTATGTTGGTTGGCGAACTTGAAAGACCCTTCGGGTATGCTGGCTAGATGGGCTCTTCGGCTGCAAGAGTATGACATCTCAATCGCCTACAAAACTGGAATGAAACATCGGGACGCTGATTGTCTATCCAGAAATCCTATAAAAGACAAAGTTGACGAAATGTATGATGATTTTCCATTTTTGTCAACCATTATGAACATCAAAGATGAACAGAAACAGGATCCCTATATTCTGAAAATTCTTGATGGGTTGTCAGACAGTACTTCCAAGGAAAACCGTTTCAAAATTGTGGATGGGATTCTTTATAAGAAGAACTTTGACCCAAACGGCTCATCTCTATTACTCGTCGTGCCAAGACGGCTCAGATCTGACATATTGAGAGAGCTACACGACGCTCCCATGGCAGGCCATCTGGGTTTCGCCAAAACATATGATAGGGTGATAAGGAGGTACTTTTGGCCGGGACTCTACCGAAGTGTGAAAAAATATGTCAGCCACTGCCAAGAATGCCAACGCAGAAAGAACAGCCCACAATTGCCACCTGGACACCTGGTTCCTATACCACCCCCAAGCCGACCATTCCAAAAGATAGGTGTAGATTTACTTGGACGATTTCCATTATCAAGAAACAAGAAGAGATGGATTATAGTATGTACTGACTATTTATCTAAATACGCAATTACAAAAAGCTTAGCGACTGGGGATGCCCAAGGGGTGGCAAATTTTCTGCTGGAGGAGGTGATACTGATCCATGGAGCCCCTCGGGAGATCGTGACGGACCGAGGCCGCAACTTCCAGTCAAAGTTGATCCAAGAGTTGGCCAACTGCTGTGGGATCATCAAACGGTCCACTACGGCATATCATCCTCAGACCAATGGTCTTACGGAGAGGCTGAATAGAACCATGGCCGATATGCTGTCGATGTACGTAGACCTTGGTCAAAAGAATTGGGACGAGATTCTACCCTTTGTCACGTTTGCATACAATACCGCGAAACAAGAGGCAACTGGATTCACGCCGTTCTTTTTAGTTCACGGGAGAGAGGCAGAAACCCCACTGGACGCGCTGTTTCCCTATCCAGAAACCACCGATAGTGACGAATATATTAAAGAATTGGAAACTAAAGCAGAAGAGGCACGCCAAATTGCACGATTCCACATTCTGAAAGCCCAAGACGTCAATAAAACAAACTATGACTCAAAACACAGGAGAGTGACGTACCATCCAGGCGACCTGGTGTGGATCTACACACCAGTACGACGTGTAGGGCTGTGCGAGAAACTGATGAGACGCTATTTTGGACCTTACCATGTGACCCGGAAACTATCAGATGTGACGTATGAAGTGAGACCAGTTGAAGATCAAGGAAGACGACATCGAACCAAGGACATTGTGCATGTGCTAAGGATGAAGCCCTACCATGGACCCATCGGACAGGAGGACTAGGAACACGTGAGCCCTTTGCCCCAGGGGTGATTCTCCTAGCTGTGAGGACACAGCCCTTTATAGGGAAGGGGCAATGTAAAGGTTATTTGTAAATAATAGTTATACATTATTTATTTTATTCTGTTTTATGCAAAATTAACTTTTGCATATATATATCACTATTTTTGTTTTACATGGTTAAGATTTATTATTCTTTTCTTTTTCTGCGCGCTGGCACTCACTTCCGTGCAGCGCATTTAGAGTTGTACCAGCAAATAAACTGGCTTAATTTCCCTGGACTCTCCCGCTCTTTATCTTCGTTACAATATAAACTATTCCTTGATTTTTAATTATTACAGAATTGGCCAAATACCCATTATTGATTGATCAAGAAAAGCTAAGCACGTACACGTTTATACGAAGCTGTGTTTAATTGTAACGAACATTATCATTATGCCTCTCAATCAACTGTCAACGGATACTTCAACAGTAAATTCATATTTCGGAATGATCGTGGGGGATTTTTAGTCCATCGCCATGAGCCAGTTTGGTCAGCCATCAAATCTCTCCCGAGTTGGATAAGACGTCGGTACAGTACATTTAGAAATTCTGAAATATGGAGAATTAATTTTTCTGATTTAGGAAGGAATAGTTGTGGAAGGGACGCCTTGATTGTTTGTTGAGTTTCGAATATTTTACTTGGTTCTCCACGAGTGGGAAGGTAAGTAAACAGTACTGTAGATGAGTAGACATTGTCTCTGACGTCACAGCCGCTCCAGCCCTTTGATAAATATTTCAGCGGGAGGAAGTGCACGACGCCTTTAAATTTGATTTTATTCCGAGGAGGGAAATTCTAAAAAATGGTTTTTTAAGTTTTGTTGCGGCGCGCGGCGCCTCTTTGTATATTGAAATAAGATGGGCGGAGAGGAATCTCGGGAATAAGATTAGCTTTGATACCACTGCACGTTTATTTGAATAATCGGTAACACTTTAGTGAAAGGGATTTCCAGGACTTGGCAGCAAACACGGCACAATATGCGGGGGCCGCTCCACGTCTACAAGGAAGGGTGTCTTGATCCATTTCTACCGCGTAGGATGCAAGGAGGAGTACATCGAATTGACGTCAGCATCAACATAACGTGGAGTTGGAACAGTGTCGTACCTATACACTGCACTTTCTATCACTATAACTGTTGAACACGGTGCAGGAACATCAGATAAATACCTTCTAGACTTCTAAACATTGTAAAAGATGTTTTCGGAAGATCATTGCTTGATGTAACTATTTATCTATTTATTTTTTCACAAAGTCTACATCTTAGTTAAATATACCCTATACAATTATTTTTATTTTATTTCAATTTAAAGCGCTATGTCCCCCTAGGGCGCTGTCATACATGTATGTCATTTGTCTATACATATATATACAATTATTTTAGGCCGTGAATAGAATAGTCACATGATATTAACAATGGGAAAGAGAGAAAAATAAACGGAGAAAATACCTGTGTAGAAAAGAAAGAAGTGTCTGTCAATATGTACAATCAGCATAATATAAATTATCAGTTTCTTAAAAGATATTTGTGTTGCTATATAATTTAAAATATATCTACAAAAGGTATTGAATTTAATATACATTTCTTTACTGGAAATAATGATACTTGGATCTGTTACTATTAAATTATTTTCGATTCTTTAGTTTTGAAAAACAGGACAATCTAGTAAAAGATGTATTGAGGTTGTGTTCCTCATGTCCACAAAAACAACTCGAGTCTTCCACCGCTTTAATTCTTTTTAAAAAGATTCTGAAATTTCCATGATTAGAAATGAATTGAGAATTGTTTAGTCGGGAATATATTGGTATGCTGTTAGGTAAGAAGCTTTGAAAAGTTTCATTTGTGTTGTTCTTAAAGTCGCCATTTTAATCACAAGATTCCTCTAGAGTAATGAATATACAAGTTAACTTGTTAATATTTTACACAAATAAATTTACTGGCAATGCGTTTCTTTTAAATATCATCAAATATTATCTCTACAGACCTTACTGCAATGATATGAGTTATTGAATGAGAGGGCTTGGCTCATCAGTATTGAACCCTCTCAGCGGTTTCGCCAAATTAATCTCTATCTTTTAAATATCATCAAATATTATCTCTACAGACCTTACTGCAATGATATGAGTTATTGAATGAGAGGGCTTGGCTCATCAGTAGTGAACCCTCTCAGCGGTTTCGCCAAATTAATCTCTATCTTTTAAATATCATCAAATATTATCTCTACAGACCTTACTGCAATGATATAAGTTATTGAATGAGAGGGCTTGGCTCATCAGTAGTGAACCCTCTCAGCGGTTTCGCCAAATTAATCTCTATCTTTTAAATATCATCAAATATTATCTCTACAGACCTTACTGCAATGATATGAGTTATTGAATGAGAGGGCTTGGCTCATCAGTAGTGAACCCTCTCAGCGGTTTCGCCAAATTAAATTTAATTTACTAAGTTAACATGTATATAGACAAAATTCAATATTTGAGCGGTCTGGTAAGTTAAACTGGCGAAGCCTCTGGGATAGTACACCACTGATGAGCCAATCATTACTCTATTTACCATCGCAGAGTAAGGAAAGTAGAAATATTTTTATTTGTCAAAGAAACATTCAATATTTGTATTTATAACAGAAAGAATTGTACAAGCTCTCCATTCTATGTGGGGTTCATAATCCTGTCCTCACATTGATTCTCCCAGCTATGAGGAAGGTGTAGATATCTAATTATGGAGAGTTGAGATATATCAATTTTGCCAACTTTAGAATCTCAGAAAAAGCGGATCTGGCTCGACCTCAAGAACTTACAGTAAAATTATCCTGGTGTGGAACCTTACCACATATTCTCATGTCCAGCAATGGCCGCGGCCTTGCAGAAAATTGACATAGACCCAGAGCAGCAGCTTTACACACCCAAAATGGAGGAAATTGCTGTGATAAAGATGCATGGAGATATCTGAGGCTCTTCATTGGATACGGCAACAACAACAGAAAATTGACATGGACCCAGAGCAGCAGCTTTACACGCCCAAGATAGAGGAAATTCCTGTGATAGAGAAGCATGGAGATATATGAGGCTCTTCATTGGACACGGCAACAACAAGTGGCTCGACCACCGTGTCGGCGAACATATGGACTCTCTCAGAAGTCCTTTCATTCTTTAAACAGAGTTTTTAATTATAAAATCTAATATAAATTCTAAAATTAATTTCTAAAATCTATGAAAGGTAGAAGATTTTAGTTGCGACTGAAATTGAGAACTCTGACACATATAACAAGAGTTGATCACAACGGAGGGATGTTTGTTCGTGCTCTCACTACAAGATGGGAGGGATGTATGTTCGTGCTCTCACTACAAGATGGGATGGATGTATGTTCGTGCTCTCACTACAAGATGGAAGGGATGTTTGTTCGTGCTCTCACTACAAGATGGGAGGGATGTTTGTTCGTGCTCTCACTAAAAGATGGGAGGGATGTATGTTCGTGCTCTCACTACAAGATGGGAGGGATGTTTGTTCGTGCTCTCACTACAAGATGGGAGGGATGACAATGACAATGAAACAGCCTTTATTGACCAATCAGTCAATGGTACACCCAAGTCAGTGGGGGAAAAAAAATAAAATAAAAAATAATTATTTACAATGAGCGTCACAAGACCGACCTAAATTCCGACAATTGGTCGAGAGTAAATTGAAGATGGGAGGGATGTATGTTCGTGCTCTCACTACAAAATGGAAGGGATGTTTGTTCGTGCTCTCACTACAAGATGGGAGGGATGTTTGTTCGTGCTCTCACTACAAGATGGGAGGGATGTTTGTTCGTGCTCTCACTACAAGATGGGAGGGATGTTTGTTCGTGCTCTCACTACAAGATGGAAGGGATGTTTGTTCGTGCTCTCACTACAAGATGGGAGGGATGTTTGTTCGTGCTCTCACTACAAGATGGGAGGGATGTTTGTTCGTGCTCTCACTACAAAGTGGGAGGGATGTTTGTTCGTGCTCTCACTACAAGATGGAAGGGATGTTTGTTCGTGCTCTCACTACAAGATGGGAGGGATGTTTGTTCGTGCTCTCACTACAAGATGGGAGGGATGTATGTTCGTGCTCTCACTACAAGATGGAAGGGATGTTTGTTCGTGCTCTCACTACAAGATGTAAGGGATGTTTGTTCGTGCTCTCACTACAAGATGAAAGGGATGTTTGTTCGTGCTCTCACTACAAGATGGGAGGGATGTATGTTCGTGCTCTCACTACAAGATGGAAGGGATGTTTGTTCGTGCTCTAACTACAAGATGGGAGGGATGTTTGTTCGTGCTCTCACTACAAGATGCAAGGAATGTATATGTGGCGACCACACTTTGCTTCAGCGAGAGCGAACTGGAACAAAGCTCCACTACACACACGGGCAGTGGACGGCCTCGGCAACCGCGAGCGTCAACCTGATTACGTATGCGCGAACATCCAGCCTCTGGCCACTCACGCGGTAAACAAGAAGGCTTGATCCTAACGGCCGTTACTTCTTTTCTCTTTATATATTTCTGGCTTTAATTAAATTAATTTTAATTATAATTTTATCAGCGGCCTTTCCACAAGCCACACCAACACATCACGCAACCATCCCACAGATAGCATCAAATGGCGCAAAGAGAGACTTGAGATATAATCTCTTTCAAAATATAAAAATGAGAAATAATCGAAAGATAAATTCTTTTCGATAAAATTGGATCAAATCATCTTTCCGGGTAGGCTCTGTTGTCCCAAACACTGCCGAACACTATGTTTCTAATAAGTTGTAAGCTATAGCGTTTTCAGACAAACTAGTTCAAGACGAAGAGATGAGAACTTGAAAGTTTGTATAACAATTTATAAAATAAAATTATTTATTAAAGCTGAATTTTAAAAAATAAATGCTTGCGATTTCATCATTGGCAATTATTTGAATATTTATTTTTCTTCTTTTTATGTTCTACTATTCATTTGGGAACCAAAATGTTTTTTTGGCTGGTTTACCGAATTTTCTGGTTGTGACTCATTTAAAGAAACCTTTCGCCTACGATTAAGTGCTATTTATTATTTCCGATTATATAACCTATGATACTCATTATGGATGGCAGAAGGATTGGGTCAAATTGATGATGGTAACAAGGTTATGACTTGATATGACACAAAGGTATAAATATCATATAATTATGATTGGTAAATGAATAGAACCACACGGTAATATAAAGGAATTCAATTCTCAAAGTGAATAAGGAACAAAGTATTTCCTGGGCACCGGGCAAGACCTGTCAGTCTAAGACAGCAGAAATAAAGTCGAGTCAACACTCGGCGCCCAAAAAGCCTCCAACCCCAATTTAAATATTTATTTAAAAGATAAAGGACTGGTGGGCCACTAATTCAGGCGGGAGCAGAGGGGTTATTCAATTTGGTCTCTTCGCCTGCTAATCGGATCCGGAGCTGGAGCCTAACAGGGTTATCTTAGGGAACAGGTAAGATATGATGGACTATCGATTGTGTAGCAGTTTGGAACAAAGGTGGGATATAGGGCGGGCTATCGATTGTGTAGCAGTTTGGAACAAAGGGGGGATATAGGGCGGACTATCGATTGTGTAGAAGTTTGGAACAAAGGTGGGATATAGGGCGGACTAACGATTGTGTACCAGTTTGGAACAAAGGGGGGATATAGGATTGACTAGCGATAGTGTAGCAGTTTGGAACAAGGTGGGATATAGGGCGGACTATCGATTGTGTAGCAGTTTGGAACAAAGGTGGGATATAGGGCGGACTATCGATTGTATAGCAGTTTGGAACAAAGGTGGGATATAGGGCGGATTATCGATTGTGTAGCAGTTTGGAACAAAGGTGGGATATAGGGCGGATTATCGATTGTGTAGCAGTTTGGAACAAAGGTGGGATATAGGGCGGATTATCGATTGTGTAGCAGTTTGGAACAAAGGTGGGATATAGGGCGGATTATCGATTGTGTAGCAGTTTGGAACAAAGGTGGGATATAGGGCGGACTATCGATTGTGTAGCAGTTTGGAACAAAGGTGAGATATAGGGCGGACTATCGATTGTGTAGCAGTTTGGAACAAAGGTGGGATATAGGGCGGACTAGCGATTGTGTAACAGTTTGGAACAAAGGTGGGATATAGGGCGGACTATCGATTGTGTAACAGTTTGGAACAAAGGTGGGATATAGGACGGACTATCGATTGTGTAGCAGTTTGGCACAGAATTACTTTCTCATACAAAGTTCTATACCTTGAAAAAGAAAGCCCGAGCAATTCCAAAGAGACACAGGAGGGAAACTCAGTGAGACATTCCGCTGACATGGAGTCAGAACGACCTTTATTTCACTCCATATGGAAGAGAAAATTCCACTCTAATTAAATTCCCCCACCCTGAGCCGCGCTGCTGCGATATTAAAAATGCGGCTCCAATCCCTGCTATTAATTGAATTGGTGCCAGGTAACGTGCTCACTTTTCTTCTGGGTATTATGACCGGCGCAGCTGTAGCACGTCCAGTTTTAAGAGGGGTGGGCGGTGTTTTCAGCTCTAGGTAAGGTGGGATAGGGTTTTCCCCCATGCCATCTGAAAGTTACATTCAAACAACCCAAGAAAAAAATCTAAGCTTTTTATTATTCGCAGAATGTATGTTTCTATTTCAATTTAGGATCTCGGAAACGACATAAAAGAATCGTGGTAATACAAACAACGTCCCTCGTAAATAGGAAGCCAAAATGTTCAGAAAATCATTCCCACGCCAAAATAAGAACTACCGAGAGGAAAACATTGAAGATAAACTCACCAATCAAAGAGTGACAAAAGAACGAAGAGAGATGTTGAAGGACCATTTAAAACCAATCAAAGTTCTGTGCATGCGATGCCGGAGAAACTTGCCGGGGAGGATCTTTTAATTAAGTTTCCTTACGTCAACAATTAACTGGTCACGTGATTCTGGCGTTGGATGGAACAACTTCCGCTAGCGTGGCCTCAACCGTCTGGTATTTTTCACCATGTTACAGTGATGCCACACAATGTGTACCACAGTGAAATAACGCAGTAATGTCACATAGTGTGTAAAACAGTGATGTCATACAGTGAAATAACACAATAATGTTACACTGTGCAGCGGATGTCTCACAGTGATGTCACACAGTGAGGTCGCACAGTAATGAAACACAGTGAAATAACGCAGTAATGTCACACAATAATGTCACACAGTGTGTAAAACAGTGATGTCATACAGTGAAATAACACAATAATGTCACACAGTGCAGCGGATGTCTCACAGTGATGTCGCACAGTAATGTAACACAGTGAAATAACGCAGTAATGTTACACAGTAATGTCACATAGTGTGTAAAACAGTGATGTCATACAGTGAAATAACACAATAATGTCTCACAGTGCAGCGGATGTCTCACAGTGATGTCGCACAGTAATGTAACACAGTGAAATAACGCAGTAATGTCACATAGTGTGTAAAACAGTGATGTCATACAGTGAAATAACACAATAATGTCACACTGTGCAGCGGATGTCTCACAGTGATGTCGCACAGTAATGTAACACAGTGAAATAACGCAGTAATGTCACATAGTAATGTCACATAGTGTGTAAAACAGTGATGTCATACAGTGAAATAACACAATAATGTCACACTGGGCAGCGGATGTCTCACAGTGATGTCGCACAGTAATGTAACACAGTGAAATAACGCAGTAATGTCACATAGTGTGTAAAACAGTGATGTCATACAGTGAAATAACACAATAATGTCACACTGTGCAGCGGATGTCTCACAGTGATGTCGCACAGTAATGTAACACAGTGAAATAACGCAGTAATGTCACATAGTGTGTAAAACAGTGATGTCATACAGTGAAATAACACAATAATGTCACACTGTGCAGCGGATGTCTCACAGTGATGTCGCACAGTAATGTAACACAGTGAAATAACGCAGTAATGTCACACAGTAATGTCACATAGTGTGTAAAACAGTGATGTCATACAGTGAAATAACACAATAATGTCACACAGTGCAGCGGATGTCTCACAGTGATGTCGCACAGTAATGTAACACAGTGAAATAACGCAGTAATGTCACACAGTAATGTCACATAGTGTGTAAAACAGTGATGTCATACAGTGAAATAACACAATAATGTCACACAGTGCAGCGGATGTCTCACAGTGATGTCGCACAGTAATGTAACACAGTGAAATAACGCAGTAATGTCACACAGTAATGTCACATAGTGTGTAAAACAGTGATGTCATACAGTGAAATAACACAATAATGTCACACAGTGCAGCGGATGTCTCACAGTGATGTCGCACAGTAATGTAACACAGTGAAATAACGCAGTAATGTCACATAGTGTGTAAAACAGTGATGTAACACAGTGAAATAACACAATAATGTCACACTGTGCAGCGGATGTCTCACAGTGATGTCGCACAGTGAGGTCGCACAGTAATGAAACACAGTGAAATAACGCAGTAATGTCACACAGTAATGTCACATAGTGTGTAAAACAGTGATTTCATACAGTGAAATAACACAATAATGTCACACAGTGCAGCGGATGTCTCACAGTGATGTCGCACAGTAATGTAACACAGTGAAATAACGCAGTAATGTCACATAGTGTGTAAAACAGTGATGTCATACAGTGAAATAACACAATAATGTCACACTGTGCAGCGGATGTCTCACAGTGATGTCGCACAGTAATGTAACACAGTGAAATAACGCAGTAATGTCACACAGTAATGTCACATAGTGTGTAAAACAGTGATGTCATACAGTGAAATAACACAATAATGTCACACAGTGCAGCGGATGTCTCACAGTGATGTCGCACAGTAATGTAACACAGTGAAATAACGCAGTAATGTCACACAGTAATGTCACATAGTGTGTAAAACAGTGATGTCATACAGTGAAATAACACAATAATGTCACACAGTGCAGCGGATGTCTCACAGTGATGTCGCACAGTAATGTAACACAGTGAAATAACGCAGTAATGTCACACAGTAATGTCACATAGTGTGTAAAACAGTGATGTCATACAGTGAAATAACACAATAATGTCTCACAGTGCAGCGGATGTCTCACAGTGATGTCGCACAGTAATGAAACACAGTGAAATAACACAGTAATGTCACGCTGTGCAGCGGATGTCTCACAGTGCAGCGGATGTATCACAGTGCAGCGGATGTATCACAGTGCAGCGGATATCTCACAGTACAGCGGCCTAAATTAATAAATCTCTGTCACTACAATTATCTGATAATTTATTTTATACCAAACAAACATATTTAAAGAATAGCAATTTAGAATATATAATGTACAATACACATGACATATATAATACTTAACATACAAAACTCGAGGTAAATCTTGGACTAAAAAAAAAAAAGACATTTTCTTGATTGCAAATTTTGATGATCTCCCTTCTTCTTTTAGATTAGTCTATGACGTCATCACATATGGAAGTTGGAAATTTACCTTCTGGAGCGTATTTACTATGATATTCACATATCCAGGGATACATACGCCGGAACTGTAGTCCTGGATCTTTCTAGTTGGTCTCGAGGACCACGCCATCACCATCTCTTCAGCGGCGAAGTACGCGAAATACGTGGTGTCGCTGGAGACCCACTGGCGATTCTCCACCAAACTCTGCAGCGCTGACAGAGGCGCCATATTCATTGTACATAGTGTATATAATGCATATTATCTTTTTTAAATAATGCAGACTGTGCACTATGCATGTATTGACAAGATGTCAATAAAATTATTTTAATTTTCAATTGTCCAGGGATACATTCATTTATATGAAGGTTATGGCAGTCCTCACAAGTTGATGTGACATTGAGGATGACAGCTTGTGACACACTGCTAGCTTGGATCAAAGCTCAATCATATTTAGGAAACCAGACGATCCTTCAATCTCACCCAGCTGACATTCTGCGCTCTAACACGTTAAAACATCTGATAGTTACCCAATTTATGATCAATTAAATAGCGTTTAGTGAAATTATCTGTATTCCACCATCCACATTGTTTGATTAGATAACGCAAGAAAGCATTTCGCCGTTTTAAAGAAAGTTTTTGTGGGGTGTTAGAGGAAGTTGGCACACAATGTTCGCCAATTACGGTCTAATGGAAAACAGCTGTCCACCGCCTGTTGAATAAGTAACAGCCTCTGACATCCTCCGATAGACGTCCCCATATTGGCGCATTCCTTTGTATCTCTGCATCATGTTTAATCGACACGATACACCAATATTTTACCATGAAATATCGAAATTATTAATTTATTCTCATTGTAAAAATAATTGCAAAATATATTTCCCTGATATAAATATTTTTTTTTGCCAGATTAGGTCGGTTTGAACAGGAAATACGAGCTGTCTCTACTGATTTGTGCCTTATGGCCTGAACCCACGGGATACAGGTTGTCTGAATTTGCCAAAGTTGACGTTCATTTAATCATTTTTATTTGGGATCTATGCAGGAAGGATGAGATAAAGCCAAAAAATTACCAATATATTAAATGATGTATCTCGGATATAAAACATTTTGACCTGGGACCTGGCGATCAACGGGAATTAAACCACCGCCAGTCAACCGCCATGTTTAATTTAATAACGGCGCTAAAATTGCTACTGGACCGCCGTGGTGACCTTTAGCTCGCTCCACTCCTCCTCTGTACACGGCTCTTTGTACCTTAGTTCTCTTGTACCTCTTTCCACGGCTCTTTTGTCCCTCACTCCACAGCCATTCTGTACCTCTTTCCACGGTTCTCCTGTCCCTCTCTCCATAGCTATTCTGTGCCTCTTTCCACGGTTCTTCTGTCCCTTTATCCACAGCTATTCTGTGCCTCTTTCCACGGTTCTTCTGTCCCCCTCTACACAGCTATTCTGTACCTCTTTCCACGGTTCTTCTGTCCCTCTCTCCACAGCTATTCTGTGCCTCTTTTCACCGCTCTTCTGTCCCTCTCTCCACAGCTATTCTGTGCCTCTTTCCACGGCTCTTCTGTCCCTTTCTCCACAGCTATTCTGTGCCTCTTTCCACGGCTCTTCTGTCCCTCTATACACAGCTATTCTGTGCCTTTTTCCACAGCTATTCTGTGCCTCTTTCCACCGCTCTTTGTTTTCCATTTTTTACTGTATTTATCCCAATACTAAAAAAAGGCTGTCACGCAAAAACCATGGGTGATGGAAAATATCTGATTATAATTTTGAGATCAGAATGAAAAGTTACACTAGAAACACCATCAGGTTCTCATGGGCAAAAAAATAACTTTTTTTGTAGACGAGTGTAATGTATCATAAAATCACCATTTGTACTTCACAACTCTCTAAACTTTGATGTGACAAATAAATAAATTATTCTGGAGGCTACTTAAAGTAGAGTTATCTCATCATTCATTTATCTAAACTTGTAGGATGGTTGGAACACGTTCTGGAAAGACACGAGAAAATCAAGGCTGAAGATTCTGCCAAACGGCAACCTGGTGCAACAGTATCAAATATCTTTCAGAGGTATTGTCTGATACCCGGGATACTTGATTTTTTAAATTATCCCTAGTACACGTGGTACAGGCCATGATAATCATGGTGGGTAGTTAGCGACTGCTTTTACTGTAAGTGCACCACATGTCTACACATGTGAAAAGCAGTTACACTCTTGCATTTACAAATGTACCAGAGCCCCGTTTGGTTACTTGCACTCGCTGGTGGGGTTGGACTTTTGCAAGAATCGGAGGCTATTGGAGCATTTATTTTAATTAGTAAAAAGTTCCCAATGCGGGATTCGATCCCGGGTCGTAGCGGTCGAAAACCAACGGTTTAGACAATCTTCTCACTGACCCCCACTGTATATTTATTGTCTGAATCCCGGGATACACGATAAAAGGTTCAACTTCTTTAACTGTTGTACATGAGTCTATATTAAATCCAAAAGACAAAAACCTCTCGCAATCAGTATCTTTTATTATTACAAATAACAGACGCTAGCTTTCGAACAATTAATTCTTCAACGGGCGTTCTTACAAAACGAACTTATGCGCAAGTTCTTTGATCTTAGAATGAGTCTATATACGAAACGTTAAGGTGGCACATCTTGTCTATACATTTCGTAGATGGCGCGTTATGTTCACTTTACAATCAACTTCAGCGAACACTAGGATAACTGACCCAGGTACCGCCCTCACAGGACCTAGCTCACCCATAGAGAATGTATCCCCTCTGATGGAGACCCTATATGTTTACATTTTATTATTATTTTTGATATACAGTAGAACCTCCATGAAAGGAAACTCGCGCTAGAGGACACCTCTCTACAAAGAACAGTCATTGTCAAAATTACCATTTTTACTATTTAGTAACTCTCCAGTAAGAGTTAAAGGATACTTTGGCTCTGAAATTAGGTGTCTTTCACAGGGAGTTATATTGTATATTTATAAACGTTTTCAAACCTCTACCACAATGAATTTATAAACCATTTTAACTGAAGAGAATAAGTATTTTATATTGAGAGCATATTTGGCAAAATGTATATCTAATAAAGAAGTATATACTAAATATTTCTCAAGGTGATTCCATTTCTGAATGGAATACCTTACAGAATGTTTTGTTCTTGCCAGGTCCAACCCCAGGAATTTGATGGACAACGGAGATTGGCCAGAGATGGTAACTAACTTTGTTTTCTCGCCATGTGGATTTTGAATCAGCGGTAGGACTCTGCCAGTTTTCACCAATTACCAGGACTCCATTAAGCGGATAATAAATTGGAGTCGTCCTAATTAATTATCAGCTTCACTGGAGCCATTTAATTGGCAGTGTGGCGGCCGACTGGGGCGGCATTGTCGGGTGCTTTGTCCTTTCACTCTGTCACACTGGAGGTTTGTGGAGCATCTGTCTGTTACACTGTGTGTCACACTGGAGGCTTTTGTAGAACCGGTCTCTCGCACTGTCGCTACTGGAGCTATTTGGAGCACCTGTAACCTGAGAGGCTCTGAGATTGTCTGCACCAGGCCTGTATCTACAGAGACAACACCGGCCGTGTAACCTGACGAGGCTCTGAGATTGTCTGCACCAGGCCTGTATCTACAGAGACAACACCGGCCGTGTAACCTGACGAGGCTCTGAGATTGTCTGCACCAGGCCTGTATCTACAGAGACAACACCGGCCGTGTAACCTGAGAGGCTCTGAGATTGTCTGCACCAGGCCTGTATCTACAGAGACAACACCGGCCGTGTAACCTGACGAGGCTCTGAGATTGTCTGCACCAGGCCTGTATCTACAGAGACAACACCGGCCGTGTAACCTGACGAGGCTCTGAGATTGTCTGCACCAGGCCTGTATCTACAGAGACAACACCGGCCGTGTAACCTGACGAGGCTCTGAGATTGTCTGCACCAGGCCTGTATCTACAGAGACAAACACCGGCCGTGTAACCCGAAGAGGCTCTGAGATTGTCTGCACCAGGCCTGTATCTACAGAGACAAACACCGGCCGTGTAACCTGACGAGGCTCTGAGATTGTCTGCACCAGGCCTGTATCTACAGAGACAAACACCGGCCGTGTAACCTGACGAGGCTCTGAGATTGTCTGCACCAGGCCTTGCCATTAAAAAACAACTCCAGCCGTGTAAACCTGAGGGAGTCAGACCTGTCCATCAGAGACAACACAATCCGTGTAACCTGAGGGAGGTCAGACCTGTCCATGAAAGACAACACCAGCCCTGTGACTTGAGGGAGATCAGGCCTGGCCACCAAAGACAACACCAGTCGTGTAACCTGAGGGAGTCAGACCTGGCCACCAAAGACAACACCAGCCGTGTAACCTGAGGGAGTCAGACCTGTCCACCAAAGACAACACCAGCCGTGTAACCTGAGGGAGGTCAGGCCTGTCCACCAAAGACAACACCAGCCGTGTAACCTGAGGGAGTCAGACCTGGCCACCAAAGACAACACCAGCCGTGTAACCTGAGGGAGGTCAGGCCTGTCCACCAAAGACAACACCAGCCGTGTAACCTGAGGGAGTCAGACCTGGCCACCAAAGACAACACCAGCCGTGTAACCTGAGGGAGGTCAGGCCTGTCCACCAAAGACAACACCAGCCGTGTAACCTGAGGGAGTCAGACCTGGCCACCAAAGACAACACCAGCCGTGTAACCTGAGGGAGGTCAGGCCTGTCCACCAAAGACAACACCAGCCGTGTAACCTGAGGGAGTCAGACCTGGCCACCAAAGACAACACCAGCCGTGTAACCTGAGGGAGTCAGACCTGTCCACCAAAGACAACACCAGCCGTGTAACCTGAGGGAGTCAGACCTGGCCACCAAAGACAACACCAGCCGTGTAACCTGAGGGAGTCAGACCTGGCACCAGAGACAACACCAGCCGTGTAACCTGAGGGAGTCAGACCTGGCCACCAAAGACAACACCAGCCGTGTAACCTGAGGGAGGTCAGGCCTGTCCACCAAAGACAACACCAGCCGTGTAACCTGAGGGAGTCAGACCTGGCCACCAAAGACAACACCAGCCGTGTAACCTGAGGGAGGTCAGGCCTGTCCACCAAAGACAACACCAGCCGTGTAACCTGAGGGAGTCAGACCTGGCCACCAAAGACAACACCAGCCGTGTAACCTGAGGGAGTCAGACCTGGCCACCAAAGACAACACCAGCCGTGTAACCTGAGGGAGTCAGACCTGGCCACCAAAGACAACACCAGCCGTGTAACCTGAGGGAGGTCAGGCCTGTCCACCAAAGACAACACCAGCCGTGTAACCTGAGGGAGTCAGACCTGGCCACCAAAGACAACACCAGCCGTGTAACCTGAGGGAGTCAGACCTGGCCACCAAAGACAACACCAGCCGTGTAACCTGAGGGAGGTCAGGCCTGTCCACCAAAGACAACACCAGCCGTGTAACCTGAGGGAGGTCAGACCTGTCCACCAAAGACAACACCAGCCGTGTAACCTGAGGGAGTCAGACCTGGCCACCAAAGACAACACCAGTCGTGTAACCTGAGGGAGTCAGACCTGGCCACCAAAGACAACACCAGCCGTGTAACCTGAGGGAGGTCAGGCCTGTCCACCAAAGACAACACCAGCCGTGTAACCTGAGGGAGGTCAGGCCTGTCCACCAAAGACAACACCAGCCGTGTAACCTGAGGGAGTCAGACCTGGCCACCAAAGACAACACCAGTCGTGTAACCTGAGGGAGTCAGACCTGGCCACCAAAGACAACACCAGCCGTGTAACCTGAGGGAGTCAGACCTGGCCACCAAAGACAACACCAGCCGTGTAACCTGAGGGAGGTCAGGCCTGTCCACCAAAGACAACACCAGCCGTGTAACCTGAGGGAGGTCAGGCCTGTCCACCAAAGACAACACCAGCCGTGTAACCTGAGGGAGTCAGACCTGGCCACCAAAGACAACACCAGCCGTGTAACCTGAGGGAGTCAGACCTGGCCACCAAAGACAACACCAGCCGTGTAACCTGAGGGAGTCTGACCTGATCACCAAAGACAACACCAGCCGTGTAACCTGAGGGAGTCTGACCTGATCACCAAAGACAACACCAGCCGTGTAACCTGAGGGAGTCAGGCCTGGCACCAGAGACAACACCAGCCGTGTAACCCGAGGGAGGTCAGACCCGTCCACCGAAGACAACACTAGCCGTGTAACCCGAGGGAGGTCAGACCCGTCCACCAGAGACAACACCAGCCGTGTAACCTGAGGGAGTCAGGCCTGGCACCAGAGACAACACCAGCCGTGTAACCCGAGGGAGGTCAGACCCGTCCACCAGAGACAACATCAGCCAGGAAGGCAGTATCGATCCGTCCGGCCTACAAGTGTCTGCCGAAGTAATCGTTCGGCAATTTGTTTGGAAAGTTGGCCATTAAGGTAATTTGGAAGGCCCATTCCTGGGGCGGTCAATGGAGAGTGTGTTTATGGGGCCGTTTCTCCACATCAATCCGGGATCATTAACCCCCGGCCGGGGAAATTGCCCTCGAGATTAGCTGCCGCCATATTAGCTGGAGCTCCTACTGAGGATAATCAGGAATGGGCTGGCACCTTTGACTTCACCGTTGTGCATATGGGAGGATATTTCAGATTTTGATTAAAAAAATATTGTCCCAAATACTCGTGGTATAGGCCATGATCATCATGGTGGTAGTTAGCGACTACATTTACTGCAAGTGCATCACATGTCTACACACATGTGTAAAGCAGTTCGACTATTGCAATTATAATTGCCCCAAAGCACCGTTTGGTTATTAATGAGATTGGACTTTCACAAGAATCGGGATCATTGAAACACACACATAATTTTTTTTCTTCAGAAAAAAAAAAAAGTTCCCAGTGAGGAATTCGATTCCAGGTCGTGGCAATCAAAAATCGACAGCTTAATCCACTCGTCCACCGTTGGCCCTCGACAGCGTGCTGCAGGCAGTACCTCAACGACCAAAAAAATATATATATGACATAATAAAAATATGATTTTTATTATTCATTAATATAATTATAATTTAAATAATCATAGAATTAACACAGAGTTAATTTTTTAAAATCCTTAACAAAAGGAGTACAACCCAAGATGTTTTTTTGTATATACTTAGATTATTTTTATAAAATTGTATGTATGCAAACTGTTTTGTTCTTAAATTATAATCATTAAAATAAATTCAATTTTGGATATAAAAGTTATCATTTCACTTCAATCCACGACTGCATGAATGAATTGGTAACGTACCTAAAATACATCTTTTTTTACGACATATATATAGGGCATTAAACTTAGTACCAATTTTTAGCACCAATATCTCTGTCAGCTATCACGGTAGTATAAAACATAGATTAAATAAAGAAGATTCTTCTTAGTAAGATTTAATAAAATGAAAGAAGACAAGTTTCTTCTTTCATTTTATTAAATCGCTACATAAAACATAGAATAATTATTTTATCAATGTTTTCTCTAACTTACTTGTTTTATGCTATGATAGTTATCATGGAGAGTAGAGATTTTCGAATCTATCAAAATTCATATCCGAAACTTCGGATGGAAGAATTGAATTTGATAAATCATTTGTTTTTGAATTGATTATTCAATTGATTATCAATCTTGAGTATTGAAGCCGATTGGAAAAGTTGATGATTGTCCTGCAGCGTTGAATTAGACGGCGCTTCAGTAGCACATAATTCCAAACTGGGCGAAGCTACATCGGGGAAGCCATTGCAGGAAGGTGATTGGGTAGGAAAATTTACAAATACAGAGTTTCTTGTAGAAACTCTTTGCCTTTCTAACTTTGCCATAGATCAGTTTGTTTGCCCATCTCCATTGTTGAGCTTGTGTGAAAGATCATTGAAGAAATTTGTTATTCCAAACTGCTTCAATGTGGAAGTCCAACCTAGGGTCGCCAGGCGGTCGAATCTGTTACCAAACCCTTCCTTTCTAACGCTAGCTGTAACATGTAGAAGGAAACTGAATTCTTCAATCTCACAGAGAGATATCAAGAAGGTAATATACCAATTCTGTGTTTAACGGGTTTAACAACTGTGAGCAGAATTTCTTGGCATCTGCTGGGACGTGATTAATTGGCAGTTAGCGCCTTGAGGTGGCGCCACCTGGCGTGATCGATGGCACAAAACCTCCCGGGGTGGAACCTCCGCTCAACACTTCGACAAGATGTGGCCTGAAGACTTTATGTATTAGCTGCTCTTGGGGGAAATATGAAAAGGAAAATTGAAAGCGTTATGAATGTGTCTTAAACGGAGAGATGACTACAAGAATAAAGAAATATTGAGAATATTGGAAGAGAGGAACGTGGTCTGTTCAACAGGAGAGTCAACTGGATGGAACATTTATTAAGAAGAAATGAGTTGGGAAAGAAATTTCTGAAAGATAAAATGAATGGAAGAATACAAAGGTAGGAAAGACTGATGGACAGGTTGGGGAGGACAAATTGTGAGGAAATACAGAGAAGAGCTGAAGATACAGAAAATGGCGCCACTGGAGACCTGCGCAGAGAACGTGGAGTTATTCCCCTAGAAACCTATTACTATGATATATCTGTATGATTTTGTTATTTACACTAGTTCTTTTATATGATGAATCTCAAAGTCACGAGATTCGCTTTTTTTATAACATTTTTTTTTAGCTGAAAGTTCGAATCCCCACGTTTTAAGCAATTTAATCTCATGAAATTTCTCTCATTGCCCTCAAAATCTTTCAAAATTTCAACCATATCATGTGTTGGGAGTACAAGTGAGAAAATCTTGTCGTTATTAGGCTTACAGACCCAGGATGGGAAGGTTCATACTTGAGCTGATGTTTGTTGAAACTATCAGGAAAGCGAGCGTTCGACATGGATCGATATGGACAATGGATGGTTTTACCAATGAACAGTGAGACTGAAGGGCGGTTTTACCAATAGACGATGTGGCCAATGGATGGTTTTATCAATGGACAGTGTGGTCAATAACGGGTTTACCAAAGATCTCAACAACATGCGCTGTGTCTGTATAGAAGATCATTGCTATCCGAGTACAATTACAAATTGATTTTTCAATGAATTTTCATTGTTAACTAAGCAAGCGCCAAACATGTCTCGGATTAGTTTCTAAATTAGCAACACTTTCTCTGAATGGAAGTTGCTCTAATGGGAGTCCCTCTAGTTCAGAAGGATTCAGATAATTTAAGCCCTTTGATTATCTGGTAAACCTCGATTGCGTTCACAGGCGATAGCCAACAATTGGCATAAAAAATGGAAAAATAAATCCTGGCTCTAATGGTGGACTAAGTGCCATTACTGGGGCAGCGAACGCCACTTAGAGCTTGACAACTAATGTCGGTCGTTAGCTCCGGCACAGAGAATGTGGCGTCTTTCCTAAGGCATTTCACAGGGCAACATCCTCCTGTCTTTACTACAGTCTTAAACACGATGTTAACAAACATTCAAGGGAAAACCTCAATAAGAATTAGCTGCCGTTTCAGAACTGTTCAGAGAGGACAGGCATCTCTATCTACGTTTACTTTGTAGATAGTGAAATGTTGCTGGCGATCTTCACGTGGACACTACAACGGTGGATGCCTTCTACATAGTCACTGTGTAGCATAACCTCTCCATTTTATCATAATAATTTTCATATCATTGTACACTCATGGACAAAGGTTAAGAAGGTTGTACCTTTTACCATGTATATCGGGATTCAGACAATAACTCTGAAAGATATTACAGTGGCCTTTATTGAAGACACACGAGATAACCAAATGTGAACAAAATTGTCTCTGTCTCTTACAAAAAAAAAAAAAAAAAAACAGACGACAGGCAATATCAAAGACTTTCCACTTACCATATTTTGTCCATGAGTGTATATCAATTTACACGAGTTGATAGCTGTACAAATAAGCAGCACCATAATCGATTTCTTTTGAGCCAAGAGAAAAGGAAGAGTACCAAGTGAAATCAGTTTTAAAATTTAAAAAACACAGGGCCTATATACAACATATGGTCAAAGCTATTTTCGAACAACAAACATAAACATAGGTTTCAGTCAAAAACATAAACTGATCTCTAAAAACACATACAGCTAATTACAAGGTTGTCCCAAAAGTTCGTAAGCAAATTACGATTATTATTTATATTTTGAAAGTGTTTACGAACTTCTGGAAAACAATCTCGGTAATATTGATAAAATTATAACAGAAGTCTTATAGAAGAATGATTTAATCTCTGATGTTCTATATCAAGGTGGCCAATCAGCAGGTGGGCCAAGTTTCAGAAATACAAGGTTGTCCCAAAAGTTTGTAAACACTTGTAAAATATAAATCATAATATTATGATGCGTTAGCGCGCCATCTCTTATCAAAATTTGAAACTATTATAGACGCATATTGTTTATTTTTAAAAAGAATCATACGCGTCTATAATAGTTTCGAATTTTGATAAATCATAATATGAAATTTTGGGACAACCTCGTAAGTATTCTATCCAGAATACAAAAGGATCAAGTAATTTGATTCCCAAGTTGCCTATTTGGTATTTATTTGAAGTTCTAATTAAAAGGAAGGTAAATTGGATTTACAATTCCCACCAATGGGAAGGCGTTCACACGGCCGACATTTGAATGTGATCGCCCCAACATCAGTTTTACATTTTGTGTGGATGGGAAGTTGGTTTACTTCCAACAACCTCAGCAATAATTGACAAAACTAAATGGACAGTCTTCACTACAGAACGTTAGCCTTTCATTGAATATACAACGCATACATTGGTGAATATCGAAACTCAAATACGTGGTGTATAAGTCAAAATATTTAAATATTTATTTAATTAAAAATGCATGGATCAAAATATAATTTACTAGACGGGTGACCCGGGCTTCGCCCCGGGATTGACCCGTGTGCATATCTACCCGAGTGATATATATTTAGATAAGATTTTTTTAAATAATTGTTTGTTATTTAGCATTATCTATTTGTTTGCATCAGCATAATTTAATCTAATCTTTTATAGAGGGCGCTGTTCGTGAGCTAAGTAGAATAATTTGAATATATAGTTTTTTAATAATTAATTTATATATTTTTAAAATAGCCTATCGTCTTCACCGTATTTTTTAACCTATGTATGGAAATTTTGGTTTGAATTAGTGAACTACTGCGAATTTGTATACCGGACATACAAACAAACAAACATACAAACATTGATTTTCATATATATAGATTTACCAATATTTCAGTTGGCTGAATGCTAACATTTTCAAGGTGTTATAACATAGTAATGTGTAAGTCAACCTGTATGTTGACACAAATTACTATGTTATTTTATTTATTACCAGTTGCAAACAAGACACGCTATATCCGATCTGGATAATTGCGCGTGAAACTATTTACAATAATTCATATTGTAGTAGAGTAGGTAACAGAATTATCAAAAAGAAAATAAACAATTAAGAAAAAGAGCATTGAATAAACATTAACACAAAGCAATAACGCGACATCTATACATATAAAATAATAGGATTTAAAAGCGCGAATGTTTATTTTATACATAAAACGAACTTCCACTGTCCTTACTGCGATGAAAAAATATATTGGGAGGGCCCGGCCCATCAGTGGTGAACCCTCCCAGCGGCCTCGCCAATTTAATCCACCAGACCGCCCCTCAGAGCTCTAATACTGTATTGGATCATTCTGCTTTTATATGCTACACTGAAGGATGGAATCTTAGAAATGGTTTTCAAGTAAACTATGGACATAAGCTCATAGGACAGTTGAATATATATAGAATATATATAGACACACACACAACACACAGTAGAATATATATTTGAATATAATTCTACTGTCCTATGAGCTTATGTCCATAGTTTACTTGAAAACCATTTCTAAGATTCCATCCTTCAGTGTAGCATATAAAAGCAGAATGGTCCAATACAGTATTAGAGCTCTGAGGGGCGGTCTGGTGGATTAAATTGGCGAGGCCGCTGGGAGGGTTCACCACTGATGAGCCAAGCCCTCCCAATATATTTTTCATCGCAGTAAGGACAGTGGAAGTTCGTTTTGTGTATAAAATAAACATTCGCGCTTTTAAATCCTATTATTTTTTTGAATAAACATATACATTAAACAAATAAGCAACAACATAAGCAGATAGAAGAAATCGCAAGGTAGTTATTTACAGTATGTTAAGCAATGATGGAAGTTGATTTAATGATGTTATCTGTGATAATTAGTATCGTGGAGAGAGAAAGTTGATCAAGTTGAGCTATTTACAATGAGTTATGTTCTAAAGTAACTTATTAATTATTTACATTGATGTAAACCAAGTCGCATAGTATTGTAGTTCCTCAAGCTGCATGAAGCTGTCTATTTATAATAAAAAGTCTGCAGAACCTATTATATTTCGTATATCTTTCCCTATTATAAACTATTTGACCCAGTTATAATACCTTGAAAAATGTTAGCGTTCAGCCAACTGAAATATTGGTAAATATATTATATATTGATACAATATATGCCTTTTTAATTATATATATATATATATAATGTGGATATATATATTGTGTGAAAATATAATTTATAAAATAAATTAAAAACCCTCATCTACCTTTTTTAAACGTTTGTTCATCACTTTATCACAAATATTAGGAAAGACAAACTTCAGGATGACACAGCAATTTATTTAAGTCAAGGACAAACTATAAATTATAAAAAAAGATAAGCAATGAGGGAATTTCACAGAGTAGTAAAATATAAACATAAAAAAGGATACTCTGTTAATAAAATAATAAATACTCTGATACAATATTAACATATCAACATAGTGGTATTCAAATTGTAGCACGTTGGGGTGTGTATTGTGACACCTTATTGTGTCTGTCGATCTGTTGGGACCGTCACAATACGGCTATTGTCCTCACTGCAGCCATTGTCTCACCATCCTATTTACACATGCAACACGAAACCTGCACCTTGGGCTATGTTAAATGTTTAATAAACATATCCAAACATACAAGGTACGACCAAAATTACCCAAACTTTAAACATACACCTGTATATATATATACAGTTAAACCTGTCTATAGCGCCCCCTCTAAATAGCGCCTTCTTCTCTCTAGAGCCCGATTTTAAATACGTAGTACGATGCGATTTACAATAAAAGTGACCTGTTTATAGCACCCTCCCTCTCTATAGCACCCTATTTTGGTGAGTCCCAAGAGGGGACGCTATAGACAGGTTTAACTGTATATTTATATACACTTGTATATAGAGGTTACATTTTTTTATTCATCAAAATTTTCAGTAGGACCATCCAATATCTACGCATTTTTTCCAGCGATAAAAAAGCTGTTTAAAAGCGGTTTCACAGTCCATTTTACTGAGCTTGTTGATTTCTGTCGTCGCATTTTCAATAAGCTCTCTAGATGACGACAAACATCTTTCTTTTAACGCAAGTTTGAGCTTAGCAAGATAAAAGAAATCACAGGGAGAGAGAGGTCTGGGGAATAAGGAGGATGTGATAAAACAGTATCAGAGTGCTTAGCTAAATAATCCATAACCAAGGTAGCTTTAAGAGTAGGGTGTTGTAATGAAGCAACTTCCATTGTTGTGACTGAAAGAGCTGGTTCCTTTTCCTTCGTATTGAATCTCTAAGGTGCACAGGTATTTCTTTTTATGTGTTTTTATTGGTAGAAGTTCCCTCTAGAATAAACTCATAGTGTACAACTCCTTGGTAGCAAAAAACAACAACAAAACAATGAGAATCACTTTTCCCTTTGATCGATCAAGAAAAAATCTTTTCTTCAATGGAGAACTCGGAGTGTACCACGTGATCAAATAGAGAATCTTTGTCCATATTGTCACCAAAAGTCGCCTTGATGGACCCTAACAACAACAACATGGTGGTGTCCACTGTTGATATTCAATGACTACTACCCGGGATCGAATCCCGTTCTCCCCCATTTTTTTCCTTCTAAAAATGCCCTAATGACTCTCGATTCTTTCAACAATCCAACCCCACCAGTGATTTCAAGTAACCAAATGGGGCTCTAGCACCCTTTAAGTGTAAAATACGAACAGATGTAGACATGCGGTGCACTGAGCGACTGTCGCTAGAATCACGTTGGCGCTAAGTAAACAGCCGTGATTCAGAATTTGTTGAATTTCCTACAAGTCAACCAAATGTTGACTTCACTGCAGCAGCCGATTGTTCAAACTGGGCGCCAGGGAGACAAAGGGTGACCTCAGGTTACCATGGCGACGAGATAAACCAATCAGGGCGCTCCACGTACTTGTTGCAGAGAGAAACTTTAAAGAAATTCGCACTCCCAAGTCTATCTGATAATCTCGTTGAAGACACCCTTTCTTGACTTTCCTTAAAAACAAAGCGCCAACTTGACACTCTAATTTGATCTAACCGGGCGATGGAGAAATTATATTGAGAAATGGAGGAAGCTTTTAGTTCCTCCTCATTCTATTCCGCCCTGGGGAATCTCAGTTTGATAGCTTCTAACCTCTTCTTTCTTATCCCCAACTCAACAATCATATTAGGGCATTAAGCTTGTAGAGATTCTTGATGGTGTCTGCTGATTCTTATTAAGACTGGGAGCACTACTCAGTAGCAGGCCGACTTAGCTCCAATATAAAATGGCCGCCTCTGACATGAGAAACAGACACCATGTACAGCTGCTCCTAACATGGAGTACAGACTCATCCTGTATCTCTGGATCAGGAGCCCTTACAGGGTACTATCAGCTGAGTCCAGTTTTTTTAAGCAAGCTTGTTACTGCTCACCCATCTCCATCAGGGCTTGGGACCGGCAAAGGTATTGTTACTACAACCTGAAAACCTTTCTACATCTGCATACATCTTTCTTATCTCCAACTCAAGAATCATATAAAACTTGTAGAGCTTGGGACTTTTGATGATGTTTGCTGATTGTTATTAAGACTGGGATATATGCAGAAGTAGATAAGGAATACAGGATGAGTCTATACTCCATGCTAGGAGCTGTGCACATGGCGTCTGTTCCTCATGTCAGAGGCCTCCATTTCATATTGGAGCTAAGTCAGTGGCCTGATACTGAGTAGTGATCCCAGTCTTAATAACGATTCTTCTAAATGCTTTATAATTGCAGTAAGGACAGTATAGAAAATTGTTTAATTTCTAAAAGAACCATACGCGTCAAAAATAGTTTCAATTTCCTATAACAGATGACGCGCTAATACATCATTAGAATATTTATTATTTACATATATCTCGAGAGATATTACCACGTGGAAAATTAGAGAAGACCAACTTCGGGATGAGACAACAATTTATTTCAGTCAAGAACAAACTATGAATGGTAAACAAAAGATAAGCCACGAGGGAAATTTACAGAGTAGCAAAATATAAACATAAAAATGACCACTCTGTTAATAAAAATAATAAAATCAATAAATACTTTGTTACAATATTAATAATTTGAATATTTTGGTACTCAGAGAGCACAATTCTCTTATCACTTAATCTATGATTTGTTATTAATAAGTTTGTAATTTTATAGAAGGAATTAAAGTTTACGGTGATGAGTTTCTTCTATTTGTGCGGTATAATCGGCAAGCTTTCGGACTATGACGTCCTTTAACAGGAAACTGTACAAGAAATAATCCTCTAGTTTCCAGGATAGTTGCCTGTTGAAGGACGTCACAGTCCGAAAGCTTGCCTTCATCACAAAGCTTAAGGAAGTTGTACCTTTTAGCATGTATATCGGGATTCAGACAATAACTCTGAAAGATACACTCATGGACAAAGCTTAAGGAAGTTGTACCTTTTAACATGTATATCGGGATTCAGACAATAACTCTGAAAGATACACTCATGGACAAAGCTTAAGGAAGTTGTACCTTTTAACATGTATATCGGGATTCAGACAATAACTTTGAAAGATACACTCATGGACAAAGCTTAAGGAAGTTGTACCTTTTAACATGTATATCGGGATTCAGACAATAACTTTGAAAAATACACTCATGGACAAAGCTTAAGGAAGTTTCACCTTTTAACATGTATATCGGGATTCAGACAATAACTCTGAAAGATACACTCATGGACAAAGCTTAAGGAAGTTGTACCTTTTAACATGTATATCGGGATTCAGACAATAACTTTGAAAGATACACTCATGGACAAAGCTTAAGAAAGTTGTACCTTTTAACATGTATATCGGGATTCAGACAATAACTTTGAAAGATACACTCATGGACAAAGCTTAAGGAAGTTTCACCTTTTAACATGTATATCGGGATTCAGACAATAACTCTGAAAGATATTACAGTGATCTTTATTGAAGACACACGAGGTAACCAAGTGTGTATACACTCATGGACAAAACTTAAGGAAGTTTCACCTTTTAGCATGCATATCGGGATTCAGACAATAACTCTGAAAGATATTACAGTGACCTTTATTGAAGACACACGAGGTAACCAAGTGTAAACAGAATTGTGTCTGTCTCCTTGAATTCCTTAAGTTTTGTCAATGAGTATATTTCAGTTGAAATTCAACACTTCATATCTTTATAATGAACAAAATATCTTCACTTTTATTTTTCAACACATTGTCACGTAGAATGCAGATTATGCAGCACAAATAGAAGAAACACGTCGCCGTAAACTTCGTTTCTATCTTCAAGATGATGTCAGGTGATTCCTTCTCTTGTATTTTGGTAATTGTTCGTTGATCAAGCTAAATTGTCATCCACATAGTTGTCTTTCCTCATTCTACGTGACAATATGCTGACACATAAAAGTGAAGAAATTTGTTCAATTTGAAGATATGAAGTGTCGAAATTCAGCTGTTATATATACTCATGGACAAAACTTAAGGAATTCAAGTAGACAGACACAATTCTGTTCACACTCAGTTACCTCGTGTGTCTTCAATAAAGGTCACTGTAATATCTTTCAGAGTTATTGTCTGAATCCCGATATACATGTTAAAAGGTGAAACTTCCTTAAGTTTTGTGAAAAAATAGTGCAGATGTGATATTGCACTGGGATAAGGTGCATAAATTGAGAAAGAAAAAAAGGCATCTCCTTATCGTGCAACTGAAAAGTTGCTGATGGCTTGTGCCATCTATCAGAATAAATATAAGCTATTCGTTGATTTTAAATTATTTCAGAAAGAGACAATTCTGTCACACTTGGTTATCTCGTGTGTCTTCAATAAAGATCACTGTGTATTAAATATCTTTCAGAGTTGTTGTCTGAATCCCGATATATATGTTGAAAGGCAAAACTTCCTTAAGTTTTCTTCATGTGTTTATATAATGAAATGACACAGTAAGCCAAGTATAAAAAAGGCACAAGAAGCAGCAACAACATGTAATTCCACTGTCCTAAAAGCTTATGTCCATAGTTTGCTTAAATACCATTTCTAAGATTCCACTATTCAGTGTAGCATATATAAGCAGAATGATCCAATACAGTATTAGAGCTCTAAAGAAACGGTCTGGTAGATTGTATTGAGGAAACGGCTGAGAGGGTTCAACACTGATGAGCCAAGCCCTTCCAATATTTTTGCATCGCAGTAAGGATAGTAGAAGTTAGATTTATATGTAAAAGAAGCACTCACGTCTTATAATGTTTTAATTTGTTATATATAGATGACGCGTTATTGCTTTGTATTAATTTATTAGTTTTCTGAAGAAGGTCTTGACGCGAAAGCTTCTTTAATTAAGTAAATAAAAATAGTTGCTGCATCTTATGCTTTTTTTTTGTAATTTGTCGAATTCCTCAAGCCTGTGATGATAAACAGTAAGCCAAGTTTACATGGAATTTCATGGACACGGCTGGGACAATGGGTGATCGAATACAGAGAATTCCAACCAATGATAGCACTAGAGAGGTGACCATTGTAATGGGGTAACGGACCAATCACAGCTGAGTATTTAGTTGATTAGCTTTATCAAATCTCGCTCAAGAGTCCTTCTCCGTTAATTAAACATTAGAATCCCCTCGTGCACATGCTATGTACACAATATTTATACCTAAATTTGTACTGAATTTGAAAGATCGCGTGAGAACGCCCTTACAACTTCCGAATCATTTTTAACGCCTTACCAAATGCTTTATTTCTCCTATCCAGGACAAAATATTTTTGCCGACACTTCGTGAAAATAAAACCTTTTCTAGCCGAAAAAAAAACTTATACCTAGAATTGTCACACATTTTTCTGATTAAAACTGAATAATTCTATTTGAATAGTATTGAGAGAGAAAGTAGTATTGAAAGAGAATGAAATTGAAGCTACTTTATTACAATACAATCATATATCAAAATTCGAAACTATTTTAAAGGCGTAAGAATCTTTTTGAAATTAAACAATTTCTACTGCCCTTACTGCAATGGAAAAATTAAAGGGAGGGCCTGGCTCATCAGTGGTGAACCTTCCCAGCGGTTTCGCCAGTTTAATCTACCATTAATTTTTCCATTGCAGTAAGGGCAGTAGAAATTGTTTAATTTCAAAAAGAATCTTACGCCTTTAAAATAGTTTCGAATTTTGATAACAGATGGCGCGCTAGTGCATCATATTATAAACAATCATATATGTCCATAGTTGGCTTAAAAACATTTCTAAGATTCCACTCTTCAGTGTAGCATATAAAAGCAGAATGATCCAACACAGTGTTAGATCTCTGAAGAAGCGGTCTGGTAGATTAAATTGGTGAAAACGCTGGGAGGGTTCACCACGGATGAACCAAGCCCTTCCAATATATTTTTCCATCGCAGTAAGGACAGTAGAAGTTTGATTTATAAGTGAAAGAAACATACGCGTCTAAATGGTTTCATTTGCTATATATAGATGGCGCGTTATTGCTTTATCTTAATACAAGGTTGTCCCAAAATTTCGTAAACACTTGCAAAAAAATGAAATACCAATATTATTTGCCATAATATTATTCGCCGTTATGTATAATGCCTTTGTATTATGTATAATTATGTATTATGTTTTATTATGTATTATTATTTATTCGCCAAGAAAAACACGATCTTTGGAACAACTACAAAATGAATTCATTTATCCAGTCTTTCTTGTTGGTGTGTAGAGGAATGCGCTTAGAACCAATATGTAAAATTTTGACGCAGCAGACATATATAAATACGTATGTAACTATGTAACAGGTGTATATGTAAATACGTATGTAACAGTGTATATGTAAATACGTATGTAACTATGTAACAGGTGTATATGTAAATACGTATGTAACAGGTGTGTGTATATGTAAATACGTATGTAACTATGTAACAGGTGTGTATGTAAATACGTATGTAACTATGTAACAGGTGTATATGTAAATACGTATGTAACTATGTAACAGGTGTATATGTAAATACGTATGTAACTAATGTAACAGGTGTATATGTAAATGCGGCGCCATAGAAACCGCCCTAACGAGCAGACGCCCCGCGACGACATTTATTAGCCCAGATTAAAAATGCAAAAAGCCGGGACACACTTAGTTACTTATTAAAAGGTTTTTACCCTCACTCTTTTTATAACTTTCTTAATTAATAATGCTTAATTATTGTGTTTTTTCCAGGATGTTTAGCTTTGCAATAAGTGATTTTTAACTTCATATTTCCTTCCTCTTTTTTTTTAGGTGCTGACTAAACTAATTTTTTTCCCAATCGGCGCGTGTCAAGGTTTTATTAAGTCTTTAGAAGAAGGTCTCTTTGTTCTGATCGAAGTTCCGGAGCCGGTAAAATAAAGCAGATGATTCATATTTACTTTCATAATTTCGTTTGATTTATTTGAATATATTGTAAGTTGAAGAAAGTACGATTTTTTTTCAAGAAAAATAGTATGCGAAAATATTGAAAAATAATATTTATTTACATATACATATATATTAAAAACGGCATATATTGGATCAAAATATTATTTATTTACCAATATTTCAGTTGGCTGAACAATTTATGGGTTATTCTATTTTCAAAATAATATTTATATATTATTTGGGTGGTACGTGGGAATATATTTCGCAAAAATTCTCACCACACATTATGTAGATTGAACCTAATTGGAAAAATGGCCTTCTACTTAGTCATAGGCTTTAGTAAAACTTTACAAAACGTTATTTAAATCAAAATATATTTAGTTGCTACTGCTTTTTAAATTTTCATTCTTTTAAATTATAAAGGAGGGTAGCATATATAGCTTCCCTATATATACTTTCTATGTAGAAGAGAGAGAAAGAACAAATCGAATTTATTGAATGAAAAATACAATTTATAACTTGATGCACTATCGCGCCATCTGTTATCAAAATTCGAAACTATTTTAAACGGGAAAGATTCTTTTTGAAATTAAACAATTTCTACTGCCCTTACTGCAATGGAATGTACTGATATGTACAATGGACTGATGAGCCAGGCCCTCCCATTAATTTTTCCATTGCAGTAAGGGCAGTAGAAATTGTTTAATTTCAAAAAGAATCTTACGCGTTTAAAATAGTTTCGAATTTTGACAATTTATAACTGTTTTGAATGCTTAGGACAAAATGACAAAGATAATTTTCGCATTAAAAAATTAACGATGTGATTATTAAGAAATATCGTGAAATACAAAAATAACAACAACAACAAAATGGCTGTTTATTCTTTACAGGTTTGCCAAACTAGAAGTATTTTATTTTATCACTGAAATATACAATACACATAGTAAATACATATTTATTATCAAATATTATCTATACAGACCTTACTACAATGATAAAACTTATTAGACAATTAAAATAATTTTATTGACATCTTGGCAATACATGCAAAGTGCACAGTCTGCACTATTTAAAAAAGATAATATACATTATATACACTATGTACAATGAATATGGCGTCTCTGCCAGCGCTGCAGAGTTTGGTGGAGAATCACCAGCGGGTCTCCAGCGACACCACGTATTTCGCGATCTACAACTTATTAGATGAGAGGGCTCGACTCATCAATGGTGAACTCTCTCAGCAGTTTCATAAAATTATTCTCCCAACCGCTCTAATATTGAATTGGTTTTGTTAGATTTCCTGTATATTTACTACAAAAGACAGTTTAGGGGTGTTTATGGAACCTATGGACATAAGCTTATAGGTCTGTATATAAATAAAATTACAAGAAATATGAATTGAACAATGTTTTTCCGCAAATATAATTTTATATCAATGATATTATTAGCAAGTTACAAATATAAATTCAATTGCTATCTATTGATAACATTTTGAGCCATAATTTTTGCCAATATGTTATTTATGCAGATGTCTACAGAAAGAATCATACACACAAAATATTTATGGAAAAATCGGATAAATTGATTTTCTCTTTAAAGATTGGAATATAAAAACAGATCAACATGTACACTCATGGACAAAACTTCTGGCTAACTAGTTGTAACTTTCAGCATGTATATCAGGATTCAGACAATAACTCTGAAATATATTACAGTGACCTTTATTGAAGACACACGAGATAACCAATATACACTCATGGACAAAACTTAAGGAAGTTTCAGCATGTATATCGGGATTCAGACAATAACTCTGAAATATATTACAGTGACCTTTATTGAAGACACACGAGATAACCAATATACACTCATGGACAAAACTTAAGGAATTTGTACCTTTCAGCATGTATATCGGGATTCAGACAATAACTCTGAAAGATATTACAGTGACCTTTTTTGAAGACACACGAGATAACCAATTTACACTCATGGACAAAACTTAAGGAAGTTGTACCTTTCAGCGTGTATATCGGGATTCTGACAATAACTCTGAAAGATATTACAGTGACCTTTATTGTAGACACACGAGATAACCAATATACACTCATGGACTAAACTTAAGGATGTTGTACCTTTTAGCATGTATTTCGGAATTCAGACAATAACTCTGAAATATATTACAGTGACCTTTATTGAAGACACACGAGATAACCAATATACACTCATGGACAAAACTTAAGGAAGTTGTACCTTTTAGCATGTATATCGGGATTCAGACAATAACTCTGAAAGATATTACAGTGACCTTTATTGTAGACACACGAGATAACCAAGTGCGAACAAAATTACCTCTGTCTCCTTCAAAAAATGGAAAACAGATGACCGGCGAAATCAAAGCACTTCCTTAAGTTTTGTCTATGAGTGTATAAAAAGGAATGCCATATATCTGAATAAAAGTATTGTTCAATGAAGTCAGAAGGGTGACGCAGTATAAACTAAAGATTAAGGAAGTAACATAGTATAGGAAGAGTTTCCGTGGATAAAAACAAACCCATTCAACTTACATCAAGCATGAAAACACATAGTTTATACCTTTTGCCATTCTGACGCCAAAACATCATTTCATGGGCCAGTTATAGAAGTCGTAGCTATATCACTCTAGATTGGATTGGTTCAATATTAATTGGAATAGCCAATTAGAATAATTAGTTAATTAGAAGTAATTTGATTTCATTGATTAATCTCCTTAGTAGTTTTTGGGTAGTAATTTAAAGGAGTTAATTTTTTAACGTAATCTGTGTAATATTTGATGGTTCTTTGTGTTTTGCTCGTTAAATACCAATGCGATCTTGTTGTATGGAAGTCTTCAGCTGGTTTCACATTCTGTAGCAAGTCGCCAAGAAGGAAATATTTCATTTCAACGACATCTTAAGGAAAATTACTCATCTGTCTTCATTAGGCGAGAAATTGATAATACATTAACTGGAAAAACACTAATCGATACAAAATGAACGTACTTCCCCTGACATATAATTCAACACATTATTCAAATGTAAAATGAAAGGATTTAAAAGCACGAATGTTTCTTTTATACATACCCTCCCAGCGGTTTCGCCAATTTAATCCACCAGACCGCTTCTCAGAGCTCTAATACTGTATTGGACGATTCTGCTTATATACGCAGCACTGAAGGATGGAATCTCAGAAATGGTTTTCAAGAAAACTATGGACATAAGCTTATAGGACAGTAGAATTACATTCAAATATATTTTTTCATCGCAGTAAGTACAGTAGAAGTTTGTATTATATATAAAAGAAACATTCGTGTTTTTATATTCTTTCATTTTATGTGTATAGATGGCGCGTTATTGCTTTGTGTTATATTATTCAAATCACATCCAGAGCTAAATTTCTTGTACAATTTTATTTCTCAAGCTTCGTGCTAATATGCCCTTCAATAAGAGCACAACTAGGAGTATAACTTCTAGATAACTATACATCCATAGTTAGTGTATAGTTATCTAGAAGTTATACTCCGAATTGCTCCTTTTGAAGGGCATTTCAGCACGAAGCTTAAGAAATAAAATTGTACAAGAAACTTAACTCTGGACACTTTATTGATTTTGATGAATTCATTTGAAACGATAGAACAGATGTACGATTTTGACAATATATTAAAAAGGAATATGCTTATAAAAAAGAAAAAAAGATCAATACTTCAATTCAATACTTTTTTCTATTGAGCAGAAAAAAAGGAAGTTTTTCCTAAAGTTCCTCGTTGTATAGTGTTTAAAATACAGTACAACTTGGATAACTCTAAAGTGTTTAATTCCAATATTTATCCCTAGACTTTTAAGTCTTTTATTCAGAACACTTTTAATCCGGATTTTTAGATAATTCGATTTTTTTGGTCCCTTGGGCTTCGAATTATCAAAGTTAAACTGTATTTATTTTAAATATAATCAGAGGAAAACAACCTATACAAGATATATGTCGTGTGCATATGTTACAATTTAACCTGGAGACCTTCGACATCAAATGTCGCTGGTTGTCTCCAGGTCGAGTAGATGTCCTTGTGTCAGGTCGCGGCTCCCCTGCTGTATTGTTGTTCCAGAGTGGCCTTATTATAATTTGACATTGTACGGAGCCATCTCAGAACATCAGTCAGTGTAGATCAGAGTTCTGACAAATCTCCCTTCAACAGCCCACTTCCCATTATCAAAATGATGTCCCCCAAATTTTGATAACAGAAGCGATTATGTTCACCCTTGGTTATGTCGTGTGCCTTCAATAAATCCCGATATAAAGGTTAAAAAGTACAACTTCCTTAAGTTTTGTCTATGAGTGTACATCATTACTAAATACTTTGTATATGATTTTTCAATACTATATAATGCGGCTTGTGATTGTAAAACGACATTTGAAAATTATCCCGCATGTGTTTCTTTTGAACGAAAAATCAAAATTTATTTTAAGGAGAAATAACGATTATTTCTAACCTTAGGGATGAGGTATGAAAGGATAAATTGTGACAAATAATGATAAACGGAAAGAATATGATATTTCATAATTCGTTAAAACACATTCACGAATTTAAAGTGATAAAGATTTCTTCACGTCTAGATACTGTACATGAGGTATTGCGCCTAAAATATTCGCTTGTATTGAAATCTAAGCAAAGATAAAACCTTACAATGTGAGTTCCTATTGTGGACTACTCTACAGTATCGTAAAGGTAGAGGCTGCCTGGCCGGCATACATAGTTTCCTTCAAATTAAAGACACTTCGGCCAGTAAATCTTTTTATTATCTCGACGTTTCGACAAAAATCTTTTGTTCTCATCCGGAGTGAACAAAATTTAAAACATTTGGCAAAGCGTTAAAAATTATTATATTTAAAATAATTCTAAAAAAAGAATAATTTTCAACGCTTTGCCAAATGTTTTAAATTTTGTTCACTCCTGATGAGGACAAAAGATTTTTGTCGAAACGTCGAGGTAATAAAAAGATTTACTGGCCGAAGTATCTTTAATTTCAAGAAATACTCTACAGTAGAGAGTACTGTAGAGGTTATATACAAAGTTTGTTAGATTTAAAACCAAATTGTAAGAGTTTCTAACTAAGAAATGTCACATTGAAGTTTAAAATGTTGGAAGGAAGGAGACAAATGAAATCTAATTAAAGTTGTTTTTGTCTTAGCTGCAGAGTGAGTAAGGTCTTTTGAATGTATCGCGGCTGTTCCGTTTATTTGATTACAAATTATTTAGAATTCTTTAAATAAATTCAAGAAAAAAATTAAGATAATCAGTAATTATGAAATTAGTTTCCTTTTTTGGAATTGTACTGAAAAATATTTGGTGGATTGGAAATATTTAATTTGATTAGCTGATGTTTGGAAGATTTAAATGGAGATTTGAGGTATAGGGTTACAGAGTAGGTATAGGGTGGTTTGGAATGATTGTTGAAGGATAATTTGTGGAATTGAACTGTGTGGATTAATATAGGATTGTCTAGAGTGAGATAGGATGATTCGGCGAGTAAGGATGATTTGAAGTCAAAATAAGTTTTGAAATTAAAAGATAATTTGAATTTATAGAATGAAAGGATTTAGAATTAGAGTGTGTTGGAGTTAGAATGGGTCAGATTCAGTATTGGCTGAAGGAAGTATACGTTGTGTTAGCTGATCTTTCCCGAAGTTAAATTATTTGAGTGTAGAATGATTTTTGAAAAAGAATGACATGGGCTAAGTATTAATGATCAAAAATATTATATAAAAGAAACTTTCGTGCTTATTGGTCGAATATCTTGTGTTTATATAACGCGTTATTACCTTATAATCAGTACAGGATAGTCTGTGATGGAATCAGTACAAGATAGTCTGTGATGGAATCAGTAGAAGATAGTCTGTGATGGAATCAGTAGAAGATAGTCTGTGATGGAATCAGTAGAAGATAGTCTGTGATGGAATCAGTACAAGATAGTCTGTGATGGAATCAGTACAAGATAGTCTGTGATGGAATCAGTACAAGATAGTCTGTGATGGAATCAGTACAAGATAGTCTGTGATGGAATCAGTACAAGATAGTCTGTGATGGAATCAGTACAAGATAGTCTGTGATGGAATCAGTACAGGATAGTCTGTGATGGAATCAGTACAGGATAGTCTGTGATGGAATCAGTACAGGATAGTCTGTGATGGAATCAATACAAGATAGTCTGTGATGGAATCAGTACAAGATAGTCTGTGATGGAATCAGTACAAGATAGTCTGTGATGGAATCAGTACAAGATAGTCTGTGATGGAATCAGTACAAGATAGTCTGTGATGGAATCAGTACAAGATAGTCTGTGATGGAATCAGTACAAGATAGTCTGTGATGGAATCAGTACAAGATAGTCTGTGATGGAATCAGTACAAGATAGTCTGTGATGGAATCAGTACAAGATAGTCTGTGATGGAATCAGTACAAGATAGTCTGTGATGGAATCAGTACAAGATAGTCTGTGATGGAATCAGTACAAGATAGTCTGTGATGGAATCAGTACAAGATAGTCTGTGATGGAATGAGTACAAGATAGTCTGTGATGGAATGAGTACAAGATAGTCTGTGATGGAATCAGTACAAGATAGTCTGTGATGGAATCAGTACAAGATAGTCTGTGATGGAATCAGTACAAGATATTCTGTGATGGAATCAGTATAAGACAGTCTGAGATCTGAGATAGAATCAGTACAAGACAGTCTGTGATGGAATCAGTACAAGATAGTCTGTGATGGAATCAGTACAAGACAGTCTGTGATGGAATGAGTACAAGATAGTCTGTGATGGAATCAGTACAAGGTAGTCTGTGATGGAATCAGTAAAAGATAGTCTGTGATGGAATCAGTACAAGATAGTCTGTGATGGAATCAGTACAAGATAGTCTGTGATGGAATCAGTACAAGATAGTCTGTGATGGAATCAGTACAAGATAGTCTGTGATGGAATCAGTATAAGACAGTCTGAGATCTGAGATAGAATCAGTACAAGACAGTCTGTGATGGAATCAGTACAAGATAGTCTGTGATGGAATCAGTACAAGGCAGTCTGTGATGGAATTAGTACAAGATAGTCTGTGATGGAATCAGTACAAGATAGTCTGTGATGGAATCAGTACAAAACAAATTAAGACAGAATTGATCCAAGTCAGCGATGGTGTGACAGAAGAATTAAATGGTATTTATTTGTTATTAGGAAGAGCGCGACGCTCCTCAGCTGTGGCCTCTTCAACATTGTCTACTTGTCTCCTCAACGAGTCACAGGTTGTTGACTGGCAGGAGGACTGTCCAGTCAGAGCTTACTTTCTATGGATAGCCTCTTGGTGACATCGTGGTATTATCCCCATGAATTCCACCCATTGGCAGTTTTCCTCTTCCTGATCTCTTCCTGATTGCGAGTGTGGGATAAGATGTTCAAACAGACTAGTTATCCTCTTCCCGTCGTCTCCAGTGGACCATATCTATCCTTTCGGGACATACCACATGGGCGTTGAACCTAAACTAGGAAGAAATAAAAAGGTCTTGAGGCCGCACAAGGAGATGGCGCGGCCGATGCTCTCCAGAGACTGATGGGACCCAGCGGCGGCAGATGGACGCTGACAGGAAGTCCCGGGAATTGCCTATTATGGACTCCGCCATGATTTATGTTATGGCCTCATCGAAGAGGATTTACCCTTTCATCGCCTCATTTCTTCTCCCATCAGTCTGGCAATTAGACTTTCCCTGATAATCTCCATTACATCTTCCCCCTAAAATTCTTTGAATAATAAATCAGATTTTATGTCTGGAGATTAAAAAGTATAGCGAGAACTTCGAAGAAGTGGGCCCACTTTAAAAAAAATGTTTGTCCTGTATAGCACGGAGATCGAAAAAAAGACATTAGTAATGGAATCAGTAGAAGACAGTTTGTGATGGACTTAGTACAAGATACAAGAACTAAGACTTCTAAGCACGAATGATTGTTTTACAAATAAAAAACGAACTTTTACTGTCCTTACTGTGATGAAAGATATTGGGCAGACTTTTGGATTATCAGTGGTGAACCCTCCCAGAAGTTTCGCTAATTGACTCTACCAAACCGCTTTTTAGAGCTCTAATACTGAATTTGACGATTCTGCTTATATATGAGACAACGAAGAATGGAATCTTTGTTATGGCATCTTAGGAAATTATGGACATATGCGTTTTTGGCGCAGTAGAATTACATATAAGTATTTGCATCGAGCACAATGTTCTTCCGCAAACAATAAAGACAAGCCCAGTTAAGTATATTATAATTGAAATTTGCCCAACTGGCCTTTTCTTTATTGTTTGCGGAAGAACATTGCTTGATGCAGATATTCATTTCATTCTTCCATTATTTCATTCTTCATTGTCGCGCATATATAAGCAGAATCGTCTAATACAGTATTTAAGCTCTAAAAAGATGTCTGGAAGGTTAAATTGACGAAATCTCCAAGAGGGTAACCACTGATGAACCTAGTCCTGCAACTATTTTTCATCTCAGTAAATATAGTAGAAGTTTGTATTATTTGTAAAGAAACTTTCGTGCTTAATGGTTGTATATCTTGTATTTAGATGACGCGTTATTGCCTTTTAATCAGTAAAAGATAGTCTGTGATGGAATCAGTACAAAACAAATTAGGACAGAATTGATCCAAGTCAGCGATGGTGTGACAGGGATTCAAAGACAAACAAACCTGAACATTACGATGCACTAGCGCGCCATCTGTTATGAAAATTAGAAACTAATTTAGACGCGTAAGATTCTTTTTGAAATTAAAGAATTTCTACTGCCCTTACTGCAATGGAAAAATTAAACTGTGCGTTCTGCAGAAATTTCTTTGAGTAAGCTGTAGATTAAACTGGCAAAACCGCCAGGAGGGTTCACCACATTTCGCCAGTTTAATCCACCAGACCGCTTCTCAGAGCTCTAATACTATATTGGATCATTCTGCTTTTATATGCTACACTGAAGGATGGAATCTTAGAAATGGTTTTCAAGTAAACTATGGACATAAGCTTATAGGACAGTAGAATTACATTCAAATATTTGCTTCGAGCAATGCTCTTCAGCAAACTATAAAAACAAGGCCAGTTAGGAATAAATTAACACAAAGCAATAACGCGCCATCTATACATATAAAATAAAAGGACTTAAAAGCGCGAATGTTTCTTTTATACATAAAACGCCAGTTTAGTCCACCAGACCACTTCTCAGAGCTCTAATACTGTATTGGATCATTCTGCTTTTAAATGCTACATTGAAGGATGGAATCTTAGAAATGGTTTTCAAGTAAACTATGGACATAAGCTTATAGGACAGTAGAATTACATTCAAATATTTGCTTCGAGCAATGCTCTTCGGCAAACTATAAAGACAAAGCCAGTTAGGAATAAATTAACACAAAGCAATAACGCGCCATCTATACATATAAAATAAAAGGATTTAAAAGCGCGAATGTTTCTTTTATACATATATACACATGAGCCAGGCCCTCCCATTGATTTTTCCATTGCAGTAAGGGCAGTAGAAATTGTTTAATTTCAAAAAGAATCTTACGCGTCTAAAATAGTTTCTAATTTTCAAACCTGAACATGTCCATATCAACATCACTCCTTCACATTATTCGGGTCAAACTGAGATAACCTCAAGTTCTATATAGACTCAATCAATCTCACCCTTCTAGCTCTCACAAGAAGTAACTCGGCAGTCAAGTTGGAAACCCCAAACTAAGAATATAAAAGCTTTTCTGTTCTTAGAGAAAAGCAAAAATGGCAAAACGCACACATAAAAAAAATATAAGAATCCATTTAATCAATTTAGTTCGCTCTCAATTATACAAAAAAGAAAGAATAATTTCAGGTGAAAACTCCTAAGACTGGTTTACCTCCCCAATAAGGCAAATACCCATAGTTGTCAACTGGTGTTAAGACGTCTGGATTTCTCTCTTCACTTGGTCCACAATGTCGTATAAGAACTTCCTCTTGGTCTGACGTCTTCTCGGTGCATTTTTCAGAAATTTCTTTGAGTAATCTGTTATGTTTCAAATCATGTCTACACATAACTTACTTTCTTTTATTGAACAGGCATATATTAATTAAAGATATTAATTAATTAAAGATTTATTTTGGATTTCTCTATTTTCAAAACAAATTACTTTCTGAAAAAATAGTACAAATGTGATATTGTACTGGGATAAGGTGCATAAATTAAGGAGATGCCTTTTTCTTAATTTACTTTCTGTTTTTATTTTTATTTTAATGAGGCCTTTCCCGATAATGACATGTGACACGCACAGTCCATGGTATTTTTAACAGAAGTCTTCAGCAATAATACATCTATGTTATGCTGATAGTTTTGGTTATAGAAATCGCCGTAGAGACTCAAACAATGTTTTATAAAAAGAAGATAAAAATTGTAAGTGAAGAGTTTCTTGTTCTACAATAAATTCCTCATCTCACAGTTTTGTTCTTATTTTGATGAAAATTACATAACTCTGGGTGATCATCTATCCCACAATTGTGTTGACCATTGTCTCTATTTACATATGTCATTTAATAAATTGCATAGTTGGTGAGGAGTTGAAGCACATCGTGCTGCAGGTTATCTATCACACAATGGTGTTGAACATTGTCTTTATTTACATATATCATCTATTAGATTGCATAGTTGGTGAGGAGTTGAAGTGCATCGTGCAGCAGATTTGATAGATTTGATGGAATCATCGAACTCCTCTCTTTAGTGTTCCTCAGATAACGTCGGTCAGTCTTGTGTCCATGCTGTACTTAGATGTCTCGCTGTATTTCTTGAGTGTCATCACATTGATTCTACAGTAACGATCTATCGGACCTACAGTTTCCTCTCTAACACTGCCCAGTCTGTGAATAATCTAAAGTTTCTCTCGTTGTATATTTATAATTCAAAATATGGCGTCAATTTAATATTTAATAGAATCCCTGGAATGTGTGTTCGAGGTTTATGAGCCCCATTCGGGCAATTTATGGAACCCTCAGCTCGAGGAAACCTATCTCTCATATATATGTCGAGATAACTCTTGGTGAAATTTTAATTTTCAACTTTCAAAGTGTGTGAGAGAGAAATACGAAGAATCTAGATATTTTGAAGTCTATATATATGTCTTTTTTTTAAATAGAGCAATTCATAAATAAATCTTTAATTAAAAAGACATATATTGGAACAAAATATCATTTATTTTACCAATATTTCAATTGGCTGAAAGCCAACCTTTATCAAGGTATTATAACATATTTAACAATATTTTGATCCAAAATATGCCTTTTTAATTAAATATATGTCTTTGTGTATGTAAATAAGAAAATAATGATCAATTATCATAAGGTAGGTTTGTATATTAAATCGATATGGGCGTTTGTTATATATGTAGCCAGGATGTATTTGAATTGTTAAATAACATGTGTTTGTTACGCGCAATATATACACTCATGGACAAAACTTAAGGAAGTTGTAACTTTTATCATGTATATCGGGATTCAGACAATAACTCTGAAATATATTACAGTGACCTTTATTGAAGACAGACGAGATAACCAATATACACTCATGGATAAAACTTAAGGAAGTTGTAACTTTTATCATGTATATCGGGATTCAGACAATAACTCTGAAATATATTACAGTGACCTTTATTGAAGACAGACGAGATAACCAATATACACTCATGGATAAAACTTAAGGATGTTGTACCTTTCAGCGTGTATATCGGGATTCAGACAATAACTCTGAAAGATATTACAGTGACCTTTATTGTAGACACACGAGATAACCAATATACACTCATGGACAAAACTTAAGGAAGTTGTACATTTTAGCATATATATCGGGATTCAGATAATAACTCTGAAAGATATTACAGTGTCCTTTATTGAAGACATACAAGATAACCAAGTGTGAACAACCTTTGTCTTAAAAAAAAAAAAGACAGGTGGCGACATCAGAGACTATCCACTTCCTCAAGTCTTTCCTATGAATGTAATGAAATTATAATTTAAAATTTATCAAATAGTTTCAGAAGAAAAAAAATCAAAACAAACTAGCTACCACACATACAATTAAAACCAAATTCCAAATATTACATACAATATTGATCAAGATATCAACTCAGAAACTGATAGAAGCTAAAACTTTATTTTTCAACGATTGTTCATGACCTCAAATTGGGAAGAAATCCAGAATCTGTGTGTGTGAGGCTTCTCTCTCAATCACAAAACTTCTTCAATTACAAGCAACTGTTGAAATTGAAAATACCAGTATACTTGTATATTATAACACTTGTATTTTATCTGTAAAACAATATCATTCTGTTTAATTTTCTGCTTGAATTTGAGATCATGTTGAGGATTATGGTATGGTAATGCAGTCGTGGTTGAAATCTTTAAAGTATGATAATGAAAAATAGTTTTGATCAATAATTTAATTGAGTTAAAGGAATATATAAAAAACATAATTTGATAAAAGTAATACCTGGCTTAAGGCGAGTAGAATAAGGAAAACAAAAGATTATTTACATAATGTACCAAAGTTTTGAGCCGGCCATTGGGATAAAACAACAACGAGTTTTTATAGGAGAAGAAAGACCTCTGGCGGTCGATTTAGCAGAGTATTTGAATCTATGAAATTATATAATTTAAAATAAAATAATATTTTTATATAACATATATATATACCATACACATATATTATAAATAAATATTATAAAAACGCGTTCGTGGTTGGCCTTTCTTGATTCATCACGAGAAAAAAAAAAAGGTTGGCCAAATATCAAGGAACAGGCTAAATCAACGTTTAGATGATTTCTGTTACACTAGATGGCGCTCTGGCATCTAAAAAACGCCCACATTAGTAGCCAGGATATGCCTAATTTGTTTTTAATATAAACACCTGAACTTTTTATTTTTAAAATTATTTTTCATACATTATAAATAAATACAGTACAACCTCTCTGTAAAGGACGCCTAGTTGAAAAGAAAAAGTGTCTTTTATAGAGAGTGGTTGCATAGTAAAAATGGTCATTTTGACAATTAAAACTGTCCTTTGTAGAGAGGTGTCCTCTTGCCGGAGTGTCCTCTCATGTAGGTTCTACTGTATGTATATATATTTCATTATATGTATATATTTTTGTATATTAAATCATTAAACATTCTTATAAAGAACTCAGATTCACATAAAATTAGACAACTTTTTAATCAAATGAAATATTTTTTAAATTTCAAAAGATATTTAAAATAAATGAAATTTAAACATAATGGAGATATCAAAAGGTGAAATTATTAAATTTATATAATAAAATGATTTTAATGGTAAATAATTATTTATATGTGTGACAAGCTATAAAGAAAGGAAGCTTCAAACGGCAGCTAATAGATATGGAGTTATAGGTAAAAAATTCTATGGGATTATAATAATAACTTGAGATATATGATTCGATTTATATAAATTAGATATCAAATTATGAGAGAAGCCATTATTTTCACATTACTTATAGATCCCTTCATTATAAATTCGCTATATATTATATTAATCCTTTATCGTTTTTTTTAAAGCCCCAATTGGCAATTTTGGGCCACACTTTTGGAATATTTGTATATATTTTAAATAATGAATAGAAAAATAGGAAATAATAATTAACAATTTCTTTAAAAAAATGTTAATTGAGTGTTTATTATTGAATCTATATATTATTGAATCAAAAATACTTATTATATCAATTGCTTCTTTATTAAAGACGAATCTGCCTCGATAGAAAGTTCGAATGGATTTTTTACCTATGACCTATGCCTATTTTTTTTTAAATAGGCGTCAGCAAGGGACAGTCAAAATTCTTTTAGTTCTATTGTGGACGTGTTGTGTAGGGACATAAAGGCATTTACTTTATAAATAGGGGGTCGATGGAAGGATGGCCTAAACTGTTGGTTTTCGACCGCTACGACCCGGGTTCGATTCCCGCATTGGGCACTTTTTTTCTAATTATATAAAAAAATGCTCCAATGGCCCCTCGATTCTTGCAAAAATCCAACCCCACCAGCGAGTGCAAATAATCAAACGGGGCTCCGGCACATTTGTAAGTGCAAAAGTCGAACTGCTTTTCACATGTGTAGACATGTGGTGCACTTACAGTAAAAGCAGTCGCCTACCTCTACCCACCATGATTTTGATGGCCTGTACCATGTGTAATAGGGATAAGCAAAAAAAAAAAGAACAAAAAAAAAACAAAACAATATAAAATAAATGTAGAGGGGGAAGTAGAGGGTGGGATGCAGCACAACAACAGCTTAGCTCTGCCCCAAGTTTTCTCTAATCTCCCGCTGATTCTTTATTGATGGCGGTGTTGAATAACTTAGCGACTTTGTGTTCGAGGGATTTGGGCGTCGTAGCTTGAGCCACTTCACGGGGAGCACTATTCTGTTCGTCCATGAACATATTATTGGGTTGATGCAAAAATAATGGACGATTTTTAGTGACAACTAGCAATGACTCGTTACAAGCAAACCTTTATTAATCAAAATAAAACCATTGGCATCGATACATCTTTGCCAATGAGAAACAAGCTGGTATATTCCAGTTTTATAAAAATCTGGAGTTCAGGAGGCCATGAATTCATTGAAGGCTGTTTTGTCATCACCTTGATTTTTAAAGCATTTCCCACCCAGGAAGTTGGCTAGGTGCTTATAAAAGTGGTAGTCGGTAGGCGAGAGGTCGGGCGAGTATGGTGGGTGATCAAGAGTTTCATAGCCCAACTCATTCAACTTTTGTAGTGTGATCATTGAGACGTGTGGTCGGGCATTAAATACTTTGGTCTTTGAACAACTTGAGCAGTTTAAAGTACCTTGATCTCAAATAGTACAGAAGATAGCTTGATGATTTCTAAGAGGCTTGAACTATATTTACATAGTTCTTAAAATTGAAAATACTTCGGCCAGTAAATCTTTTTATTATCTCGGCGTTTCAAAAAAAAAAAAAAAAAAAAAAAAATTGCTTGTCTAAACGTCGAGATAATAAAAATATTTACTGGCTTAAAGTATCTTTAATTATAAGAACCATGAATTCCAGCCAGGCAGCCTCTATGTTTACCATAATTACATATTGTCAATTTTGACTTGAATCATAAATAATTTGATTTTGAAATGATCATGGCTTGGAATAAGTTTAGATGATTTAAAACGCGTCGAAGGGAACTTGGCCTCTGAGTAACGTAACTAAGTTTGAATTTTCAATAGAATAATCCTTCCTGTCAGTATTTAAGGTGAAATCTCCTCCAAGGATAAGTTTATTTTTGAGGATTTTATTCATATCTTTATTTTTCGGGCATGAAAGACCTTCTAGGGAGAAAACGTGATACAACCCAAAGAAACTTTTATCTCGAAGCTTGATAATTCACTTTAAATAAGTTTGACTTTATAAGATTAGAATTTTAGACTATTTTTGGAAAATAAATTAAACCTAAATAACCCGAGAATCTTGATTTAGCTGATCTTTAAATGAATTTAAACGATTTTAGCTTTGAATAACTCGAACTTTGAATGATTATGATTTTTAAAAATATGTTATCCCATTAAAATGAAAGGATTTAAAAGCACGAATGTTTCTTTTATACATAATAAAAACTTCTACTGTCCTTACTGCGATGAAAATATTGGGGAGAGCTTGGCTCGTCATTGGTGAACCTTCCCAGCGGTTTCGCCAATTTAATCCACCAGACCGCTTCTCAGAGCTCTAATACTGTATTGGACGATTCTGCTTATATACTCAGCACTGACAGTTAGTATAAAAGAAACATTTGTGCTTTTAAATCCTTTCATTTTATGTGTATAGATGGCGTGTTATTGCTTAATATTATCCCATTGTATAATTATACAAGGTCACGGAGACTATATTCGTTGATCGCATTCACAATCCTGGCGGGGTTGGAATACAGGTCCTGTCACTATGATTTTGAATGATTTAAGTTTTAAATAGATTATTGTTTAAATCACTTTAGACGTCTTAGTACCTTGATACCTATAGAACGATGTACACTTCACGATGCTTTACACACAAACACTTGGACATTTACTTGTTAAATTGTATTCATACTTATATACCTTTATTTATATGTAATTCTACTGTCCTAAAAGCTTATGTCCATAGTTTTCTTGAAAACCTTTTCTGAGATTCCACCCTTCAGTGTATTATACATAAGCATAATCGTCCAATACAGTATTAGAGCTCTAAGAAGCGGTCTTATGGATTAAATTGGCGAAACCGCTGGGAGGGTTTACTACTGATGAGCCAAGCCCTCCTAATACATTTTTCATCGCAGTAAGGACAGTAGAAGTTTGTATTATGTATAAAAGAAACATTCGTGCCTAAATCCTTTCATTTTATATATAGATGGCGCGTTATTTGTGTTAATTTACTTGTTAAAATACAACGCAACCTATCATAGAGAAATAGGCTATATATAAATAAATATTGTAAATTCCATATTGAAATACATATCGAGAACTCGGGGAGAGAAGAAATATTCTTCAATCTGCCATGGAGAAAGGGAAGCAAGCTTCTCCCTCCAGGATACATAAATAATAACTCATGAATAAAATATGTTTGGAGGAATACTCGACTGGGCAAACATCAGAATTGGAGAAGTGCTTACACTTGGAGACAAACATAAACAATTTCGGTAATGCTGGGTCTGATCGGTGACAGATTTCTTTCTGTTGGATCTTCCATTACCCCCGTCAATGGTCCATGTCTCTTTTAACGAAATATTTGTCACGTCGCCATTTTTATATATTAATTAAATATACAGTTAAACCTGTCTATAACGCCCCCTCTAAATAACGCCTCCCTCTCTATTGCACCCGATTTTAAATACGTAGTACGATGCGATTTACATTAAAAGTAACCTGTCTATAGCACCCCCTCTCTATTGCACCCTATTTTGGTGAGTCCCAAGAGGGGGCGCTATAGACAGGTTTAACTGTATCTTTATGTTATGATGCATAAGCGCGCCATCTGTTATGAAAATTCGAAACTATTATAGACACATATGGTTCTTTTTAAAATTAATTGTTTTATTGTTTAATTTTTAAAAGAATCATACGCGTCTATAATAGTTTCGAAATTTTCATATCTTTATATAGAGATATATTACACTAATTTTATATGTTGCAGAGAGATATTTTTTAAAAGTTTTTTTTCGACATCACAATTCTTAATACAAAGCAACAACGCGCCATCTATACATATAAAATTAAAGGATTTAAAAGCACGAATGTTTCTTTTATTCATAATACAAACTTCTACTGCCCTTACTGCGATGAAAAAATATATTGGGAGGGCTTGGCTCATCAGTGGTGAACCCTCCCAGCGGTTTCGCCAATTTAATCCACCAGACCGCTTCTCAGAGCATTTATACTGTATTGGACGATTCTGCTTATATACGCAGCACTGAAGGATGGAATCTCAGAAATGGTTTTCAAGAAAACTCTGGACATAAGCTTAATGGTGGAAAATATATAAAAGAAATATTATATTATCCAAATTTTTAAATCCCTCTATAATATATAATTTTATATATACACTCGCCTGTTCAGTGATTCGCTAACCATGACGTATGCACGAAGGAACGTGTGGCCATTGGACATGCGTCGGACCAGGAGGCTGTTGTTGGGTGCTGCGCTGCCTGGAGTACAGGAGCTCCATCTATGATTCCCTTCTTCCTGTGGTGAATCTGTATAAGACCGGTGGTCTTAATGAAGCTTTGTGTGTGTATATGCAGTAGACACTGGGCGCTAGAGGACACCTCTCTATAAAGGACAGTTTTCATTTGCAAAATTACCCTTTTAACTATTTAGCAACTCTCCGGTAAGAGAAAATCTCTCCCTAAAGGACACTTTGGCTCTGCAATTAGGTGTCCTTTACAGGGAGGTTCTACTGTATCAACTCTCCGGTAAGAGAACAGCTCTCACTAAAGGACACTTTGGCTCTGCAATTAGGTGTCCTTTACAGGGCGGTTCTACTGTAGCAACTCTCCGGTAAGATGACACCTCTCACTAAAGGACACTTTGGCTCTGCAATTAGGTGTTGCCCTTTACAGGAAGGTAGTTCTACTGTATAAGATAGATTAAATTATATTGTATTTATTTAATATTCTGAATTAAGTTTCTGCCTCAGATATTGAGACTTCCCTCCCCTCACTGAGTCCATCACATCGCAGACCTGGCAGCTCATGGATGTACCCACAGGATGATCTAGTTCTGCCGGAAAAATGGAATATTATTTTTACGGGAGGTGAAGCACCACTGTAAATAAAGTCTTTTAGACAGGTATTTGATATTCTTTTTTATTATATATATTAATTAAATATATATATAATTATCATATTTAAAAACAAAATTATTGACCGCTCACATGAGCATATATTGGTTTTGCATTTTTAAGACAAAATATTACACTTTAATAACAACTTATAACTTTTATATAGCATCTTTTTGCAATTCAATTTCAACATTTTCATTTTTAAACGGTATTTTTCGATTGTGATTGAATGAAAAAGTTATTATAAAAGTATAAAATGTTGTTATGAAAAAAATGTAAAATGTTGTCTTAAACCTCCAAAATCTAAATATGCACATATATAAGGAAGCTCTTCCAGTTGGGATATTCAAATTCATTTTATTTTATAATCGAGAAACAATGATATCCCTGGTTTCTAGTGTCAGAAAGAACTTGTGAATTCTGAACTTTGAGATAACCAATGTCTTCTAGAGGAAGAAAGACTTGGTTTACAAAGTATTCTATAGATACTGAGCAAAGTGAATGATGAGAGATGGGGGCAAAGATTAAATACTTTTTAAATTGATGGTATAATGTATAGTTGCTGAATTTATTTCTATTTGACATTCTTTCTTCCCACTCGGAATTTTATTGTGAGGGAAACCAGATATTTGAATTCCTAAATTGATATGGAAACGTGTATTATCAAATAAATTCTCAATGTACACTCATGAACAAAACTTAAGAAAGTTTTACCTTTTAGCATGTATATCGGGATTCAGACAAAAACTCTGAAAGATACACTCATGAACAAAACTTAAGAAAGTTTTACCTTTTAGCATGTATATCGGGATTCAGACAATAACTCTGAAAAAGATTTGATACATATTGATCTTTATTGGAGTCACACGTGATAACCAAATGTGAACAAAATTGCATCTGTCTCCTTTAAAAAAAGACGACACCAAAGACTTTCCCTCAAGTTCTGTTTATGAGTGTAAATATATGAAATGTAATGGTGAGTTAAAAAAGAAGTTCAAAGATCTTAAATAAGTTTTATAAACTTTTGAGATGTCTTTCATCCATTTTCGCCAATAACTTCTTTAATGAAAGTAAAAAAAAACTTCTGTTAACAATTCCAGTTGTGCAATCTTCTAGCGCTCTGGTTGTTGTTCCTATTAGAGTTTGTAACTCAATCACGGAGTGTTTTAAGGGAGTACAAGGTTTGGCAAAGTTTTGAGTGTCATCTTTATAAAAAAATAAAAAAATATTTTCGAGCTGGAAGCAATACAATTTGATAACATTAAACCTTCAGATAAAGTTAATCATTTTCAGCAATTTTCCTTCAAACATTCGCTAACAATTCATTCTTTGTATCGACGGACTCGGTTGGAAAATTTATTTCAAAATTTAACTTTTTTCAAAATGTGACTCAAACTTCCCCCAAACCATATATCATTTTACATTTTTATATTTCATTATGATTTCAAAATTTTATTTAATTATATCATAAATATATTTAAATCAATGTATATTTTAAATTAAAAATACATATATTAGATCAAAATATAATTTAATAAATAATAAATAATAATATAATAAATAAATAAATAATATATAAAATATAAAAAATAAAATATAATAAAATATAATTTATAAAAATAAATAAAATAATATAATAAATAATAATTTAATAAATAATAAATGAATAATAATAATTCAATAAATTATAAATTATATTTTAATCCAATATATGTCTTTTTATGTAAGCAATATGCCTTTTTAATTAAAGATCTATATATATATTTATGGATTGCTTAATTTTCAAAATAATGTATATATATATTCATATAATTTATAAAAGCGTATAAAAATATTTTAAAATTTGAAAAATAATATTCAATTAAATATTATACATTTTGACCATAATATTTTACAAGACGCCATTTTAATGTTGTATGGGTAACTATTATGTGGTTTACTAGGTATAGGATTGAGAGTTTATAAATCCTATATAACTGCGAACATACTTTATCGTTATTTTTATTCGAGTGATTTTAAATAAACTACTTGATAATAAATAATGATTTTATCTCTCTGTGCACATAGGGAATCCTTGAATATATAGGTATTCAATTTTTTTATCATCATCAGCTTCGGTAATATTATTGTTTTTTTTTCTTAGAGTTATCAAATTATTTTATAATTATAGTTTCTTTTTTGTTTTGTTGTGTTCCTTTTTAAGCAATAAAATATATGTAGAACTAAGGAGTAATATTCAATTTAAACATATGGAACCAACATAGATTCATTTTTAAAACAAAGCAAAATAATAAACTTATACAACTTTCACTTTTTCATACAATAAGGATTATTTTATTTAGTAATAAAGAAAATTCAGTTTCTATTTGTTGGGAAAACATTTGAATAAAAAACTTGGAAAACACCGTTTTGACAAATAATTTTTGTTTGACTCTATAGTCACCATTATCCTGTCATACAGCATATAATTCTCATGGATAAAACTTGGACAAAAATGAGTGGAAAGGTATCAATGTGGCCGTTTTTTTAATGGGACAGAGGCAATTTTGTTCACACTTTGTTATCTCGTGTCTACAATAAAGGTCACTGTAATATCTTTCAGAGTTATTGTCTGAATTCCGATATACATGCTAAAAGGTACAACTTCCTTAAGTTTTATCCATGAATGTAAATACAGATATATTCGAAACGAGATAAATAGCAAGTTGGTACAAGTAAACGCTTCAATTATCCTGTCACGGAGCACACACTTGCTGCGTGTTACAGCAGACTCGGCACCGTTAGAGAATACAAAGCAATATTTACCCAACAACAATTCCGTGTTTACGTCTAGGTGACGTGGAATGATGATATAGCGGACTGATTGGTATGGACCTTTGTACCTCTCCGCACTTGGCGGGGTTTGTATTCAGTACAGTACCTCCTCTAGCAGTATTATTATCATTTACGAGTTTATCTATAAACATACAAATTAGATTTCTATAGAAATATGTATTTATACATAATATTTGGATAGATACCAACATATGTACGCTCCAGAAACCTGGGTTAATATAACTTACCACCACATTCACACTGTTCCATATTTCTTTAAACTTTTCACATTAATAACATGCATATAGACAGAATGATGAAATTAAAGATACTTTGGCCAGTATAAATCTTTTTATTATAAATAATAAAAGTACACCTATCCCCCGATTTACACGGTACTTGTTTTACACGTTTTCGCTTTTACACGGTTTTCCAAATAAGTTTTTTTTTGTTTTTATCGCACTATACTAAAATGCGATATTCTACTCTATACTACCTATGTTGAAAAGAATATATTGGGAGGCTCTGATTCATGAGGGGGCGAACACCTATTCAGATTTGACAGTTTAATATACACCTATCCCTCGATTTACACGTTTTTCTCAGGAACGTATCTACCGTGTAAATCAGGGGATAGGTGTATCTTTAATTCTAAGAACTATGAATGCTGGCCAGGTAGCCTCAATCTTCATGATAAAGACGAAAGATAAAACTGTTTTGTTATAAAGATGACTTAAATAAGTATTTTTATTCAGTTTTGGAAATAAAATTGCAGTGGAAAATAAAGCTTGCAAACAATCTTAAAATTTCTCCAAGGTTCTTAACGATCACATGGGAAAGTGGCTGTATAGATTTTAGAAAATAAAATTGCTTCCATATTAACATTTTTACTCGATTTTTGGGGAAATTGAAACGAAAAGTGATTTCTTAAAAATTCCCTAAAACCATTTCCAGGTTCAAAGGGGTTATATGGAAAGTATTCAAATATTTTCCACAGTGATCAAAATTTTGATTTTTATAATAAAATAGATATTTTAATATACAACAATAAAGGGTCTCAATAGAGACAGCCTAAAACACTGTTGAAGTTGTCTCTCCTTTAGGTGGTGTGCCATCAGAGATTCTGACTGAAATGAACGAATCTTTAATAGACACGACAGCTTCAAATACCTGCGTGAATTGTGAAATTTGAAAAAAAATCTGAATGTTACAAGGTGTAAATATATGACGAGCCTAGTTTACAGTCCTCGATCGAATGGGTACAGAATGCTAGATGATAAAGTTCATAAAACAACGAAAACTGACGTTTGCTGGACATGTGATGCGCGGTTAAGCAGGAGAGACATTGCTGACAGTGTTGGAAAGCTCCAGGGGAAGAGATCGAGAGGAAGGAGATGACTGAGAAACACAGACGATCTAAAACAATGGACTGGACGACACGAGGAGATGAAGAGGATGGAGGAGGAAGTATGGAGAGACCATGTGGCCAGCCACCCTCAGTAGAGGAAAGCATTGAAGGAGGAAGTATGGTGAGACCATGTGGCCCACCCTCAGTAGAGGAAGGTACTAAAGGAGGGAGATATGGAGATACCATGTGGCCCACCCTCAGTAGAGGAAGGTACTAAAGGAGGGAGATATGGAGAGACCATGTGGCCCACCCTCAGTAGAGGAATGAACTGAAGGAGGGAGATATGGAGAGACCATGTGGCCCACCCTCAATAGAGGAAGGTACTGAAGGAGGAAGTATGGAGAGACCATGTGGCCCACCTTCAGTAGAGGTAGACATTGAAGAACGGAGATATAGAGAGACCATGTGGCCCACCTTCAGTAGAGGAAGGCACTGAAGGAGGAAGTATGGAGAGACCATGTGGCCCACCCTCAGTAGAGGTAGACATTGAAGGAGGGAGATATGGAGAGACCATGTGGCCCACCCTCAGTAGAGGAAGGCACTGAAGGAGGAAGTATGGAGAGACCACGTGGCCCACCCTCAGTAGAGGTAGACATTGAAGGAGGGAGATATGGAGAGACCATGTGGCCCACCCTCAGTAGAGGAAGGCACTGAAGGAGGAAGTATGGAGAGACCATGTGACCCACCCTCAGTAGAGGTAGTCATTGAGGAGGAAGTATGGAGAGACCATGTCCCTCAGTAAAGGAAGGCATTGAAGGAAGGAAGTTCACAGAAAAATAGAACAAAAGGGAGGTAGAAGTAATGTTTGTGGAGTCAGATCGAAGAAGAGTAAGACCACCAAACAATCTAGAGATCCCAGTTAAATGTCATTATCACCACCGCGGATAAATTCAAAGAGATTATTCCAGAGAACTTCATCTCGTCTTAACTCCGGGGATTAATAGAAAATCTCTCATCTGGTGACACAAGTCCTCCTTTCTATCTCCTTCCTTTAACCTGTTTGTTCCACATTTACACACCATATTTGTTGTTGTTTTCCGTTGGCCGTCTCAAATATTTTGTACATATGTGAATAAGTATTTTGTTTTCTTCATTCATCGCGGCTTAAGTAAGGTACACTTTCTCAATTATGTATTTTATATTTCTTAAGCACAATTAAAGCAAATTGTGATTATGTTTTATTATTTTACCACGACTGTAATTTAAATACTCATGTATACCAACCTCAAGCAAATTCTCAAATCTCTATATCAACCAGAAAGTAGTAATTTTATACAAGGGGGGATCAATAAATAAGGTGAATTATCTTATTTCTTAAAAATTAAAAAAGCAAAAATAATTTAAACCATAGAATATTAAAATATAACATCGAGAGACTATTTAAGGTGTTCTGTTCTTTTTTCCCACGCGCGGCGCGAGACTTATAAATAAACTAAAATGGAGGCTCTCTTGAAGGATTGCACCACGCTTGAACAACGTGCAGTTATTCGTTTCTTGAATGCAGAAGGTATTCAAACATCTCAAATATGCCAAAGAATGAAAAATATCTATGGTGAGTCTTGTTTGTCTCAAATAAACAATTATAAATGGGTTACCGAGTTCAAAAATGAACGAATTACATGTTCCACAGGTCTCAACGTTCGGCCGGTAAAGTTTTGTTAACAATTTTTTGGGATGTTGATGGACCAATCTGTCTTGAATTTTTATCCTCAAGGCCACGTATAAACAGCGACCTTTATTGTGACATTCTTGTAAATAAGCTAAAGCCCGGTATAAGAAACAAAAGAAGAGGGAAGCTTAGTAAAGGTGTTCTCTTCCTTCATGATAATGCAAGGCCGCATACATCATGTAAAACTATATCTACAATAATCAAATTAGGTTTTGAAGTTTTAGAACATCCTGCATATAGTCCAGACCTAGCCCCCTCTGACTATTTACTTTTTTGACTACTAAAGAAGGAGTTAAAGGGAAAGCGATTTGACTCGTATGAAGATGTCCAGAAAGTGGTGCAAGATTTTTTTCACACGCTTCCTAAGAGTGCCTATAAAGAGGGTATTTACAAGTTGCCAGAACGATGGAGACGATGTATAGAAAGCCAAGGTGATTATTTTGAATAAATCAAGTCCTGAATTTTAATATCGTTCTTATTTTTTTTAAATAAATTATAATTCACCTTATTTATTGATCCCACCTTGTATCTCAATAATTTTCCAAAACCAACAGCAGAAAATCATTTTTGTAATATTAGGATTAATTCTATCCGAATTTAAAAGTTATAAAAATTGCCGGAAGATGGCGCTAATTATATTTATTTATTTATATATAGGGACTCTTTTTTATTCTTCAAAAGAATTTCGGTTGGTAAATCCACGTAGTGTGAAATGATTTAAATTTTATAGATAGGATTGATCTGTTTGACAAGTTTCCATTTTCCTCACAAATGCGCTGTCACACACACTCAATCCACCCCAGACTAAATCTTTACAAAGTTATTCCGCATATTTTACTGTTAACTTTACATTAATATGTGACAAATTGTCTGTTCTCCTTCTTCAGAATATAAATTTATAAACGTGTTTATATGTCAAAATATTTCTTATATGCTGATCATAGATTACCAGCCTGATTAGCGAGAATATTATATAATATAATGCGGCTTGTGATTGTAAAACGACATTTAAAAATTATCCCGCATGAGTTTCTTTTCAATGAAAAAACAAAATTTATTTAAAGCAGAAATAACGATTATTTCTAACCTTAAAGATAAGGTATGAAAGGATGAATTGTGAAGAGTAATGATAAACGGAAAAATAAAAGTGTCCAGGGGTGGGAATCGAACCCACAGTGTTCCGCTTACCGGGAAGATGCCATGTCCACTAGGCTCCTTTAAATAAATTTTGTTTTTTTTTTTGAAAAGAAACTCATGCGGGATAATTTTTGAATGTCGTTTCACAGAGAGAATATAGGTTTACGAGCCACTAACTAAAGTGTATCATTTTAAAGCCCAAATTGAGCCCAGCCTGATTAGGAAGAAACTATGTTTTATAAAGCTATCCCCAATTAGTATCAATTAAATCATATAAATTACGCATTATTCTAAATAATTATATTTGAGAGAGAGAGAGATTGAAATAATATTATCACAGCGTTCATATAAGGTTATATTAGGTTAAATACACCAATGAATAAATATGAATAAATAATAATGGACATATATATGGATGAAATAAATATATGAAATAATTAATAAATATTATTATATAAATAAGTATTGTCAAGGAGCTCCATCCAGATGGGACACCTGTCAATCATCCCTGGACCCCGGGGGGGAAACACAGGTGTGAGAGGTTCTCGGAAGCTGATCTGAAAATAAGAAAAACGGGACGGTGGCGGACGCCATTCATTTTAGGATTATCTTTAACTTGGGGTAAGTTGTACTTTCTCTCTCTCCCTTTAAATACCCTTTATAATAAATTAATTATTCCCAAACTTGCCCTTGCTTTATTTATCTCCGCGACAATATATACAATGTTGTCATTGGAGGCGCCCACCGCGGGAAGACTCCGCCACCGATGGACTGCGAGAGTTCACAGAGTGGGCAGGTCGATGAGATGGCTGGTGTTACCTACTTCAACCAAGATGGTACTTGTAGATGGTAGCCACAATTGTCAATTATATCTAAAATATCTCTCTCTTAAAATAAATTAAATCGGCCTGATGAGCCAGACCCTCCAATTATCTTTGTTATCATAGTGAAATAAGCTTTTCAGAGATTGATTTGTATCAAAGCATCGTTGGATTCGTCAAAATTTGTTATGCAAACTTTGAAAACACAATGTGTTTAGTATTATAAATACATTTCTTCATTTTATATTGAATACTGATTATATATAGAAAAAACGTAATTATAATAAAAACTTATAAAAATGTAAAATATATATTCTATAAATATATTCGTTTATGGTAAAAAGTGGTAAATAGGAGTTTTAGAACTTTTTCAATTATGTTGTCGTTGCGTTATCCAAGTGTCCCAAGAGATAACATCGTTTTTATGGCAATTTTTATGGCCGGCGGTCGCCCAGATAGGACTGCGGTGTTGACCTTTCTCCATATTTGGACATAAATTCTTTATGGATAAAATATCAGACGAGTTTTAAATGTCTCGAGGCGTCGCTAACTAATGGAGCAGAAGAAAACATAGTCGCGGTTATAAAATAACATTGAGTTGTTATAACTTGGGAGCGTGAGTGTGTTTTACCTTTAACTTGTTTTCTCTGGTGTGGGATGACGTCATGGCGAGGGAAGTGCAGAGACAATTTGACAAGTAACACAGTTTTATTGACATGCCGTCAATACAGGCAAAAATGCACAGTTAGCACTATTTAAGTAGTGATGAAAAATACAAGAAAATAATACCCAATCCAAATAATTTATTAGTGTGTGACGTTTCGGCAACAGCAATGTCATGATGACAATGCTGTTGCCGAAACGTCACACACTAATAAATTATTTGGATTGGGTATTATTTTCTTGTATTATAATCTATAATTCAAATTGTACTTTATCATAGTGATGAAAAAATGTACAATGATAATAATGATTGTAAAACGAAAATTGAAATTATACCGCGAATGTTTCTTTTATAAAAATCGAAATTTATTTTCAAAGAGAAATAGCGACATTTTTAACTTTGAGGATGAGGTATGGAAAGGTGAAACATGAAGAGTAATGGCGAACGGAAAAATAAAAAGTGTCCAGGGGCGGGAATCGAACCCACACCCTTCTGCTTACCGGGCAGGTGCCTGTCCACTCGGCTACCCTGGACGTATTTTTCCGTTCGTAACACAGGACAAGGCACCTGCCCGGTAAGCAGAAGGGTGTGGGTTCGATTCCCGCCCCTGGACACTTTTTATTTTTCCGTTCGCCATTACTCTTCATGTTTCACCTTTCCATACCTCATCCTCAAAGTTAGAAATGTCGCTATTTCTCTTTGAAAATAAATTTCGATTTTTATAAAAGAAACATTCGCGGTATAATTTCAATTTTCGTTTTACAATCATCAGCCGCGTTATATTGTATTTTAAATGTTACTTTAAGTATTAGTTACGAACGGAAAAATACGTCCAGGGTAGCCGAGTGGACAAGGCACCTGCCCGGTAAGCAGAAGGGTGTGGGTTCGATTCCCGCCCCTGGACACTTTTTATTTTTCCGTTCGCCATTACTCTTCATGTTTCACCTTTCCATACCTCATCCTCAAAGTTAAAAATGTCGCTATTTCTCTTTGAAAATATATTTCGATTTTTATAAAAGAAACATTCGCGGTATAATTTCAATTTTCGTTTTACAATCATCAGCCGCGTTATATTGTATTTTAAACTAGCCGAGTGACCCGGGCAACGCCCAGGGTTTACTCAAAGGGCCTGCAGAGACTTTAAAAGTATAGATGGTGGCTTAAAAATCGCAATGGGTATATTCAGATTTCCTAGAAGCAGCATTTCAAGTAAGGATAAGTAAAAATACTTTCTAAGTATAAATTCGTTAATTCGACCATGTTTTGATTTCCAGAACCTATGAAATTACAAACAGTAATTCGACAATACCGATAATTCGACCCCTTGCGATAATTCGACCTTGATTTGATTTCCCAATCTCTGGCCTATCAAATAACAAACGGTAATTCGACAATATTAATTATTCACCATTTCTGATAATTCAACCATTTTAAAATGCAAATTTCGACGATTGATGTTTACTTACAACTTTACTAAAAAAAAAGGTATTATAGATGCGAGCAACGAAACATTTTGAACCCATATAATGCAAATTCATATCCTCACTTATAGGGTGTCAAGCCTAAAGGATGCGAATTCATGTCCCTGATTTCTAAAAATTAACATAAAATTGTAGGCTACCAACGCGAATTCGCGTCTACTGGGATCTTTTCCCATACCTTCTTGCCTATTTATCAGTGGGTTGGGTGGGGGGGGGAATGTCAGCTGTCCCAATGTACCTGTAAAATGTCACATGCGACCGAGTTCAAGCAGCCATTATTTTTATTTATTTCAACCTATATAGATTACATTAAAAGAAAATATCATTTTTTAAACATGTTATTATATGAACAACTCGATTTTCATACGGCCCACTGGACCATGTAACTCTGGAATCATAAGTGCAAAAACAGACATCCCTAAAGGACTCCTTTAAAATATCTTTATGATTCTTTTTTAATAATATTCTTAAACATTTTTAATTTTTTTTTCATATTTATTAACTTTTCAATATAGAAAATAAGATAACATAAAAGGGATAAATTCATTTAATGGACCTCACTAAAAACTGCATTTCTAGCCGAGTGACCTGGGCAAAGCCCCAGGTTTACCCTAAAGGCCTGTGAATGGGCAGGATAACCATATGTGTGCCATTGCAAAGATCCTAAATCAATGTATAGAGCACTGGGGAAAATAGGTTGTTTTTTTTTTTTTTTTTTTTGCTTATCCCTAGTACACGTGGTACAGGCCATGATAATCATGGTGGGTAGTTAGCGACTGCTTTTACTGTAAGCGCACCACATGTCTACACATGTGAAAAGCAGTTTGACTTTGCACTTACAAATGCCAGAGCCCCGTTCAGTTACTTGCACTCGCTGGTGGGGTTGGACTTTTGCAAGAATCGGGGGCCATTGGAGCATTTTTTTTTTTTTTAAACAGAAAAAAGTGCCCAATGCGGGAATCGAACCCGGGTCCTAGTGGTCGAAAACCAAACGGTTTACCCAGCCTTCCACCGACCAAAAGTCAAAATAATAATAAATATTTTATGAATGAACAAATAATACAAAAAATTGCTTTCAGGTGAGAAACTATAGGCATTGGTGAAAACTTTAAAAAATTATATTGAAAAAAAAAAGAAAACAAATATTAAAAGAAAATTCAATACAACACAACTATATAGCAAATACAGCCATTATTTCTAGCCGAGTGACCCGGCAACGCCCCGGGTTTAGCCTAAAAACATGTGAAGCGCTAGATAACCATATGTGAGACATTGCATAGATCCTGAATCAATGTATAGAGCACTGGGGAAAATAGGTAAATAAAGACCAAAAATCAAAATACTTAATTATAAATATTTTATTAGTGAACAACTAATACAAAAAAAAATCCTTTCAGGTGAGAAACTATGTTGTTGATGTTTCTTATCCCCTTGTGTAAAGATTACACGAATTCCATGATCTCATGGAATGGGGTATAGGGGTGCAGCTTTCGTTGATCATGGCACCATGATCCAGGCACACTTTGGTGAAAGTCTGACTTTGCCTGTGATTTGAGGCCATTCCAAATATGGAAGCCTTTGTTTCTGACTCTAACATGAGCACAGACCCAGCTCCTCCGTATCCCTGGAGTGGAACCATTGCTGAGGTCCATCAACTGGGTCAGTTGAACTCAGGATTTTTAAAGAGGGAGTGTCCCTCCTGGTTACAGCATCAAGTCTACCAGAACAAGACTTGATACAATCGTGTAGAGAGTTTACTGTACCTCCCAAGAATGTCCACTGCACCACAGGCCAGTTACAGAGGGGTAAGCATGGGAGGTGTGAGAAACTATAGGCATTGGTTGATGAGGCACAATTTGGATTGTAGATTATAAACAAAAGGTAATAAGACCAAATCCAAATATATAAATAGTGTGTGACGTTTCGGTAACAGCGTTGTTACCATCTTCAGACAAAAGTACTGAATGGAAAAAAGGAGCCTACAGCACCCGGTGTTCCCAGGTGGTCACCCTCCCAAGTACTGACCGAGCCCGACGTTGCTTAACTTCGGTGATCGGACGAGAACCGGTGTTTTCAACGTGGTATGGCCGTAGGCCATAGTACTTTTGTCTGAAGATGGTAACAACGCTGTTATCGAAACGTCACACACTATTTATTTATTTGGATTTGGTCTTATTACCTTTTGTTTATAGGCATTGGTGAAACTTTAAACAAATTTTTTGGAAATGAAACAAAAAGTAAAAGAAAACAAATCTTAAAAGAAAATTAAATACAACACAACAATAAACCAAATTAGACAACATAAAAGGCATACATTCATTTATTTGAAATGAAAAAAAAAATTAAAAGAAAACAAATCTGAAAATAAAATTGAATACAACACAACTATATAGCAGATAAGACAACATAAAAAGGAAAAATTCATTTAAAGGACCTCATTAAAAACTATATTTCTAGTTTTATAAATACGTGGGTTCAACTTTACCCGTATGCTATTCAAAGTTCGCACACGTGAAAAAGCCACATAGAGCTGTCCATGAGTAAACACGGGCTCATGTAGCAAGAGACCCACTCTAGCAAAGGTTTGGCCTTGAGCCTTATTATTAGTCATGGCAAAAGCCAACCTTAGTGGAAACTGACGCCTCTTCAGAATGAAGGGAAGGTTGGTATCTGAAGGAGCCAAAGATATTTTTGGCACCAATACAGTTTGTCCAACTTTGGTCCCTGTCAGTATTTGTGCTTCTAGGACATGAGAGCGCATGCGCTGGATAACCATACGTGTGCCATTGCAGAGACCCTGCTTAGGATTCAAATTTCTAAGGAGCATAACAATAGCACCAATCTTAAGGTTTAACCGGTGTGGAGGCATTCCTGTGGGAGTAAGGCTATTAAGGAATTCAGTAGGGTAGTTATTTTGTTCCTCCACATTCTCACACTCGACACTGTCAACACTGAGAAAACACTGACTCCTGTTTGGTAAGCGATCCAAAACTTTTTCATTAATCTCTAACGAATCTGTGTTTTTTGGCGTTAAAATCACAGACTGGCTAAGGGCGGTAATATCACCATAGGAAGAACCAAATATTTCCTGCACCAGGTCAACCCCATGAAAGATACAGCTTTCTGGAAGAGAAATGAGGCCCTGTTGGTCTGTAGGTAGATCACCATCACCAACTTTAAGTAACCATTGAGAGAAGCTCTGTGCATCAATACCTGCTCGCATATTCTGAGTAAGGCGCAAGATCACAAACAATGGCCATAGCTTGCTTTGCTTAATGCAAGCAGCAACAATTTCAGCTCTTGAAGCTCGAGGTACCACAGGTAGCACTTGGCGAAAGTCACCTCCAAGAACAACAACCTTTCCGCCAAAAGCAAGGTCACAATGCATAATGTCCTTTAGGAGACGATCCACAATTTCAAGTGCTCTGTAGTGGGCCATAGGAGCCTCATCCCAAATAATTAAGGATGATCTACGAATAAGCTCAGCCTCAGAACTATTGGCCGAGATCGCAGCTACAGAATTCTCAAGCAAGGGAATCGGCAGCTTAAACCTGGAATGGACAGTCTGGCCACCTGACAAAAGGGTAGCCGCTATTCCAGTGGAGGCCAGCGGAATGACAATTTTTCCAACGGCTCTAACACAATGAATTAGGGTGTTATAAACATAAGTCTTGCCCGTACCACCAGGCCCATCAATAAAAAAAGCAACGTGGATTTACATTGAGGGAATCAACAATTGTGTCAATTTCTGTCCCAATTTGCAGCTCTGCATTAACATCAAGGTGATCCTCTCCTGAATCAAGAAGTGGGGTTAGGGGTGAAGGAAGTCCATAATGGTGGCAACTGAGGCGATTTTCTCTCAGCTGGAATTCAAGCTCTCTGAGAGTCATCTGTTCAGCAGCTGTGTCAGATGTTGCACGAGAAAAGTCCTCACTAAGATACCCCTTGTATTTGGTCCACAGTGATACAGGGTCGGTAGGATTATTGTAGATGAGAATTGTCGCAAAGAGCTGCCGCAGTTGACAAGGCATTTGGAACAAAGCCGCCTCAGCTAAGCATGCATCCCATTCAGAATCATCAGCCAATAATCCACGGCGCTGGGCAGCCTCTTTAAAAGTGGAGCAAACAATATCATCCACAGTTCGCAAATCTTCAAAACTCTGAGCACCTGCAACATGTAATAGTAGAAGCCGGAGGTGGTAACGCTCAGAATCTTTAGGATTCACTGAACACATACGTCCAATGCACAAAGCCCCACCCCGAACTCTAGCACTCCATTGATTCTGCCTGAAAACATAAGCGGAAGGTATGTCTCCATATAAAAGTGATCTTGCGGATACATTAACACAATTGAGCTGAAACCAGGCAGTCAGAGTTGTGCGTCTGCGTGAGGCATTTTCAAGAGCCTGTTCTTCACTACCTTCAACAAAATAGACAGATTGAAAATTAGGTAGATGAACAGCTAAGCGGCATATGGTATGCGAGTGAGCATGCAAGCGATATTCAAACATTCGCCACATTGCCTCAGGAGCACTTACATACCGAGCGTCAAGAAAGTTTTTGATTTCATCATGTGCCCTGCTTTCCATATCTAATTCTCCAACAGACACTTCCACCTCAGCCCTGTCGTGTCCCTTATATACATACTTGAAAAGATATTTGACACTTTTCACAGAGGCACAGACCTCCACATTAATGTGAGCATTGAACCTAACCAGCAGATAGGGGTTATAGGGAACAACCCAGCGGTTATCCACCTCGTGAGTGCCCACAACTAATGTCTGGCCGTCATCTCGACGTCTGTAGCGAGGATAGCCATTATTGTTAGCCTCAGTCAGCTGCAGGAATGATTTAGGGAAGTCTTTAGTACACTTGCCATCAGACATGCATGGTGAGTGAAGATTGAAGTTTCCACAAGGACCATGGATCATATGTTTACGAACCATGTCATACAGCTGAACCTGCATAGTAGGGCTAGGAATTTCTGCACAAACCAACATGTCAATGGCATCCCTGTCTCTAGGCTTGTCTTCTTCTCTAAGCATAAACAGCATGTGGGCATGCGGTAAACCGCGTTTTTGGAACTCAACAACATGCACCCGAGCAATGACCACTCCCAATACATGCTGACTAACAATCTCGTGCAGTAATTGTTGTAACTTGAGATTGAAAACTCTAGCCACCAGATCCGGTCTATCAGAAGGATTCTGGTTAGGAAGAAGATTTTCAACAATGTCAGTCCAACGTGGGTTACAGGTAAATGTCACGAATAGGTCAGGTCTTCCAAACTTTCTAACAATGGCCATTGCATCCTGATAGTTTTGTTGCATGGCCCGGGAACTCCCAGGAAAGGAAGATGGAAGAATAAAAATACGGCCTATTCGCACACGCCGAGAATGTTCCTGCTCATGGATATAATCCAGCAGACCTTGATATAACTCCACCCTAAGCAGGGACTGATTTTGGCGAATATAGTTCAGGCGATTGCCCTCTGTTTTAACATAGGCATCAACAACATATTGCTGAAATAGTCTCCTGACATAGTGAATGGGCGAAAAGCCAGGTCTGATGGCCAACCTATAACTATAGAACTGAAGCATGGTAACATGGTTTCTAGTGCTTGTGCGCATGTTTTCTTCATGTAAGATTCCTATTGCCCAACCAGGATCACCGGCAGGAAATAAAAGAGGGTATGTCATTGGGTCACAGTTAGGATTAAGTGGAGAAATACGCACTAAACCACAATCATGCGGAAAAACAGCAATATCTCTGTTAGAAGGTACATGGCCATCTTGATCAACAAAAATGGCCGCAACTTCACTTACACTTGGGGCATTATATCGGCGAAGATCTCTACAATGATTTTGCCGGATGAGCATCTGAACCTGACACATTTGCCGGTTCTCAATGCGAGCCCGGTGTTCCTCAGCTAGTTCCACCTGGTGCATCTGCCTATAAGCAGAAGTATACGGATTCACACGCCTAAGCACAGAATCCAAAAGAGTCAATATACCAGGATGGCATTCCAAAGGCCTAGATGCTGCAATGCGTGTATTATTCGCAGCCTCAGAATCCAAAATATAAAGTTGGGCATAAGACGGGGCTCTGTCTCCATGAGGATGAAGGGGCCCAGTCAAATGATAGATCTGTCCATGGATTCTATAACAAAAAGGCCCCTGTCCAGAAAAGACATCAACCTGCGCACCCATGGAGGCAAATGCCAAAGAGCTGTTGTAGCTCCGAATGTTGGTCTGGAAGTACTTAGCCTCCACACTGTTTGAAGTCATCAATTCCATCATTTCATATGGAAAGGAGGACAAAGTAGGAAGAATAACTTTCCCTTTGTGGCAGCAGGAGCTACCAACAGTTTCGCCAGGGAAATGAAGGGCTGAGCAGTAAGGGCAGACTATATCAAGGCCCCCAATAATATATTCAGTGGGAACAGGAGAAATAGGATTAGGGGCGTTGTTCCCGTGGCGAGTCCTATAAGCGAGTCTTCCACGGCCTCTGCGAGGCATGATACAGAAGCCGCTGAAAAAAAAAGCTAAACTAAAAACCAAGTTGAGCAAATACATGTTAAAATAAATTTAATGTAAAAGATCTCAATATAAACAACATATTAAATTGCACAGTGCAAAAATGTAGAAAATTGTATGTATCATATAACATTTTATCATATAACAAATTAAGTAATCAACAATTGATTATACAAATAAATAATTAGCCTCTTATTGAGAAAAATAAAGATGCCAAAGACATTATGAAAGATACTGCAAAAAAGAATTATGAAAGATACGGCAAAAAAGAAAACCAGACACAAAAAATTGAGCAAAATGTAAAATTAAAAACTATAACAAAGAACCCGCAAATTAATTCAATCAGAAATACAAAAAAGACGCTGAAAAAAAAAGGTAAAATAAGAACCAAGCAGAGGAAAACTATAAAACTGAAAGCCAGGACAGGCATAAAAAGAAAATCCCAAGTAAGTGAGGAAACAATTGATGAAAAAAAAAAAATGTGCAAATAATATGTATATAAAAAAGCAAAGCGCAATTCTAAACCTAAATATTTTTTTTATGAGAAGAACATCAACATATTGAATGATTATGGCAGTCCATAGCTTCCCTGACAAAAATTCACCAAAAAAGTTAAATATTCCAAAATAAGTAAGGCACTTTTGCAGCCCCCCTGACAAAAATTCACTAAAAGAGTTAAGTATCCAAAAAAATATTTTGGTATATATATTGCTAAATGTGTAACAAACATGTATATGAAAAAGCAAAGCTTAATTCTAAGTTCTAATATTTTTTTCAATATACAGAAGAAATAAGACACAAAAATGGAGCTAAATTCAAATGAAAAACTATAACAAACAGTTATAAAAGATAATTATTATAGAATAAAGTAATAATAATTCAATCTACAAATAGAAAAATGTATATATTTAAATGAAAAACTAAGTTTCAATATTTTTTTTAATATACAGAAGAAATAAGACAAAAATGGAGCTAAATTCAAATGAAAAACTATAACAAACAGTTATAAAAGATAATTATTATAGAATAAAGTAATAATTCAATCTACAAATCGAAAAATGTATATATTTAAATGAAAAACTATAACAAAGTACTTACATAATCAAATTAATCAGATATATATATTATTTCAAAACACTTTCTACGGAATTTCAAAACAAATGATTGATGATGATAAATGCAAAAAATCTACGATTGTAAAATAGATTAAATTAAAAAATAAAAATAACTGTTAACATTAGGAAAATAAAAACAGGCCTATGACACGAAGAAAAAAATAACGAAAATTTTGGTATATAGATTGTTATGTGTAGTTCAGAATCTTCGGAGGAGATAGCTCAGGACTTTACAATGGAAAACTCTGTTACGGTATTATCTATATAGATAATAATGATTATTAAAATAAAAATAAATAAAATGTAAATTATGTACAATGGACATGTACATGGTGACACCGCTGTAGAGCTTGATGGAAAATCGCCAGCGGGTCTCCAGCGACACCACGTATTTTGTGGTCTACGAAGAAAACGTAGAGAGCATGCTTCGCCGCTGAGATTGTTATGGCGTGATCCTCGAGGCTCACTGTGGAAGTGCAGAGAAGCATGGAATCAATGGAGACCTTCTCGGGAGAATAGAAACTGTTGAAAGAGATACCACACGAGCATGATATGGACAATCCCCTCCTTACTGTATGGCAAGCTAACTGAGGGATTCCAGGGTGAAGTTGGGGAAATATGGATGAACTCCAGATGTGGGGGGATGGTCCAGGCGTGAGAGGAACAGACGCAGAGACGGTACTCGTATTCCAGTGTAGGTGTGTGACATCTGCAGTGACAGGCGGCAAGTTGTCTCCAGGTGTGTGGCCGTGTGGAAAGAAGGTATCAGAGAAGCTTGGACGAGAGCCGGCTGTTGGCAAGTAAGATCCTTCTGGTGGCGGACATTGGAGGCACCTAATCCTTTTTCTTTGCTTTTCCTTAGTACACGTGGTACAGGCCATAGTAATCATGGTGGGTAGAAGTAGACGACTTCTTTTACTGTAAGTGCACCACATCTCTACACATGTGAAGAGCATAAGCATAATCCTTAGTTCCACTAGCAGATACTGGTGATAAAGTACGTCGCTGTATCTACATAGAAACTTATTTAGAAGCCTTGTACGTAAACAACGACGGCTGAAAAGGGTCGTAGCAATATTCATGGTGGGTAGAAGGCAGTTTGTATTGTCAGGCCATTATATATGTTTTCACTACGCTGATAGGTGCCAACAGCCCGAAACGCGTCCGTGGTTAGCTTTTCTTGATTAATCAAGAATGGGTATTTGGTCAATTCTGGAATAATTAAAAATCAACGAGAATAGTTGATATTTATTCCGATAGATGGCGAAAGCCATCAGCAACTTTCAGTTGCACGATAAGGAGATGCCTTAATATATGTTTCCATTGTTGAAGACCGTTGAAGTGAATATGTAGGATTTGGGAAGTGCTTGAAAGGTGCTTGAAAGGGGAGCCATCAGTTTTTCTAAATATTACGTTAATATATGTGGTGCTAAATACGCTAATGAACACAATTTAAGGAAGCGGAAAGTCTTAGATGTTGCCAGTTGTCTGATTTTTTTTTTTGAAGGAGACTGAGGCAATTTTGTTCACACACTTAGCTATCTCGTGTGTCTTCAATAAAGGTCACTGTGTATCAAATACCTTTCAGAGTTATTGTCTGAATCCCGATATACATGCTGAAAGGTACAACTTCCTTAAGTTTTGTCCATGAGTGTATCTTTCAGAGTTATTGTCAGAATCCCGATTTACATGCTGAAGCTACAACTTCCTTAAGTTTTGTCCATGAGTGTATCTTTCAGAGTTATTGTCCGAATCCCGATATACATGCTAAAAGGTACAACTTCCTTAAGATTTGTCCATGAGTGTATCTTTCAGAGTTATTGTCCGAATCCCGATTTACATGCTAAAAGCTACAACTTCCTTAAGTTTTGTCCATGAGTGTATCTTTCAGAGTTATTGTCCGAATCCCGATTTACATGCTAAAAGGTACAACTTCCTTAAGATTTGTCCATGAGTGTATCTTTCAGAGTTATTGTCCGAATCCCGATATACATGCTAAAAGGTACAACTTCTTTAAGTTTTGTCTTTGAGTGTATCTTTCAGAAATATTGTCTCAATCCCGATATACATGATAAAAGGTACAACTTCCTTAAGTTTTGTCTATGAGTGTATCTTTCAGAATTATCGTCTCAATTCCGATATACATGATTAAAGGTACAACTTCCTAGAGTTTTGTCTATGAGTGTATCTTTCAGAATTATCGTCTCAATCCCGATATACATGATTAAAGGTACAACTTCCTAGAGTTTTGTCCATGAGTGTATCTTTCAGAATTATCGTCTCAATCCCGATATACATGATTAAAGGTACAACTTCCTAGAGTTTTGTCCATGAGTGTATCTTTCAGAATTATCGTCTCAATCCCGATATACATGATTAAAGGTACAACTTCCTAGAGTTTTGTCCATGAGTGTATCTTTCAGAATTATCGTCTCAATCCCGATATACATGATTAAAGGTACAACTTCCTAGAGTTTTGTCCATGAGTGTATCTTTCAGAATTATCGTCTCAATCCCGATATACATGATTAAAGGTACAACTTCCTAGAGTTTTGTCTATGAGTGTATCTTTCAGAATTATCGTCTCAATCCCGATATACATGATTAAAGGTACAACTTCCTAGTGTTTTGTCCATGAGTGTATCTTCCAGAATTATCGTCTCAATCCCGATATACATGATTAAAGGTACAACTTCCTAGAGTTTGTCTATGAGTGTATCTTTCAGAATTATCGTCTCAATCCCGATATACATGATTAAAGGTACAACTTCCTAGAGTTTTGTCCATGAGTGTATCTTTCAGAATTATCGTCTCAATCCCGATATACATGATTAAAGGTACAACTTCCTAGAGTTTTGTCCATGAGTGTATCTTTCAGAATTATCGTCTCAATCCCGATATACATGATTAAAGGTACAACTTCCTAGAGTTTTGTCCATGAGTGTATCTTTCAGAATTATCGTCTCAATCCCGATATACATGATTAAAGGTACAACTTCCTAGAGTTTTGTCCATGAGTGTATCTTTCAGAATTATCGTCTCAATCCCGATATACATGATTAAAGGTACAACTTCCTAGAGTTTTGTCCATGAGTGTATCTTTCAGAATTATCGTCTCAATCCCGATATACATGATTAAAGATACAACTTCCTAGAGTTTTGTCCATGAGTGTATCTTTCAGAATTATCGTCTCAATCCCGATATACATGATTAAAGGTACAACTTCCTAGAGTTTTGTCCATGAGTGTATCTTTCAGAATTATCGTCTCAATCCCGATATACATGATTAAAGGTACCACTTCCTAGAGTTTTGTCCATGAGTGTATCTTTCAGAATTATCGTCTCAATCCCGATATACATGATTAAAGGTACAACTTCCTAGAGTTTTGTCCATGAGTGTATCTTTCAGAATTATCGTCTCAATCCCGATATACATGATTAAAGGTACAACTTCCTAGAGTTTTGTCCATGAGTGTATCTTTCAGAATTATCGTCTCAATCCCGATATACATGATTAAAGGTACAACTTCCTAGAGTTTTGTCCATGAGTGTATCTTTCAGAATTATCGTCTCAATCCCGATATACATGATTAAAGGTACAACTTCCTAGAGTTTTGTCCATGAGTGTATCTTTCAGAATTATCGTCTCAATCCCGATATACATGATTAAAGGTACAACTTCCTAGAGTTTTGTCCATGAGTGTATCTTTCAGAATTGTCGTCTCAATCCCGATATACATGATTAAAGGTACAACTTCCTAGAGTTTTGTCCATGAGTGTATCTTTCAGAATTATCGTCTCAATCCCGATATACATGATTAAAGGTACAACTTCCTAGAGTTTTGTCCATGAGTGTATCTTTCAGAATTATCGTCTCAATCCCGATATACATGATTAAAGGTACAACTTCCTAGAGTTTTGTCCATGAGTGTGAACTCTATGTATGACTTATGGATTTTACTATATTTCGAAACATATAATTAATTATATAATTATGACTGTTATAAAAGGGCAGATGTAGAATAAGAAAAAAATAGCAAAAATGTGATATTGTACTGTGATAAGGTGCATACATTATGTAAAAGGCATCTCCTTATCGTGCAACTGAAAGTTGCTGATGGCTTGCGCCATCTATCGGAATAATATCAACTATTCTCGTTGATTTTTAATTCTTCCAGAATTGGCCAAATACCCATTCTTGATTAATCAAGAAAAGCTAACCACGTACGCGTTTCGGGCTGTTGGCCCTCGTCAGCGTGGTGCAAGCTGTACCTCAACGACCAAAAATATTTCCGATAGATGGCGCAAGCCATCAGAAACTTTCAGTTGTACGATAAGGAGATGCGTTTTCCATAAGATGTAGAATTGTTTAATTTACCAATATTTTGATAGATGCCGAGATCTTCATTATAAATATATTTCACATATCGAACACCAAGTATTTTTGGAGATTTTGCAATCCAGACAAAAGGCGAATTGAGGATTTTGTAGTAAAACTTTAATTTCTAATATTTCTACAAACAGCACTCACGAATATATCAACAGATAAAACAAGAATTTTATCAATTTAAGACTCGTATGTCATTTCATTCTTCAAAATTATAACTCCACAAAATGTCCTTTAAATGTATTGTGTTCAAATGCTATTTCACAAAAAGGTCAAACATGCAGCCACATTGTATATTAATGCCAATTTTCAAAGTAAAACCAACTTTGTGAAAACTTGGGAAATAGCACCAAAACATATTTACACATTTACGGTAAGATTTATGGGGCGAAGTATACAGGTGGTGATAAATCAAGTTTAAAATTCCGGGTCAATATTTATCAGACGGCACGCAAGTCTGCTGCTGCTGGATTTGCATATGTTTCACTCCTTCTTACATGTGGAGGTGTGTTGGGTGTCATTCTCCGGACACTGCTAGGTGACAACACCCTATACTGTCATGAAGACACTTGTATCATTTTTTGCTTATCCCTAGTACACGTGGTACAGGCCATGATAATCATGATGGGTAGAAGAAGGCGACTTCTTTTACTGTAAGTGCACCACATATCTACATATGTGAAAAGCAGTTCGACTTTGCACTTACAAATGTGCCAGAGCCCCGTTTGGTTACTTGCACAGGGGTCGGTGGAAGGATGGTCTAAACCGTTGGTTTTCGACCGCTACGACCCGGGTTCGATTCCCGCATTGGGTACTTTTTTCTATAAAAAAAATGCTCCAATGGCCCCCGATTCTTGCAAAAGTCCACCAGCACTTGTATCATGAAGATAGAGGTTGCCTGGCTGGCATTCATTATTTCGGAATAAAAAGACACGTCGACCAGTAAATCTTTTTATTATTTCGACGTTTCGACAAAAAATCTTTTGTCTTCGTTTTTATTTGTTTCTGACGAGGACAAAAGATTTTAGTCGAAATAATAAAAAGATTTACACTGGCCGAAGTCATTCCAAAACTTTATATTGTATATACAGCACGACATCTGTCATGACAGCTAATTCACGAGATAAAATTATTTAGAAAATAAACTTCAGTTGAGTACAATGCCATATCATGCCATATATGTATAAGAAATGAAGACATTTTAGCGCGAGTTTTTTCAAATAAAATTGATTTCTACGCTCCCATTACTGAGATAAAAATAGCATATAGATGTGGTATTTTGAGCATTGACAGTCATAGGGCCACAGTGGTAAGGCCTCAATGGGTGACATAAAGGACGTGATAGGTTGAATGTCATCTCAGAGAGGCTATGTTATAGGAAATTTGAACATTTATGACTCGTATGTTTCTTTTAAAAATAAATCAATTTTCTACTGCTCTTACTGCGAGAATAAAATAATGGGAGGACCTGGCTCATCAGTGGTGAACCCTCCCAGCGGTTTCGCTAGTTTAATCTATTATACCGCTGTTATATTGAAAGTTGTAACAAGAAATATTCCTAAGTATTGCCTCCATTGTTTCATGTCTCAGCAAAATATTGGAGCATTAGTTCGACCCCGGCAGGCTGGGTCCAGCCAGTACCACTCTGATAATTACTTCCAGGCTTAATGAGGCACGCCACGTTTTAAACACCGCCATGGCGTGGCTGACCGTTGAACTTTATACTCCACCGACCTTATCGCTCTACGACCAATCTGGCTGGGGAGGGGGGAGAAGTCCGACCACACCTCCCTGGACCCTTGGAATATTCGACCAAATACTGGATCATTTCCAAGGTGACTAACGTGGCAACGGCACCCATTTTCTAATGAAGAGCAGATAGTGGATATTGCTGCTGCTGTGATAGAGATGCATGGGGGCATCTGAGGCTCTTCATTGGACACGACAACAACAAAAATCAATCTGGCTTCAAATTCTCAGTTTATCGGTCCTTCTTCTTTCTTATCTCCACTCAATCATATCAGGGTATCAAGCTTGTAAAGCTTTAGACTTTTGATGGTGTCTGCCCGGGGATGAGTAGAGCTCATCAATGGATGAGTCAATACAGTCAATAATGTCTTGAAAATAGAGCAATCCATAAATAAATATTTAATTAAAAAGGCATATATTGGATCAAAATATCATTTATTTTACCAATATTTCAGTTGGCTGAACGCCAACCTTTATCAAGGTATTATAACATATTAATGTGTCAACAACAAATATATATCATTTTTTTCCCCATTGAATATAAGCAAAGATATTTTTTATACTTAATTCTATTGACGTTATGTGGCGCTGAGTTTGTTGTTGACACACTTTAAAAATGTTATAATACCTTGATAAAGGTTGGCGTTCAGACAACTGAAATATTGGTAAAATAAATTATATTTTGATCCAATATATGCCTTGTTTAAAATTAAAGTCAATAATGTGTTTTGACACTTAGTGCATAGTGGGAAAACCTAGTTTATTGGTTAATTACGACAGTACTTGAGTGTTACTGTGAGTACTAAGTGCACAATGTACTGTTTTGAAAATAGACCGCAATCCATAAATATATCTTTAATTAAAAAGACATATATTGGATCAAAATATCATTTATTTACCAATATTTCAGTTGGCTGAACGCCAACCTTTGTCAAGGTGTTATAACATTTCAAAGTGTAAAACAACACTTAAAGTTACACCGCATAAGTTTCTTTTCTGTGAAAAATCAATATTTATTTCAAAGAGAAATATTTACTATTTCTAACTTTTTTGGATGAAGTATGAAAGGGTGAAAATATGAAGAGTAATGGCGAACGGATTACTCTTCATATTTTCACCCTTTCATACTTCATCCAAAAAAGTTAGAAATAGTAAATATTTCTCTTTGAAATAAATATTGATTTTTCACAGAAAATAAACTTATGCGGTGAAACTTTAAGTGTTGTTTTATAATCATACGCCGCAGTCCTTTATAATGTATTTCAAAGTGTGTCAACAACAAATTCAGCGTACATAACGTCAATAGAATTAAGTTAAAAAATATATTTTGCCTAGATTCAATGGGGAGAAAATATATTGTAGTAAAGTATTAATTATATTTTATGTATACAGAATATTAATTTTTGATATTTATATTTTGCTACCCTGGCAACTTCCCTCATTGCTTAACTTGTATCTTATATATGTTTATTTGTTTTTTTTTTCCTTAAATAAATTGTTGTGTCATTCTGAAGTTTGTCTTTTCTGATTTTCTACGTTACAATATTATGGACAAAATATATTTTGTAAACAGTGTACTGTGTAGGCAATTTTGTTAATTTTACCTCTGTAAGCGGACAGCTGTTCGAATTTCAAATTCTTTTTACAGATTTCTAACGCACCTATAGAAGCGTCTCATATTCCTTCCTCTTAGATTTCTATTAATAGATAAAAAAAACAAATATCGAAATGTCATAACATCCCTTATACAAAAACAATAACAAGACTCAGAGCGAAACACTACAAAGGAATGAAAATACATCAAGATGGCACAATAGGAACCTACAGGACAATTATCCTGGTGTGGAACTAACACCTACCCACATATTCTCATGCCCAGCAATGAGCCTTGCAGAAAATTGACATGGACCCAGAGCAGCAGATTTACACACCCACGATAGAGGACATTGCGACTGTTGTGATAGAGATGTATGGAGACATCTGAGGCTCTTCATTGGACACGACAACAACAACAGAAAATAGACATGGACCCAGAACAGCAGCTTTACACACCCACGATAGAGGACATTGCGACTGTTGTGATAGAGATGTATGGAGACATCTGAGGCTCTTCATTGGACACGACAACAACAACATTGATACAATATCTGTTACGTGGATCGTTGGTGTTATAGTGTGGGTGACCCGAAAAATTTACAAATGACCGAATAAAAATATTCGCATCAAACATGCAGTAACCTGAATTAATATACAAATGGACCTATACATTTTGTATGTATGCTCATGGACAAAACTTAAGGAAATTGAAAGTCTTCGATATTGCCGGTCTCTTTTTTTTTAAGGAGACGGAGGTAATTTTTTTGTTCACACTTAGTTATCTCGTATGTCTTCAATAAAGGTCCCTGTGTATTAAATATAATTCAGAATTATTGTCTGTATACCGATATAAATGATAAAAGGTATTACTTCATTAAGTTTTATCGATGATTGTATAGTTTTCAATTGCTATATTTTGATGCATTAGCGCGCCATCTGTTATGAAAATTCGAAACTATTATAGACGCGTATGATTCTTTTGAAAATTAAACAATTTCTACTGTCCTTACTGCAATGGAAAAATTAATGGGAGGGCCTGGCTCATCAGTGGTGAACCCTCCCAGTTATATTGCATTTTTCGATCTTCCTTTTATAGTGATACTGATGTTAGACTCTTGGAATGGGTATTTTAGATGAACTATGGCATAAGCTTTGAGGACAGTAGAATTATAACAAACAACAAAAAGGCTTTATTAGGATCCATTGCCCTGTATGGATTAGCCATACAACAACAAAATAATACAGTATTTCTTTTTCTCCCTTTCCCCATGTGCACGTGAGCCTTTGTTTGAAAATGGATTTATTTACAAATCTAAAACTTTCCTCACTACCTCTTTTGTGTATGAATCTATTTACAATTGATCTGTAGAAATTATAGAGTTCTATTGCTATATTTTATTTTCTGGAATAGTTCTCAGCCAGTAGAATTACATACAATTATAAATTGATATATTTGATAAATTATCCAAAGAAGTGTAGTTTTGGGAGTGTTGGGAGTGTATTGTAGCTACGAGGGGGCATTGGTCCACACACACAGAGAACATTGTAACCAGAACAGGTTTCTAAGAAAGGATCCATAGCAATGGAAGCTACCTGGAGTTTCCCCATGTCGATCCATCAGTCCACCAGCTGGTAATGGATTAGCTGGCCATCCAAATGTGGCTTGAGTTATGGCTTTTTTCACTTATCCCAACTGGGCTACTTAGCGCCGTCCGACCTTCTGGCCAAATTTGAAAATACTCGGCTCTATATAGAATCTCTGGGGAAATCTGGGATCTATATATAGATGTATAAAGTTGCGGGAGGATGCTATTCATGTACAAAAAGTGGCAAATCTCTTTTTAAAATATATAAAAATAATGAAACGATGCATTATGTGTTATCATCCAGGTATAAAACGTAGAGTTGGGGATAAAAAAATGAGCCACGACATTAGTTTTGGTTTATTCAGACACAAAGCCAAACTACATGCCATGTACAGTGACGGCTTCTCAAATACACTCATGGACTTTCATACCTGAACCATAAACCAAACTCCGCCTTTGCCGGTCCCAAGCCCGGATGAAAAAGGAGGAGGGTGAGCAGCAACAAACTTGCTAAAAAACCTAGGCTCAGCTGGCCCGGCTGATAGTACCCTGTAAGGTCTCCTAATCCAGGGATACAGGATGAGAAGCATCTGTACTCCATGTTAGGAGCCACTGCACATGGCGTCTGTTCCTCATTCCAGAGGTGGCCATTTCTTTTGAAGCTAAGTCGGCCTGCCACTGAGTAGTGCTCCCAGTCTTAATGACAAAGGCAGACGCATTCTACTTCACCCAGTCATGATAGTTGTTAAACAGACACCATCAAGGGTCACAAATTGATACCCTAATATGATTGAGTGGAGATAAGAAAGAAGAAGAAGAAGAAGAATAACCATAAACCACTCTTTATTTGCATAAATAATAGCGGATTTCCCATACATGTAAATTTGAACGTTCTCTTCAAAAAATCAAATAAATTAATAAAAATATACATGCTAAAAGGTACATCTTCCTTAAGACACCCCCGTTAGTGTAAAAGCCGCCACTGTACTGATAAAGGCCATAGTCCGAAACCATGGTATACACATTGTTGTCTTTTGTCTGAATTTGCCCAAACTGGAGCTGTGACTTTATCTCCACCTTTACATTTTGATATGGGGTGATGACATCGCACGGTTCCATTCTTTTGATGCATTGAAAAAGAGAAAGATGCCATTTCAGGTACATATAATTATATATCCACTGGGGTGATGACATCGCACGGTTCCATTCTTTTGATGCATTGAAAAAGAGAAAGATGCCATTTCAGGTACATATAATTATATATCCACTGGGGTGATGACATCGCATGGTTCCATTATTTTGATGCATTGAAAAAGAGAAAGATGCCATTTCAGGTACATATCTATATATATAAAAATGGATGTTTGTTGGTCCGTTGGTCCGTCCGTCCGTTCGTCAGTGATAATCTTCTACATCGCTCAACCAATCGTGATGAAACTTTGGGAAGATGTTTAGTATACTACCGGGATGGTTTCTGGCTAATTACTCTTTATAAATAACCTTTCGTTGCATTTTTATTTACAATAAAACGTAAATTCACTCGCAATCAGCGCCCCCTCGCGGCAGACGTATGGCCTGAAATAGCCTCGCATGAGCTTATTTGTAACGTCACGCTTAGCCTATAGGTTAGGTACACGGCTTCGTACCCCCGCAACCTAGGTTCGAGGCTCAGCGTGGGTGTTTTTTTTTTTCATTTCTTTTATATTATTGTAGCAAATTATTAAAAATATTATTTTATTTACAATGTAGGCTTTTTAAAATAAAAATTAACATAAACAATTTTTTAATAATATTTGTAACAAACCTAGGTTCGAGGCTCAGCGTGGGTGTCTTTTTTATTTTCATTTCTTTTATATTATTGTAGCAAGGTCTGTTTTTACAGCATTATTATATTTTGATTGGTTTATTTTAGATATGTTTGTTATGAAGGCTCTATGTAATAGTATTTAGAGCACATTCTACATTTTAAGCACCTAAGCCCCCCTCTTTTTAATATTGTAGCAAAGTATTAAAAGTATTATTTTATTTTAGATGTTTGCCATGAAACTTTGGGAAGTTGTTTAGTATACTACCCGGACGATTTCTGGCGAATTATTTTAGAATAATATTTATAACAATAATTGTAGCGAAATTAAGACATAGTGAATATATTCTGTGTTTGTGCGTATATAAATATTTTACGGAAAATGTGAGAACGTTCTATTAGAATATCTCGAAAACAAAAAACAATACATATAAACGAGTTCACTGACATTTATTAATGCAGTGCTTATAATAAATGATTACAATGAAGGGCTATATTATCTATATATATAAAAATCACTTTCAAAATTTAACGTAACGTTCCATTCTCAATCCCGTAGGGCTTTAGATCGGCTAAAACATTTTTATCTTTATAAGTGACTATTAACTTTACTGTACTGAATAGTTTAGTATAATGTTAATTTAACATATTACAATTTAGTCACAGCAACGCGTGGCCGGGTTCGCTAGTAATTATATATCCACTGGGGTGATGACATCGCACGGTTCCATTCTTTTGATGCATTGAAAAAGAGAAAGATGCCACTTTTGGTACATATAATTATATATCCACGAGAGAATAATATGTGGCGAACTTAAATCCTAGTAAATCATTTTATTCACGATCGAATGTTGTACTGTACGTGTTACATCCCAAACACGATGCGACGTCAGCCATCTCTGTCTTGAGCTCCATGTACCATCTCGGCGACTGTTAAACCAGTGAGTTCCTTTAATTGGTCCACGAAGCGTGTCGGTGGGCGTCCAGGTATACGTCGCCCAGACGTCTTTCCGGTCAGTATGGTGTACTCCATTCCCCTGCGATGTGACCGAAGAATCTCAAATAATTCCGTTGTACAGAAGTCGGTCATCTTCCGATAGTTGTGATAGTATCGCTGTCGCTGTCCAAGGTATACGAAGCGAACTTAAATTAGAGGCAGAATATCCCATCTCTGGCCTTCTTTGATAACACTCGGCAGAGAAGATTAGAATTCCTTAGAATAATTGCCACTCGAAATACATACCGGATACAATGAATGGCAAACTGAGTGTTTATTACTTGGACAATCCGTGAGTTCAGATGACATCTAACTTATTAATATGTAAATATACAGTTGGTACGGAGCCAAAACGGCATCGGCTGGATCCCTACAATCTACTGAATAGGTTTTCATTGAAATATACCTTCTCCAAAAATCAGTACAGAGGCGGATTTTACACTCATAGATGTTGGGGAGGGTGTCTTAAGGAAGTTGTACCTTTTAGCGGATGTATATTATTATTATTATATTATATATTTTTAGAGGTGAACTTTCAATTTTACATGAATGGTAAATTCACCATTATATGCAAATAAAGAATGATTTATAGTTGAAATATGAAACTTCCTTAAGTCCTTGAGTTTATTTGAGAAGCCGCCACTGATACCATGGTATGTACAAGTAATTGTAGGTTGTGGTGTTAGAGGTAAAACACATGTTTTGGCATAGCTTCATCAAGACAGCAAGTTCAACAGACTTCTGTGACAGAGTTCGAACAATTTCGGTTCAATGAGACGGCGATGTATCGATTAATTGAATTTCTTATTTCACTTTGAAGTTTCTGTGGCGGGGGATTGGAGCAGCTATAACACAGTCTCTGTGGGATCTCAGTGTAGTGGGTCAACGGATAGGTCAAGGGGTTGGTTACACTTGTTTTTGTTTTGGTGAGCTGAGAGATAATTTTAGACACAAATCAAGATTCGGAAGTATGATATTTATGATAATTATCCATATTTGTGATTGTTGATATGTGAAACATGTAGTTTTTGATGGATGGTGGTGGTGTCTTGTCCATGGAACAGATCAGATCTGTCCGTGCACCCTGATCACAATAGCGGCCAACCGAGGTTGCTCCATGGAAAGAGGGGGTGCCATTACCCCGTTAGTCAGTCACATTTCAGAGTTTTTTGTAGGTCTTCACGGTTACCGTTGCTGCTCAGGGGTCACGACACCGTACTTCGCCCTATAGGGCAGTCCCTTACTTGGACTGCTTCTCCCGCCAGCCACGTAGAGGAGGACTTCTGAGCAGGGTAGTTTTTGATTGAAAGTACCAATAGAATTGGGAGCCACATCACTAGCCACCAGTAAAACTGCAGAAGTATTCATCCAGTGGTATGATGGACGGCTAGAGTGTGAACATCAGTGTAGTGCTTGCACTAAGAAAAACACCGATCTATTGCCTGTACTAGGAATAATACCAGTGTATTGCCTACACTATAAACATCCCAGTGTAGTGCCTGCACTAGGAACGGCTCAGTGTAGTGCTTGCACTAGGAACGGCCCAGTATAGTGCTTGCACTAGGAACAAACCCAGTGTAGTGCCTGCACTAGGAACGGCTCAGTGTAGTGCTTGCACTAGGAACGGCTCAGTGTAGTGCTTGCACTAGGAACGGCCCAGTATAGTGCTTGCACTAGGAACAAACCCAGTGTATTGCCTGCACTAGGAACAATATCAGTATATTGCCTACACTAGGATCACCTCAGCTATCTAACAAGCGCCAGCTACCGAATATAAATGAGGCCGGATGAAGAATTGCTCCCAGCTGATAATTTATTATTGTATCGCCGGGATACTTCCTCCTCCCTCACTGCCAACTCCGGGAAGCCATCACACGGTCTTCCTGCACTGTCTACCTGCACTGTCTACCTTCACAGGCTACCTGCCCAGTATACCTGCACTGTCTACAGCACAGTCTACCTGCACAACTACCTCAACAGTCTGCCTGTAAAGTTTACCTGTACAGTCTATCTGCACAACTACCTCAACAGTCTGCCTGTAAAGTTTACCTGTTCAGTCTATCTGCACAATTACCTCAACAGTCTGCCTGTAAAGTTTACCTGCACAGTCTATCTGCACAACTACCTCAACAGTCTGCCTGTAAAGTTTACCTGCACAGTCTATCTGCACAACTACCTCAACAGTCTGCCTGTAAAGTTTACCTGCACAGTCTATCTGCACAACTACCTCAACAGTCTGCCTGTAAAGTTTACCTGTACAGTCTATCTGCACAACTACCTCAACAGTCTGCCTGTAAAGTTTACCTGTACAGTCTATCTGCACAACTACCCCAACAGTCTGCCTGTAAAGTTTACCTGCACAGTCTATCTGCACAACTACCTCAACAGTCTGCCTGTAAAGTTTACCTGTACAGTCTATCTGCACAACTACCTCAACAGTCTGCCTGTAAAGTTTACCTGTACAGTCTATCTGCACAACTACCCCAACAGTCTGCCTGTAAAGTTTACCTGTACAGTCTATCTGCACAACTACCCCAACAGTCTGCCTGTAAAGTTTACCTGTACAGTCTATCTGCACAACTACCCCAACAGTCTGCCTGTAAAGTTTACCTGTATAGTCTATCTGCACAACTACCTCAACAGTCTGCCCGTATAGTTTACCTGTACAGTCTATCTGCACAACTACCTCAACAGTCTGCCTGTAAAGTTTACCTGCGCAGTCTATCTGCACAACTACCCCAACAGTCTGCCTGTAAAGTTTACCTGCACAGTCTATCTGCACAACTACCTCAACAGTCTGCCTGTAAAGTTTACCTGTACAGTCTATCTGCACAACTACCTCAACAGTCTGCCTGTAAAGTTTACCTGTACAGTCTATCTGCACAACTACCTCAACAACAGTCTGCCTGTAAAGTTTACCTGTACAGTCTATCTGCACAACTACCTCAACAACAGTCTGCCTGTAAAGTTTACCTGTACAGTCTATCTGCACAACTACCCCAACAGTCTGCCTGTAAAGTTTACCTGTATAGTCTATCTGCACAACTACCTCAACAGTCTGCCTGTAAAGTTTACCTGTATAGTCTATCTGCACAACTACCTCAACAGTCTGCCTGTAAAGTTTACCTGTACAGTCTATCTGCACAACTACCTCAACAGTCTGCCCGTATAGTTTACCTGTACAGTCTATCTGCACAACTACCTCAACAGTCTGCCCGTATAGTTTACCTGTACAGTCTATCTGCACAACTACCTCAACAGTCTGCCTGTAAAGTTTACCTGCGCAGTCTATCTGCACAACTACCCCAACAGTCTGCCTGTAAAGTTTACCTGTACAGTCTATCTGCACAACTACCCCAACAACAGTCTGCCTGTAAAGTTTACCTGTACAGTCTATCTGCACAACTACCCCAACAACAGTCTGCCAGTAAAGTTTACCTGTACAGTCTATCTGCACAACTACCCCAACAGTCTGCCTGTAAAGTACCTGTACAGTCTATCTGCACAACTACCCCAACAGTCTGCCTGTAAAGTTTACCTGTACAGTCTATCTGCACAACTACCCCAACAGTTTGCCTGTAAAGTTTACCTGTACAGTCAATCTGCACAACTACCCCAACAGTCTGCCTGTAAAGTTTACCTGCACAGTCTATCTGCACAAATACCCCAACAGTCTGCCTGTAAAGTTTACCTGCACAGTCTATCTGCACAACTACCCCAACTGTCTGCCTGTAAAGTTTACCTGCACAGTCTATCTGCACAACTACCCCAACAGTCTGCCTGTAAAGTTTACCTGCACAGTCTATCTGCACAACTACCCCAACAGTCTGCCTGTAAAGTTTACCTGCACAGTCTATCTGCACAACTACCCCAACAGTCTGCCTGTAAAGTTTACCTGTACAGTCTATCTGCACAACTACCCCAACAGTCTGCCTGTAAAGTTTACCTGCACAGTCTATCTGCACAACTACCCCAACAGTCTGCCTGTAAAGTTTACCTGCACAGTCTATCTGCACAACTACCCCAACAACAGTCTGCCTGTAAAGTTTACCTGTACAGTCTATCTGCACAACTACCCCAACAGTCTGCCTGTAAAGTTTACCTGCACAGTCTATCTGCACAACTACCCCAACAGTCTGCCTGTAAAGTTTACCTGCACAGTCTATCTGCACAACTACCCCAACAGTCTGCCTGTAAAGTTTACCTGCACAGTCTATCTGCACAACTACCCCAACAGTCTGCCTGTAAAGTTTACCTGTACAGTCTATCTGCACAACTACCCCAACAGTCTGCCTGTAAAGTTTACCTGTACAGTCTATCTGCACAACTACCCCAACAGTCTGCCTGTAAAGTTTACCTGCACAGTCTATCTGCACAACTACCCCAACAGTCTGCCTGTAAAGTTTACCTGCACAGTCTATCTGCACAACTACCCCAACAGTCTGCCTGTAAAGTTTACCTGCACAGTCTATCTGCACAACTACCCCAACAGTCTGCCTGTAAAGTTTACCTGCACAGTCTATCTGCACAACTACCCCAACAGTCTGCCTGTAAAGTTTACTTGCACAGTCTATCTGCACAACTACCCCAACAGTCTGCCTGTAAAGTTTACCTGTACAGTCTATCTGCACAACTACCCCAACAGTCTGCCTGTAAAGTTTACCTGTACAGTCTATCTGCACAACTACCCCAACAGTCTGCCTGTAAAGTTTACCTGCACAGTCTATCTGCACAACTACCCCAACAGTCTGCCTGTAAAGTTTACCTGTACAGTCTATCTGCACAACTACCCCAACAGTCTGCCTGTGAAGTTTACCTGCACAGACTATCTGCACAACTACCCCAACAGTCTGCCTGTGAAGTTTACCTGTACAGTCTATCTGCACAATCTACTTGCACTGTCTGCCTACAGACTACCTGCTCAATATAACATAACAGTCTACCTACACAATATACCTATACAAATTACATGAACAGTCTACCTACTCAAAATAACTACACAGTCTAACTACACAATCTACCTGAACAGTCTACATACACAATCTACCTGAACGGTCTAAATACACAATCTACCTGAACAGTCTACATACACAATTTACCTGAACAGTCTACATACACAATCTATCTACAATATACCTGAACAAACTACCTGCTCAAAATAACTGAACAGTCTACCTACACAATCTACCTGAACAGTCTACATACACAAACTACCTGAACGGTCTACATACACAATCTACCTGAACAGTCTACATACACAATTTACCTGAACAGTCTACATACACAATCTATCTACAATCTACCTGAACAAACTACCTGCTCAAAATAACTGAACAGTCTACCTACACAATCTACCTGAACAGTCTACACACACAATCTACTTGCTCAATATAACTGCACAGTCTCCCAACACGCACACCACGGAGAGACTTCTATTTGAGGAACTTTAATTAGTCCATAAATTGAAATGGGCAATTCAGCCAATGCGAATGGCGTTTAGATTTCCATTTTTGGGCACGGAAGATTTTCCAATATCGCCAAAACGGTCTGGCGATATTATATTTCGATACGGGGTATCGGTGCCGAGGTATTTTGAAGTTTTGCTGAGCATCTAGGAAAAAGAAGCTACAACTAGAACTATTGTTTGTCACTATATATAAATTTATATCTCGTCCAGGCTTTACAAAGTTGATAATACCATGGTATCGCACAGTGCGTGTTGACATCTTATTATATATATTTACATATTTTCAGTTTGTCTCTTCATTTATTTACATATCTTCTCTGAACCTAGGCCTCTCACAACAAAGGAGGTATCTTCATCTTGGAAAAAATAATCATTTTACATGTTTCCCATCTTATTTTACCCCCATTGCCATTGAGCACTTTGTCGCATTGTCATTTAATATGTTTTACCCATATAACATTACTTCACATAGTCTACCCATTGTATCTTAACATGGTTTTCCCATTGCCTTTTCTCATGGAGTCGCATAGTCATTTCACATGGTTTTCCCATTGTCATTTCATATCGTTTCTCCATTGTAAGTTCACATGGTTTCCTCATTGTCATTTCACATGGTTTCCCCATTTCCATTTCACACGGCTTCCCCATTGTCATTTCATATCGTTTCTCCATCGTTCACATGGTTTCCCCATTTACATTTCACACGGCTTCCCCATTGTCATTTCACATGGTTTCTCCATTGTCATTTAGCATAGTTTCCCATTGTCTTTACATAGTCTGCCCATCGAAATGTCTCAAGGTTCCCCCAGCCCGCTGTGTACCCCACAAATCCCTCTCCACCAGCTATAGCTTTTAGAAAATCTGAAGATATGTAAGACATGGTATTTAAAACATTACATAAAACAGGATTGTGGAAATTCTGAATCACAAGATAAATCAATATTAGTCGATACAATTGATTTTAATTGAAGGTATACATTCACATCCTCGATGTAGAGAAATGGTAGGTTCTATAAACCGTATGGTTATATAGACCGTGATACATAGACCAGGTTCTATAAATCGTATGGTTATATAGACCATGATACCTAGACCATGGTACATAGACCAGGTTCTATAAACCGTATGGTTATATAGACCGTGATACATAGACCATGATACCTAGACCATGGTACATAGACCAGGTTCTATAAACCGTATGGTTATATAGACCGTGATACATAGACCATGATACCTAGACCATGGTACATAGACCAGGTTCTATAAACCGTATGGTTATATAGGTGTGGGGTCAACAGTGGGCTGTACAAGCCAATATGTAGAGAAATGTTACATAGACCAAATTCTATAAACCGTATAGTTATATGGACCACGGTACATAGACCATGGTACATAGGCGATGGTACATAAACCAGATTCTATAAACCGTACAGGTATATAGACCACGGTACATAGACCACGAGAGAAGGAGAGATTCAATCCAAGATGGCAGTATGATAGATCAGGAGAACTGCCGCAGAGTGATCCATCAGACGGAACAGCCCGTCGATACGACCTGATTTTTATTGATTTTTAAAATGTCATCACAGAAGGAGAATTGAAGAAATACTAGCGAATGGAGAAATTTAATTCTTTCTATATATTTTAAAATATAGATAGAATAATATTATTATTTCAATTTTTAGAATATGCATAAAAACAATGTTTTCAATATTTCAAATTATTTTAGAAACCTGAAAATGATATTTAAAAGGAATAAAGCAAACTCGTGTGTGATATATTGAATTTACCTAATGATTGCATGTTCAGAGAGAGTTAATTGCTGCACCGAGATAGGGATTAAAAAAACGGGTCACCCAGATTGTAACAATATAAAATGCTATTTAAAATATATTACAAACCTCTAGACAATTGACAATTAAAATAATTTCATTGACATCTTGTCAATACATTCAATATGCACAGTCTGCACTATTTAAAAGAGATAATAAACATTATATACACTATGTACAATGAATATGGCGCCTCTGCCAGCGCTGCAGAGTTTGGTGGAGAATCACCAGTGGGTCTCCAGCGACACCACGTATTTCGCGATCTACGAAGAATACGTAGATCGCGTACTTAAACTCTCTAGAAGAATAAATATTATTTATTTTAAACTCTTTAATATGAATGATGAAGTTCTTTCGAATACGTATAACCTATAATATAGAAGGATTATTTATAAAATTGCTTAGTTTGAAATTAAAAATGTTTTAACTCAATGAATTTTCGTAAAGATAGAGGCTGCCTGGCTGGCATTCATATTTCTTGAAAATAAAGATACTTCGGCCAATAAATCTTTTTATTACCTCGACATTTCGACAAAAAGCTTTTGTCCTTGTCAGGAGCAAACAAAAATTAAAACATTTGGAAAGGCGTTAAAAATTATTCATTGAGTTTTTATCAAAAGGTTATCACATGAGTTTTAAGAAATATTAAAAACAACAACAACAAAAACCTTTATTAGGACACTATTGTCTTACGAGGGGATTCCCCTAAAAGGTTATATATGTACATGAGTGAGGAGGAAAAGCAATTTAGAGGGGAGAGGGAGCATTCAGCCGTTGTCTGTGGAGTTGAGCACTTCTTCTCTCATTTTATCAATCGCCTTGAAAAATTTAAAATATTTATAAACAAATGTTTTATCCAGCAGGAGAGCAGTAAAGATTTTATATACATGTTGTTCATTGTAGTGAGTTAGCTCCGGAATTTCGCGAATTTCCATTCTCTTTTCATGTAGGAATGGGTAATGGAATAGATAGTGGACCAAATTGTCTTGGATGCCAACATTGCAGAAGTAGCAATTTAAAGGGTTTTAAGGAAAACATCACAGCCACATCAACTAATAGTTTATTCCATCTCCCGACGTCTCAGTGACTTCCAGTGACTTCAAGGGAATGGTTACTCTGAATCTTAGAATTCCCCTGAAGTGAGTCATTGAAACGTCATGAGTTGAACTATTGGTTGATGTGGCTGTTCTTTTCCTCTGAATCTACTTCCAACCAACAAATGATCTTCAGAAACTTAAGGAAGTTGTATCTTTTAGCATGTATATCAGGATTTAGGCAATAACTGTGAAATATACACTCATGGACAAAACTTAAGGAAGTTGTATCTTTCAGCATGTATATCAGGATTCAGACAATAACTGTGGAAGATACACTCATGGACAAAACTTAAGGAAGTTGTACCTTTCAGCACGCATATCGGGATTCAGACAATAGCTGTGAAAGATACACTCATGGACAAAACTTAAGGAAGTTGTACCTTTCAGCATGCATATCGGGATTCAGACAATAACTCTGAAAGATACACTCATGGACAAAACTTAAGGAAGTTGTACCTTTCACCATGTATATCGGGATTCAGACAATAACTCTGAAAGATACACTCATGGACAAAACTTAAGCAAGTTGTACCTTTCACCTTGTATATCGGGATTCAGACAATAACTCTGAAAGATATTACAGTGATCTTTATTGAAGACACATGAGATAACCAAGTGTGAACAAAACTGCATCTGCTTCTTTCGAAAAAAAAAGGCATGCCTTCATGCTAAAAATATTGAACTTTTTTGAATTTTGTCTTTTCGAGTGTATATACTCCTCTCTGATATTTATATTTCATACAAGCAATTCAGTATACAGGAGAATTATGATTAAAATATTTATTTATTTTTACGATTATTGTACATGTTTGAATATCGTAGATATATTTCAATAGAAGAAATATATTTTAAAAATCACAGAAGTGTTCCTGTTATGGTAACCCTGACTGGATTCAGGGATTTGTCTTATATGGAAATAACGGAATGGATAAATCTGATTGGTCAGTTATTCAGGAGTCATTAATACCTATTGATAGAATGTCTGCTGTGAACAGTCATTAAACAGAATATCAGAAACATAAACAAAATGTTGTAATATGTGTTGTTGGGAAAGGCTAATATAAATCAATATCCATTGGACGGTCAAGAAGACCAATGGGAGATTCGAGTCGAACATAGAGTTTCATAAAAAAAAAAAAAAACAGTTCAAAGCAGACAGTCTTGTAATACTACAGCTATATCATTCGAAGAGAAGAAGGACTGGAAAAGAAAATACTACATAGCAGAATAGTGTAGCATCAGGTTGCGGCTTGGCAGACTTCAGCCTTGATTCTCTCCTGCTCCGTGTCTTGCCACTTTCCAGAGCATGTTTCAACCATCCTACAAATTTAAATAAGTGAATAATGAGATAACTCTACTTTAAGTAGCCTCCAGATAAATTTATTTATTTCTCACATTAAAGTATAAAGAGATGTGTAATCACAGAGTGAACCAAAATACAAATGGTGATTTTATGATACATAATCTATTTATAATACATATTCTGTTTATTATAAAAGAAATAAATAAAAATATCAATTTGTATTTAAAATATATGAAAAATAATATTACAAATTAAAATAGGTGCATTAGACATGATGCAACAATAGAGATGGGGACGTCCTAGGAGACAAAATGGACGGATCGTATTAAGAATGTTACTGGATAACTCTGAAGCAAACACGAGGATCAGCAAATATGGAGTCATAATATGCTTAGTATCCACTTCACTGTCGAGTGAGCAATACTAAGTTGGTTTCTACTCTTTTTCAAAGTTTAATTTGAATGTTTGCAGTGATGGCTTCATTAGGTTGTGCTAACCCAAATTTAAATTAACATATTCAAAAATAAAGCGCAAATTGTTGATGTCCAACTGCCAACAATCAGCAACGTGGGGAGATATGTTTTACCACCAAAGCTTTAGCCTTCGTGAAGACATTTTCAAATCATTTCAAATTTGATTTGAGAAAGGTGGGAGACACTTGTATGCTCCGTTTAAAAGCTTGCATAATTGCATTCAACAATTATCCTTTAATAAAAATTCCCTTCTATATGAAATATTGTATGTAATGTAAGACGGAGTGGTGAAGATATCAGGAGACCGCCCGATGGTCAATAGAAAGTGAAGTTAAAACGTCAATTGCTTGAAAGACATTCGTTCACAGATAAGCAGATCTTGGGTCAACTCACCATCGCTCTTTTAGCTCGATGCTATATTTACCAGCTGTCTGTTTCACCCCCTCCAATATCTTACCCTAGAATAGTGCAACACCAGGCCAACCTGTGGAAAAGGTGGAGTAAGCTCCAAACACTCCGCCAGACAGTAAGAACCGGGTTATAATTGTCGCATCAATTTTAATGCGGCATTTATTCAAAATATTCTATGACATTAAATATTTATTTAAAACAGATCATTTACCAGGGTGCCATTTCTTTTGTAATAGTTTTATTGTACATATTTTGATTGGTTATTGGAGGGAGAGAGGACCTAGAGGAAGACTTAGGATCACCACCTACGAGGAAGACAACGAATAAATAAACACAATAACTTTAAATGGTAATTTACTTTTATTTGTTTTAAGTATAGAAACCCATTCGGGAACGTGTATAATACCAAGAAGGAGGAAACCAAGGTCGACGACCCTGAAAAGCTGCAACTTGTTGCAACAATATTATAATCACAACGTAATCTGTGTCAGATAACAGGCCGATATAAACAATGTTCTCTATGAATGCCACCATACTACCAATTGTTATTGGTTAGTTCAGATCTTTGATAGAATGACATCTTTCAGGATGATTCACCACATAAAACCATCATCATTTGTTTTGCTTATCCTTAGTACACGTGGTACAGGCCATGATAATCACGGTGGGTAGAAGTTGGTGACTGCTATTACTGTAAGTGCATCACATGTCTACACATGTGAAAAGCAGTTCGACTTGGCACTTACAAATGTGCCAGAGCCCCGTTTTGTTACTTGCACTCGCTGTACAGTCTATCTGCACAACTACCCCAACAGTCTGCCTGTAAAGTTTACCTGCACAGTCTATCTGCACAACTACCTCAACAGTCTGCCTGTAAAGTTTACCTGCACAGTCTATCTGCACAACTACCCCAACAGTCTGCCTGTAAAGTTTACCTGCACAGTCTATCTGCACAACTACCCCAACAGTCTGCCTGTAAAGTTTACCTGTACAGTCTATCTGCACAACTACCCCAACAGTCTGCCTGTAAAGTTTACCTGTACAGTCTATCTGCACAACTACCCCAACAGTCTGCCTGTAAAGTTTACCTGTACAGTCTATCTGCACAACTACCCCAACAGTCTGCCTGTAAAGTTTACCTGCACAGTCTATCTGCACAACTACCCCAACAGTCTGCCTGTAAAGTTTACCTGCACAGTCTATCTGCACAACTACCCCAACAGTCTGCCTGTAAAGTTTACCTGCACAGTCTATCTGCACAACTACCCCAACAGTCTGCCTGTAAAGTTTACTTGCACAGTCTATCTGCACAACTACCCCAACAGTCTGCCTGTAAAGTTTACCTGTACAGTCTATCTGCACAACTACCCCAACAGTCTGCCTGTAAAGTTTACCTGTACAGTCTATCTGCACAACTACCCCAACAGTCTGCCTGTAAAGTTTACCTGCACAGTCTATCTGCACAACTACCCCAACAGTCTGCCTGTAAAGTTTACCTGTACAGTCTATCTGCACAACTACCCCAACAGTCTGCCTGTGAAGTTTACCTGCACAGACTATCTGCACAACTACCCCAACAGTCTGCCTGTGAAGTTTACCTGTACAGTCTATCTGCACAATCTACTTGCACTGTCTGCCTACAGACTACCTGCTCAATATAACATAACAGTCTACCTACACAATATACCTATACAAATTACATGAACAGTCTACCTACTCAAAATAACTACACAGTCTAACTACACAATCTACCTGAACAGTCTACATACACAATCTACCTGAACGGTCTAAATACACAATCTACCTGAACAGTCTACATACACAATTTACCTGAACAGTCTACATACACAATCTATCTACAATATACCTGAACAAACTACCTGCTCAAAATAACTGAACAGTCTACCTACACAATCTACCTGAACAGTCTACATACACAAACTACCTGAACGGTCTACATACACAATCTACCTGAACAGTCTACATACACAATTTACCTGAACAGTCTACATACACAATCTATCTACAATCTACCTGAACAAACTACCTGCTCAAAATAACTGAACAGTCTACCTACACAATCTACCTGAACAGTCTACACACACAATCTACTTGCTCAATATAACTGCACAGTCTCCCAACACGCACACCACGGAGAGACTTCTATTTGAGGAACTTTAATTAGTCCATAAATTGAAATGGGCAATTCAGCCAATGCGAATGGCGTTTAGATTTCCATTTTTGGGCACGGAAGATTTTCCAATATCGCCAAAACGGTCTGGCGATATTATATTTCGATACGGGGTATCGGTGCCGAGGTATTTTGAAGTTTTGCTGAGCATCTAGGAAAAAGAAGCTACAACTAGAACTATTGTTTGTCACTATATATAAATTTATATCTCGTCCAGGCTTTACAAAGTTGATAATACCATGGTATCGCACAGTGCGTGTTGACATCTTATTATATATATTTACATATTTTCAGTTTGTCTCTTCATTTATTTACATATCTTCTCTGAACCTAGGCCTCTCACAACAAAGGAGGTATCTTCATCTTGGAAAAAATAATCATTTTACATGTTTCCCATCTTATTTTACCCCCATTGCCATTGAGCACTTTGTCGCATTGTCATTTAATATGTTTTACCCATATAACATTACTTCACATAGTCTACCCATTGTATCTTAACATGGTTTTCCCATTGCCTTTTCTCATGGAGTCGCATAGTCATTTCACATGGTTTTCCCATTGTCATTTCATATCGTTTCTCCATTGTAAGTTCACATGGTTTCCTCATTGTCATTTCACATGGTTTCCCCATTTCCATTTCACACGGCTTCCCCATTGTCATTTCATATCGTTTCTCCATCGTTCACATGGTTTCCCCATTTACATTTCACACGGCTTCCCCATTGTCATTTCACATGGTTTCTCCATTGTCATTTAGCATAGTTTCCCATTGTCTTTACATAGTCTGCCCATCGAAATGTCTCAAGGTTCCCCCAGCCCGCTGTGTACCCCACAAATCCCTCTCCACCAGCTATAGCTTTTAGAAAATCTGAAGATATGTAAGACATGGTATTTAAAACATTACATAAAACAGGATTGTGGAAATTCTGAATCACAAGATAAATCAATATTAGTCGATACAATTGATTTTAATTGAAGGTATACATTCACATCCTCGATGTAGAGAAATGGTAGGTTCTATAAACCGTATGGTTATATAGACCGTGATACATAGACCAGGTTCTATAAATCGTATGGTTATATAGACCATGATACCTAGACCATGGTACATAGACCAGGTTCTATAAACCGTATGGTTATATAGACCGTGATACATAGACCATGATACCTAGACCATGGTACATAGACCAGGTTCTATAAACCGTATGGTTATATAGACCGTGATACATAGACCATGATACCTAGACCATGGTACATAGACCAGGTTCTATAAACCGTATGGTTATATAGGTGTGGGGTCAACAGTGGGCTGTACAAGCCAATATGTAGAGAAATGTTACATAGACCAAATTCTATAAACCGTATAGTTATATGGACCACGGTACATAGACCATGGTACATAGGCGATGGTACATAAACCAGATTCTATAAACCGTACAGGTATATAGACCACGGTACATAGACCACGAGAGAAGGAGAGATTCAATCCAAGATGGCAGTATGATAGATCAGGAGAACTGCCGCAGAGTGATCCATCAGACGGAACAGCCCGTCGATACGACCTGATTTTTATTGATTTTTAAAATGTCATCACAGAAGGAGAATTGAAGAAATACTAGCGAATGGAGAAATTTAATTCTTTCTATATATTTTAAAATATAGATAGAATAATATTATTATTTCAATTTTTAGAATATGCATAAAAACAATGTTTTCAATATTTCAAATTATTTTAGAAACCTGAAAATGATATTTAAAAGGAATAAAGCAAACTCGTGTGTGATATATTGAATTTACCTAATGATTGCATGTTCAGAGAGAGTTAATTGCTGCACCGAGATAGGGATTAAAAAAACGGGTCACCCAGATTGTAACAATATAAAATGCTATTTAAAATATATTACAAACCTCTAGACAATTGACAATTAAAATAATTTCATTGACATCTTGTCAATACATTCAATATGCACAGTCTGCACTATTTAAAAGAGATAATAAACATTATATACACTATGTACAATGAATATGGCGCCTCTGCCAGCGCTGCAGAGTTTGGTGGAGAATCACCAGTGGGTCTCCAGCGACACCACGTATTTCGCGATCTACGAAGAATACGTAGATCGCGTACTTAAACTCTCTAGAAGAATAAATATTATTTATTTTAAACTCTTTAATATGAATGATGAAGTTCTTTCGAATACGTATAACCTATAATATAGAAGGATTATTTATAAAATTGCTTAGTTTGAAATTAAAAATGTTTTAACTCAATGAATTTTCGTAAAGATAGAGGCTGCCTGGCTGGCATTCATATTTCTTGAAAATAAAGATACTTCGGCCAATAAATCTTTTTATTACCTCGACATTTCGACAAAAAGCTTTTGTCCTTGTCAGGAGCAAACAAAAATTAAAACATTTGGAAAGGCGTTAAAAATTATTCATTGAGTTTTTATCAAAAGGTTATCACATGAGTTTTAAGAAATATTAAAAACAACAACAACAAAAACCTTTATTAGGACACTATTGTCTTACGAGGGGATTCCCCTAAAAGGTTATATATGTACATGAGTGAGGAGGAAAAGCAATTTAGAGGGGAGAGGGAGCATTCAGCCGTTGTCTGTGGAGTTGAGCACTTCTTCTCTCATTTTATCAATCGCCTTGAAAAATTTAAAATATTTATAAACAAATGTTTTATCCAGCAGGAGAGCAGTAAAGATTTTATATACATGTTGTTCATTGTAGTGAGTTAGCTCCGGAATTTCGCGAATTTCCATTCTCTTTTCATGTAGGAATGGGTAATGGAATAGATAGTGGACCAAATTGTCTTGGATGCCAACATTGCAGAAGTAGCAATTTAAAGGGTTTTAAGGAAAACATCACAGCCACATCAACTAATAGTTTATTCCATCTCCCGACGTCTCAGTGACTTCCAGTGACTTCAAGGGAATGGTTACTCTGAATCTTAGAATTCCCCTGAAGTGAGTCATTGAAACGTCATGAGTTGAACTATTGGTTGATGTGGCTGTTCTTTTCCTCTGAATCTACTTCCAACCAACAAATGATCTTCAGAAACTTAAGGAAGTTGTATCTTTTAGCATGTATATCAGGATTTAGGCAATAACTGTGAAATATACACTCATGGACAAAACTTAAGGAAGTTGTATCTTTCAGCATGTATATCAGGATTCAGACAATAACTGTGGAAGATACACTCATGGACAAAACTTAAGGAAGTTGTACCTTTCAGCACGCATATCGGGATTCAGACAATAGCTGTGAAAGATACACTCATGGACAAAACTTAAGGAAGTTGTACCTTTCAGCATGCATATCGGGATTCAGACAATAACTCTGAAAGATACACTCATGGACAAAACTTAAGGAAGTTGTACCTTTCACCATGTATATCGGGATTCAGACAATAACTCTGAAAGATACACTCATGGACAAAACTTAAGCAAGTTGTACCTTTCACCTTGTATATCGGGATTCAGACAATAACTCTGAAAGATATTACAGTGATCTTTATTGAAGACACATGAGATAACCAAGTGTGAACAAAACTGCATCTGCTTCTTTCGAAAAAAAAAGGCATGCCTTCATGCTAAAAATATTGAACTTTTTTGAATTTTGTCTTTTCGAGTGTATATACTCCTCTCTGATATTTATATTTCATACAAGCAATTCAGTATACAGGAGAATTATGATTAAAATATTTATTTATTTTTACGATTATTGTACATGTTTGAATATCGTAGATATATTTCAATAGAAGAAATATATTTTAAAAATCACAGAAGTGTTCCTGTTATGGTAACCCTGACTGGATTCAGGGATTTGTCTTATATGGAAATAACGGAATGGATAAATCTGATTGGTCAGTTATTCAGGAGTCATTAATACCTATTGATAGAATGTCTGCTGTGAACAGTCATTAAACAGAATATCAGAAACATAAACAAAATGTTGTAATATGTGTTGTTGGGAAAGGCTAATATAAATCAATATCCATTGGACGGTCAAGAAGACCAATGGGAGATTCGAGTCGAACATAGAGTTTCATAAAAAAAAAAAAAAACAGTTCAAAGCAGACAGTCTTGTAATACTACAGCTATATCATTCGAAGAGAAGAAGGACTGGAAAAGAAAATACTACATAGCAGAATAGTGTAGCATCAGGTTGCGGCTTGGCAGACTTCAGCCTTGATTCTCTCCTGCTCCGTGTCTTGCCACTTTCCAGAGCATGTTTCAACCATCCTACAAATTTAAATAAGTGAATAATGAGATAACTCTACTTTAAGTAGCCTCCAGATAAATTTATTTATTTCTCACATTAAAGTATAAAGAGATGTGTAATCACAGAGTGAACCAAAATACAAATGGTGATTTTATGATACATAATCTATTTATAATACATATTCTGTTTATTATAAAAGAAATAAATAAAAATATCAATTTGTATTTAAAATATATGAAAAATAATATTACAAATTAAAATAGGTGCATTAGACATGATGCAACAATAGAGATGGGGACGTCCTAGGAGACAAAATGGACGGATCGTATTAAGAATGTTACTGGATAACTCTGAAGCAAACACGAGGATCAGCAAATATGGAGTCATAATATGCTTAGTATCCACTTCACTGTCGAGTGAGCAATACTAAGTTGGTTTCTACTCTTTTTCAAAGTTTAATTTGAATGTTTGCAGTGATGGCTTCATTAGGTTGTGCTAACCCAAATTTAAATTAACATATTCAAAAATAAAGCGCAAATTGTTGATGTCCAACTGCCAACAATCAGCAACGTGGGGAGATATGTTTTACCACCAAAGCTTTAGCCTTCGTGAAGACATTTTCAAATCATTTCAAATTTGATTTGAGAAAGGTGGGAGACACTTGTATGCTCCGTTTAAAAGCTTGCATAATTGCATTCAACAATTATCCTTTAATAAAAATTCCCTTCTATATGAAATATTGTATGTAATGTAAGACGGAGTGGTGAAGATATCAGGAGACCGCCCGATGGTCAATAGAAAGTGAAGTTAAAACGTCAATTGCTTGAAAGACATTCGTTCACAGATAAGCAGATCTTGGGTCAACTCACCATCGCTCTTTTAGCTCGATGCTATATTTACCAGCTGTCTGTTTCACCCCCTCCAATATCTTACCCTAGAATAGTGCAACACCAGGCCAACCTGTGGAAAAGGTGGAGTAAGCTCCAAACACTCCGCCAGACAGTAAGAACCGGGTTATAATTGTCGCATCAATTTTAATGCGGCATTTATTCAAAATATTCTATGACATTAAATATTTATTTAAAACAGATCATTTACCAGGGTGCCATTTCTTTTGTAATAGTTTTATTGTACATATTTTGATTGGTTATTGGAGGGAGAGAGGACCTAGAGGAAGACTTAGGATCACCACCTACGAGGAAGACAACGAATAAATAAACACAATAACTTTAAATGGTAATTTACTTTTATTTGTTTTAAGTATAGAAACCCATTCGGGAACGTGTATAATACCAAGAAGGAGGAAACCAAGGTCGACGACCCTGAAAAGCTGCAACTTGTTGCAACAATATTATAATCACAACGTAATCTGTGTCAGATAACAGGCCGATATAAACAATGTTCTCTATGAATGCCACCATACTACCAATTGTTATTGGTTAGTTCAGATCTTTGATAGAATGACATCTTTCAGGATGATTCACCACATAAAACCATCATCATTTGTTTTGCTTATCCTTAGTACACGTGGTACAGGCCATGATAATCACGGTGGGTAGAAGTTGGTGACTGCTATTACTGTAAGTGCATCACATGTCTACACATGTGAAAAGCAGTTCGACTTGGCACTTACAAATGTGCCAGAGCCCCGTTTTGTTACTTGCACTCGCTGTACAGTCTATCTGCACAACTACCCCAACAGTCTGCCTGTAAAGTTTACCTGCACAGTCTATCTGCACAACTACCTCAACAGTCTGCCTGTAAAGTTTACCTGCACAGTCTATCTGCACAACTACCCCAACAGTCTGCCTGTAAAGTTTACCTGCACAGTCTATCTGCACAACTACCCCAACAGTCTGCCTGTAAAGTTTACCTGTACAGTCTATCTGCACAACTACCCCAACAGTCTGCCTGTAAAGTTTACCTGTACAGTCTATCTGCACAACTACCCCAACAGTCTGCCTGTAAAGTTTACCTGTACAGTCTATCTGCACAACTACCCCAACAGTCTGCCTGTAAAGTTTACCTGCACAGTCTATCTGCACAACTACCCCAACAGTCTGCCTGTAAAGTTTACCTGCACAGTCTATCTGCACAACTACCCCAACAGTCTGCCTGTAAAGTTTACCTGCACAGTCTATCTGCACAACTACCCCAACAGTCTGCCTGTAAAGTTTACTTGCACAGTCTATCTGCACAACTACCCCAACAGTCTGCCTGTAAAGTTTACCTGTACAGTCTATCTGCACAACTACCCCAACAGTCTGCCTGTAAAGTTTACCTGTACAGTCTATCTGCACAACTACCCCAACAGTCTGCCTGTAAAGTTTACCTGCACAGTCTATCTGCACAACTACCCCAACAGTCTGCCTGTAAAGTTTACCTGTACAGTCTATCTGCACAACTACCCCAACAGTCTGCCTGTGAAGTTTACCTGCACAGACTATCTGCACAACTACCCCAACAGTCTGCCTGTGAAGTTTACCTGTACAGTCTATCTGCACAATCTACTTGCACTGTCTGCCTACAGACTACCTGCTCAATATAACATAACAGTCTACCTACACAATATACCTATACAAATTACATGAACAGTCTACCTACTCAAAATAACTACACAGTCTAACTACACAATCTACCTGAACAGTCTACATACACAATCTACCTGAACGGTCTAAATACACAATCTACCTGAACAGTCTACATACACAATTTACCTGAACAGTCTACATACACAATCTATCTACAATATACCTGAACAAACTACCTGCTCAAAATAACTGAACAGTCTACCTACACAATCTACCTGAACAGTCTACATACACAAACTACCTGAACGGTCTACATACACAATCTACCTGAACAGTCTACATACACAATTTACCTGAACAGTCTACATACACAATCTATCTACAATCTACCTGAACAAACTACCTGCTCAAAATAACTGAACAGTCTACCTACACAATCTACCTGAACAGTCTACACACACAATCTACTTGCTCAATATAACTGCACAGTCTCCCAACACGCACACCACGGAGAGACTTCTATTTGAGGAACTTTAATTAGTCCATAAATTGAAATGGGCAATTCAGCCAATGCGAATGGCGTTTAGATTTCCATTTTTGGGCACGGAAGATTTTCCAATATCGCCAAAACGGTCTGGCGATATTATATTTCGATACGGGGTATCGGTGCCGAGGTATTTTGAAGTTTTGCTGAGCATCTAGGAAAAAGAAGCTACAACTAGAACTATTGTTTGTCACTATATATAAATTTATATCTCGTCCAGGCTTTACAAAGTTGATAATACCATGGTATCGCACAGTGCGTGTTGACATCTTATTATATATATTTACATATTTTCAGTTTGTCTCTTCATTTATTTACATATCTTCTCTGAACCTAGGCCTCTCACAACAAAGGAGGTATCTTCATCTTGGAAAAAATAATCATTTTACATGTTTCCCATCTTATTTTACCCCCATTGCCATTGAGCACTTTGTCGCATTGTCATTTAATATGTTTTACCCATATAACATTACTTCACATAGTCTACCCATTGTATCTTAACATGGTTTTCCCATTGCCTTTTCTCATGGAGTCGCATAGTCATTTCACATGGTTTTCCCATTGTCATTTCATATCGTTTCTCCATTGTAAGTTCACATGGTTTCCTCATTGTCATTTCACATGGTTTCCCCATTTCCATTTCACACGGCTTCCCCATTGTCATTTCATATCGTTTCTCCATCGTTCACATGGTTTCCCCATTTACATTTCACACGGCTTCCCCATTGTCATTTCACATGGTTTCTCCATTGTCATTTAGCATAGTTTCCCATTGTCTTTACATAGTCTGCCCATCGAAATGTCTCAAGGTTCCCCCAGCCCGCTGTGTACCCCACAAATCCCTCTCCACCAGCTATAGCTTTTAGAAAATCTGAAGATATGTAAGACATGGTATTTAAAACATTACATAAAACAGGATTGTGGAAATTCTGAATCACAAGATAAATCAATATTAGTCGATACAATTGATTTTAATTGAAGGTATACATTCACATCCTCGATGTAGAGAAATGGTAGGTGTTGTGTTGTTTATCTTTTATAAACTACAACTTATATATTTATTATTTAATTATAATTATTTATTTATCACACACATTTAAATTTAGTAAAGATTAATTCTCTATTTACAAAACACAGTCAGTCTATTGTTCTTAATTCCTCTTCTTAAATTCACATCACTTATATATTTCACACTATTCTACATATTCCTCCCTTGTTTAGTTAGTATCTAATCATGTCCTTAAATCTAGAAGGAACATGTATTTGTCTTCCACTTCTAGTGATGACAGTCTTGTTTTCATTCTCATTAGGTGATTCATTTGGGTATAAACAGTCCATATCAGATATAGCAATCTGCTCTTCTGGTACAATATATTCTAAGGTTGCTTCTTGTTCTGGTAGATACCTTGAAGTACTAGGAAGTTCCATTCTAATTTCTGGAGTCTTAATCAAAGTGGTATTCAAATCAATTCCTTTGTTAAAATCTTGTAAGACATTGGCATGTCTTAAATGCTTTGCATTCCTAATGATAAAGCTACCTGTCTCAGTATTGACTAACTTGAATGAATTTGGAGATATAGTCTCTAGAATGATAAATCTTTGGTTGTCATAATTTGGTGTCAACTTGCTTTTCATTTCAGTGTTTGCGACATAAACAATATTACCTTTCTTGAAGTCATGAGGCAAGGCCTTATTCTTGCTATCAGCATATTTCTTCATTCTTTCTTTATAGGCTTGATTATGCTCCATCACTTCTTTATCCATAAGAGAATCATTGTCATTTATATCATTGAGCTTATTTCTAATTTCCCTGGAAAAAAGCAATAATGCTGGTGTTTTCCCAGTAGAAGGGTGTGGAGTCGACCTGTATGCCATTAGAACACATTGAAGTTCTTCTTTCCAATCCTTTCCTTGCAATTTTACTGAAATAAGTTGCTTTTTTAAATATCTGTGGAAACGTTCAATTTTTCCATTACTTTTAGGATAATATGGTGACACTCTTATATGTTTTATACCTGATTTCATAAAAAATTGCTCAGTATCTTTGCTTACAAATTGAAGACCATTATCTGAAACTATTTCAATGGGAAATCCATATCTTGCAAAAATTTCTTTTAATTTTGAAATTATAGTTTTCGAAGAAATATCATTTATTATAATCGCTTCCGGGAACGATGAATAATAATCAATAAGTGTCAAAATATATTTTGAATCAATAGGTCCAACTAAGTCTACTCCTACTTTATACCATGGTCTAGGTGGTATTGGTATGGTTGTTAAAGGTTGGTCATGCCTTAAAGGTTGATTGACTTCACAAATGTAACAATTCTTTATACGTCTTTCTATATCTTTGTCCATATTGGGCCAATAGTATTTTTCTCTTAAAATTTGTTTAGTTCTAGCAATCCCTTGATGAGTTTCATGAGCTAAGTCTAAAATATTTCTTCTAAGATCTGTTGGTATAACAATTCTCTTTCCTTTTAAAATGAGATTATCATAAACTGAAAGTTCTTCCTTAAATTTGTGCAAAATTTTAAGTTCATCATCATCAATTTGATATGGCCAATTTCCAGTTTGAATTATTTTAGTTAGAATTTTGAAAAATGGATCTGCTTCACTTTGCTTCTTGATATCATTGAGGGAAATTGCCTTCATTTCTTCTGAAAATATGGAAAGTACTTTTTCTACATAATCATCAACAATATTTTCACATGAAATATTTGTTAAAGGTTTTCTTGAAAATATATCTGCAATATTTTGTTTGCCCTTAAGATACTCTATTTCATAATCATAAGGTTGAAGTCTCCAACTAAGTCTTTCAATTCTTGGTGGCAAGACTGTTGCCTTCTTGGGATTAAGCATATAAATCAATGGTTTATGATCTGTCTTAAGTACAAATTTATTTCCCCATAAATAGTCATTGAAATGCTCAACAGCCCACACACACCCAAGAGCTTCTTTCTCTATTTGTGAGTATCTTCTCTCAACATTAGTCAATGATCTACTTGCATAGGCCACTGGCTTTTTGCTTCCATCATTTTGTCTTTGTAGTAAAACAGCTCCTAAACCTACAGGACTAGCATCAGCAATTACTTCGGTAGGTGCATTCATGTCAAAATAGGCTAAACATGGATTTTTTGTAAGAGCTTCTTTCAATTTTCTGAATGAGTCCTCTTCTTTCTTGCTCCACTTCCATTTTATGTCCTTTCTTGTCAAATTATTAAGTGGTTCGGCTAACTTTGAAAAGTCTGGAATGAATTTTCTTAAAAATCCGCATGTACCTAAAAATGATTTTAGAGAATCTACATTTTCAGGTTTTGAAAAACTTAGAACACTTTCTATTTTCTTTGGATCAGGTCTAATTCCATCTTTACTAACAATATGGCCTAATATTTCCAATTCATTTAGAGCAAATTTACATTTACTTTTGTTTAGTTTGAGTCCAACTTGTTGAAATCTTTCAAATACTTTTTTCAGTCTTTGATCCAATTGTTCTATAGATTGCGCATATACAATCACATCATCTATGTAGCATAACACTCCTTCTAAATGAGACAATATTGAGTTCATAGCTTTTTGAAAAGCTTCAGGTGCGCTGCAAAGTCCAAAAGGAATTTTGCAAAATCTGTAGCATCCTCTGGGTGTAATAAAGGTGGTCAATGGCCTGGACTTTTCATCAAGTTCAATTTGCCAAAAGCCTTTCTTCGCATCAAGTTTAGCAAAAAATTTTGCTCCCTGCAATGCTTGCAAAATATTGTCAACTGTTGGTATAGGATATCTCTCTCTAACTATGGCTTTATTCACTTCTCTCAGATCAACACATAGTCTGATTTCTTCAGTACCCTTTTTTGGAACTGCCACAATGTTTGAGATCCATTCAGAAGCTTCATGGACTTCCTCAATAATGCCATCTTCTATCATTTTGTCTAGCTCTTGATTGATGGCTTCTACCATTTTATATGGAAAATGTCTGCATCTCTGAGCTACAGGAGTAACATTTTCTTTTAGAGTTATTTTTTGACTATAACCCTTCACATTTCCTTGACCTTGAAAAAGGTTCATGTTTTCTTGTATCAAATTATATATATCCTTCGGAATAACTTCCTGTTGAATATTCCTTATTTTTGTTCCACGCTTTATAATTTCTAATTCGAAACTTGCTTTCTTTCCTAAAATAGGTTCTGCTTTACCTTCAATCACAAAAATCTGTTCCTTTATAGACCTTTCACCCCATGAAACATCTGCAAAGAAATATCCACAACATGGAAGAGGTGAAGTTTGTCCATAGGCATAAAATTTCCTTTCTGTACCATTTAAAGTTGGCATTTGAGATTTAGGAAAAATATTTTTCAAATTTTCAAGTCCTATGAATGTTGTATCACTACCTGTATCAATAGTCATTTTTATTTCCTTTCCATCTATATAGATACTTTCTTTGTTATCAGAGCCTAAAAAGAAAGTGTATTCATCTGAGTCTTCATTATTTTCAGAAATATTTTGAATATTTCTTTTCTTTCCTTCAATATTTTTATATTTATTTTTATTTCTACAAACTCTATTAAGATGACCCATCTTGTTACAAAATGTGCATTTCATATTTCTAGCTCCACATTTATATGGAGGATGTGTAGTTAAGCCACATCTATAGCATTCTTCCAAATTAGGTGCACTTACCTTGGAGGTGCTTCCTTTTTGATGGTACACATTATGAGCTTTTGATCCTTTAACAGTTGATTCATTAGCTGCTTGGAAATTATTTTTATAGTTTACTCTATTTATTGAGGTCATATCTTCATTTGTCAATACTCTAAATTCTTCTTTGGCTGTTTCAAACATTCTTGATATCTCAATTGTTCTTTGAAGATTCAAATTATCTTGTTGCAACAACTTTTCTTTTAATTGCCTATTATAGCATTTTTCTATTATCTGATCTCTGATCATGTCTTCTTCTAAATTTCCAAATTCACAGGATTTGACTAATTCTCTTAGGGCAATGACATATGAATCAATATTTTCATCTGTATTTTGTTTTCTTTGCCTAAATTTAAATCGTTCTGATACAATATTTTTTTGTGGTGTGAAATATTTAGTTAAAGCTTCTTTTGCTTTTTCATACGTATCTTTTTCTTCTGGCAAATTAAAGAAAATTCTTTGGACTTGTGGTCCAAGGCAATGCAAAAGTGTTGCCCTTTTAACGTCATCTTTCTTTGTTGAAACACCGCTTGCTAATTCATAAATTAAATATGAATTCATCCAATGTTTGTACTCGGAATACAAATCTGTAGCATTAAGGTTCAACGGTAATGGAGACGTCAAATTATTTGCCATCTTCTGTTACGCTTATTTAATTATTATTTTCTTTTTTTTAATCCTCGTCGCCAAATATGTTGTGTTGTTTATCTTTTATAAACTACAACTTATATATTTATTATTTAATTATAATTATTTATTTATCACACACATTTAAATTTAGTAAAGATTAATTATATATTTACAAAACACAGTCAGTCTATTGTTCTTAATTCCTCTTCTTAAATTCACATCACTTATATATTTCACACTATTCTACAGTAGGTTCTATAAACCGTATGGTTATATAGACCGTGATACATAGACCAGGTTCTATAAATCGTATGGTTATATAGACCATGATACCTAGACCATGGTACATAGACCAGGTTCTATAAACCGTATGGTTATATAGACCGTGATACATAGACCATGATACCTAGACCATGGTACATAGACCAGGTTCTATAAACCGTATGGTTATATAGACCGTGATACATAGACCATGATACCTAGACCATGGTACATAGACCAGGTTCTATAAACCGTATGGTTATATAGGTGTGGGGTCAACAGTGGGCTGTACAAGCCAATATGTAGAGAAATGTTACATAGACCAAATTCTATAAACCGTATAGTTATATGGACCACGGTACATAGACCATGGTACATAGGCGATGGTACATAAACCAGATTCTATAAACCGTACAGGTATATAGACCACGGTACATAGACCACGAGAGAAGGAGAGATTCAATCCAAGATGGCAGTATGATAGATCAGGAGAACTGCCGCAGAGTGATCCATCAGACGGAACAGCCCGTCGATACGACCTGATTTTTATTGATTTTTAAAATGTCATCACAGAAGGAGAATTGAAGAAATACTAGCGAATGGAGAAATTTAATTCTTTCTATATATTTTAAAATATAGATAGAATAATATTATTATTTCAATTTTTAGAATATGCATAAAAACAATGTTTTCAATATTTCAAATTATTTTAGAAACCTGAAAATGATATTTAAAAGGAATAAAGCAAACTCGTGTGTGATATATTGAATTTACCTAATGATTGCATGTTCAGAGAGAGTTAATTGCTGCACCGAGATAGGGATTAAAAAAACGGGTCACCCAGATTGTAACAATATAAAATGCTGTTTAAAATATATTACAAACCTCTAGACAATTGACAATTAAAATAATTTCATTGACATCTTGTCAATACATTCAATATGCACAGTCTGCACTATTTAAAAGAGATAATATACATTATATACACTATGTACAATGAATATGGCGCCTCTGCCAGCGCTGCAGAGTTTGGTGGAGAATCACCAGTGGGTCTCCAGCGACACCACGTATTTCGCGATCTACGAAGAATACGTAGATCGCGTACTTAAACTCTCTAGAAGAATAAATATTATTTATTTTAAACTCTTTAATATGAATGATGAAGTTCTTTCGAATACGTATAACCTATAATATAGAAGGATTATTTATAAAATTGCTTAGTTTGAAATTAAAAATGTTTTAACTCAATGAATTTTCGTAAAGATAGAGGCTGCCTGGCTGGCATTCATATTTCTTGAAAATAAAGATACTTCGGCCAATAAATCTTTTTATTACCTCGACATTTCGACAAAAAGCTTTTGTCCTTGTCAGGAGCAAACAAAAATTAAAACATTTGGAAAGGCGTTAAAAATTATTCATTGAGTTTTTATCAAAAGGTTATCACATGAGTTTTAAGAAATATTAAAAACAACAACAACAAAAACCTTTATTAGGACACTATTGTCTTACGAGGGGATTCCCCTAAAAGGTTATATATGTACATGAGTGAGGAGGAAAAGCAATTTAGAGGGGAGAGGGAGCATTCAGCCGTTGTCTGTGGAGTTGAGCACTTCTTCTCTCATTTTATCAATCGCCTTGAAAAATTTAAAATATTTATAAACAAATGTTTTATCCAGCAGGAGAGCAGTAAAGATTTTATATACATGTTGTTCATTGTAGTGAGTTAGCTCCGGAATTTCGCGAATTTCCATTCTCTTTTCATGTAGGAATGGGTAATGGAATAGATAGTGGACCAAATTGTCTTGGATGCCAACATTGCAGAAGTAGCAATTTAAAGGGTTTTAAGGAAAACATCACAGCCACATCAACTAATAGTTTATTCCATCTCCCGACGTCTCAGTGACTTCCAGTGACTTCAAGGGAATGGTTACTCTGAATCTTAGAATTCCCCTGAAGTGAGTCATTGAAACGTCATGAGTTGAACTATTGGTTGATGTGGCTGTTCTTTTCCTCTGAATCTACTTCCAACCAACAAATGATCTTCAGAAACTTAAGGAAGTTGTATCTTTTAGCATGTATATCAGGATTTAGGCAATAACTGTGAAATATACACTCATGGACAAAACTTAAGGAAGTTGTATCTTTCAGCATGTATATCAGGATTCAGACAATAACTGTGGAAGATACACTCATGGACAAAACTTAAGGAAGTTGTACCTTTCAGCACGCATATCGGGATTCAGACAATAGCTGTGAAAGATACACTCATGGACAAAACTTAAGGAAGTTGTACCTTTCAGCATGCATATCGGGATTCAGACAATAACTCTGAAAGATACACTCATGGACAAAACTTAAGGAAGTTGTACCTTTCACCATGTATATCGGGATTCAGACAATAACTCTGAAAGATACACTCATGGACAAAACTTAAGCAAGTTGTACCTTTCACCTTGTATATCGGGATTCAGACAATAACTCTGAAAGATATTACAGTGATCTTTATTGAAGACACATGAGATAACCAAGTGTGAACAAAACTGCATCTGCTTCTTTCGAAAAAAAAAAGGCATGCCTTCATGCTAAAAATATTGAACTTTTTTGAATTTTGTCTTTTCGAGTGTATATACTCCTCTCTGATATTTATATTTCATACAAGCAATTCAGTATACAGGAGAATTATGATTAAAATATTTATTTATTTTTACGATTATTGTACATGTTTGAATATCGTAGATATATTTCAATAGAAGAAATATATTTTAAAAATCACAGAAGTGTTCCTGTTATGGTAACCCTGACTGGATTCAGGGATTTGTCTTATATGGAAATAACGGAATGGATAAATCTGATTGGTCAGTTATTCAGGAGTCATTAATACCTATTGATAGAATGTCTGCTGTGAACAGTCATTAAACAGAATATCAGAAACATAAACAAAATGTTGTAATATGTGTTGTTGGGAAAGGCTAATATAAATCAATATCCATTGGACGGTCAAGAAGACCAATGGGAGATTCGAGTCGAACATAGAGTTTCATAAAAAAAAAAAAAAACAGTTCAAAGCAGACAGTCTTGTAATACTACAGCTATATCATTCGAAGAGAAGAAGGACTGGAAAAGAAAATACTACATAGCAGAATAGTGTAGCATCAGGTTGCGGCTTGGCAGACTTCAGCCTTGATTCTCTCCTGCTCCGTGTCTTGCCACTTTCCAGAGCATGTTTCAACCATCCTACAAATTTAAATAAGTGAATAATGAGATAACTCTACTTTAAGTAGCCTCCAGATAAATTTATTTATTTCTCACATTAAAGTATAAAGAGATGTGTAATCACAGAGTGAACCAAAATACAAATGGTGATTTTATGATACATAATCTATTTATAATACATATTCTGTTTATTATAAAAGAAATAAATAAAAATATCAATTTGTATTTAAAATATATGAAAAATAATATTACAAATTAAAATAGGTGCATTAGACATGATGCAACAATAGAGATGGGGACGTCCTAGGAGACAAAATGGACGGATCGTATTAAGAATGTTACTGGATAACTCTGAAGCAAACACGAGGATCAGCAAATATGGAGTCATAATATGCTTAGTATCCACTTCACTGTCGAGTGAGCAATACTAAGTTGGTTTCTACTCTTTTTCAAAGTTTAATTTGAATGTTTGCAGTGATGGCTTCATTAGGTTGTGCTAACCCAAATTTAAATTAACATATTCAAAAATAAAGCGCAAATTGTTGATGTCCAACTGCCAACAATCAGCAACGTGGGGAGATATGTTTTACCACCAAAGCTTTAGCCTTCGTGAAGACATTTTCAAATCATTTCAAATTTGATTTGAGAAAGGTGGGAGACACTTGTATGCTCCGTTTAAAAGCTTGCATAATTGCATTCAACAATTATCCTTTAATAAAAATTCCCTTCTATATGAAATATTGTATGTAATGTAAGACGGAGTGGTGAAGATATCAGGAGACCGCCCGATGGTCAATAGAAAGTGAAGTTAAAACGTCAATTGCTTGAAAGACATTCGTTCACAGATAAGCAGATCTTGGGTCAACTCACCATCGCTCTTTTAGCTCGATGCTATATTTACCAGCTGTCTGTTTCACCCCCTCCAATATCTTACCCTAGAATAGTGCAACACCAGGCCAACCTGTGGAAAAGGTGGAGTAAGCTCCAAACACTCCGCCAGACAGTAAGAACCGGGTTATAATTGTCGCATCAATTTTAATGCGGCATTTATTCAAAATATTCTATGACATTAAATATTTATTTAAAACAGATCATTTACCAGGGTGCCATTTCTTTTGTAATAGTTTTATTGTACATATTTTGATTGGTTATTGGAGGGAGAGAGGACCTAGAGGAAGACTTAGGATCACCACCTACGAGGAAGACAACGAATAAATAAACACAATAACTTTAAATGGTAATTTACTTTTATTTGTTTTAAGTATAGAAACCCATTCGGGAACGTGTATAATACCAAGAAGGAGGAAACCAAGGTCGACGACCCTGAAAAGCTGCAACTTGTTGCAACAATATTATAATCACAACGTAATCTGTGTCAGATAACAGGCCGATATAAACAATGTTCTCTATGAATGCCACCATACTACCAATTGTTATTGGTTAGTTCAGATCTTTGATAGAATGACATCTTTCAGGATGATTCACCACATAAAACCATCATCATTTGTTTTGCTTATCCTTAGTACACGTGGTACAGGCCATGATAATCACGGTGGGTAGAAGTTGGTGACTGCTATTACTGTAAGTGCATCACATGTCTACACATGTGAAAAGCAGTTCGACTTGGCACTTACAAATGTGCCAGAGCCCCGTTTTGTTACTTGCACTCGCTGGTGGGGCTGGACATTTGCAAGAATCGGGGGCCATTGGAACATTTTTTTTAATCAGAAAAAGTGTCAAATGCGAGAATCGAACCCGGGTCGTAGCGGTCGAAAACCAACGTTTTAGATCATCCTTCCACGAACCCCTCATAATTGTCAGGAGTATGGGGTCTGTTAGTTACCCCCAACGGGTGCCTCCACAGGTGGGGAATGTCTCACAGAAATGGATGGCACCGGGGAAAGGAAATACTGGGGCGGACCAATAACTAGCCTGTGACAGGTTCTTCAGGCACAGTACCAGCCACATGTATCCCCATGGTCTGAGGAAAGATCCACGGGAATAGACCTCTCGGATGATTACATGAGACTGACTGAATAAACCAAGATGTTTGGATTTCTAAGCGCTTGTCAGTTATGAGAGATTAAGCACCGCACATACGTTTCTTCTTAAGCATTTGTATTTGTTTTCCTCATATAAATCAAAATACTTCAATTAAAATTTAGCATATACAATCTCATATAACTATTTTTATATCTTTGGAGAGGAGTGGACTTCAGGAATTGGTTTAACCATGGAGATAAGAACCACCACTATAACTTTACGGTAAATTTTCTCATATGTACTGAAGGAAAAAACGCAACTATTAGATCTTTGAATCAGCGCCCATGTGAACATGTAAAATATTTTCGGTGATGTGAAGAAGAAACGTCAATATAAATCCTATAATAATTATTTGTGTAGTATAGTCTTTATAATTTATATAATATATTAATGATTATATATGTATTATTTATTTATATTATTTTTATCTTCTTATTCTTCTTTCTTATCTCCACTCAATCATATTAGGATATCAAGTTCTGACCCTTGATGGTGTCTGTTTGACAACCATCATAACTGGGTGAAGTAGAATGTGTCTGCCTTTGTCATTAAGACTAGGAGCACTACTCAGTGTCAGGCCGACTTAGTTCCAAAAGAAATGGCCGTCTCTGACATGAGGAACAGACGCCATGTGCAGCCGTTCCTAACATGGAGTACAAACGCTGCTCATCCTGTATCCCTGGATTAGGAGCCCTTACAGGGTACTATCAGCCGGGCCAGCAGAGCCCAGGTTTTTTAGCGAGCTTGTTACTGCCCCCCCCCCCGCCTCCTTTTTCATCCGGGCTTGGGACCGGCAAATGCGGAGTTTATTATTTCTATACTTTACGCGAACCAATGATAGGAAAATAGAAAATTCACTCTATGTGTAATACTTGGTGACATTTGTAAGTAGATTATTATATATAACTGAGATATCTTTATCCATTGAAAGAAGCCCACTGTCAAAGTGAAGAACAAACCGAGGACCATCTTCTCCTCTTCACTTCCCAGATTCTCGTTTACAAGGAGAGATTCAAGATTCTTGGAATCACCAATCTCAGGCATTTCCGAAAATAGTCAAAAGAACTGTATAACCTAGGCGTAACTTCCCGAATTGGATTCTTGCCTTGTCAAAAAACAAAGATACAAGACTGAAGGCCAACCTGCAGGTTGTTGAGGATCTAATATTCCTCCAGGAATCTGGGAAATAATCAAATTAACAAATAATAATTGCCTTCTTGAAATTTACCTATACCACAATATTTAAAAATTATGTGGTAGTCCTGATACTTCTACCAATTTACTTTCTGTCCGTGTCTACCTGAACACGGGTACTAACTACATTACTGTACAAGGATCATAACCTGTTTCCACACCAGGAATCCTTCTACTTCAGGTAGAGTGAGATCTAGCCGCTCTGAGAGTCGATGTGAGTGCTGCTCTGACCAGCTAGGATGCTCCCAAGAGTTTGATCAAAGCGACCGAACGCTCCATCCATCAATTCCCATTGAGACGTGACGTCCGCCACCACAGCTAAATAAAAAAACTGCTGCAGCTGCTGCTATTGATTGGCGAGACGTGGCAGAATTTGATACGTCGCCCGGTGTCCCTGGATCGATGAAGTCCGTAGGATTCGTCAAGAAAATACTCTTGGAATCTCTTCTTGAACCTCCCAGACCCGAGACAGCCAGAAGCAACAACAAAAACCTTTATTAGGGGCACTCGTCCCATACAGGAATCTCATAGATGGATAAACAGTAATCTACAGTATACTCTCTCTACAGTTATCTGTAGTATACTAGATGGAGAATAACATCAATCTTTCCTCAAGTTGGATCCATCTTCTGTGTTACGCCTTTTGACTGTGCTGTTCTCCAGAATTTGTGAAAAGCTAATCCCGCTTTTCACTACCTTTTCCAATAAAACATATGGCGACTTGTTTTCATAAGCAATCTTTAAAGCGGGATAGTAAAACATGTAGTGTGGAAAGTCCTGACTGAATTCCCTTTTACACACAGAGTGCACTTCAAGTTCTTAGATTTGAATAATAGAACGTGATCATGTTTAAAGAGAGTGTAAGAAGAACTTTCACTTGGGAGAAAGCCAGAAACAGAAACCATGGAGTTGCCGTGACAATGTGAAGCTGAGAGAGGCTTCAGGTAAACTCACTCTCCGCCATTTTAAACCTTCGATGGACGATGGATCGTCATCAGATTCGAAGAAGTAGCTAATAGTAGAACGATGAGAAACTTCAAGCGTACCTGGCAATGTCCTGAGAACAAGAGGGAGATGTAGCTGTGACAGGTGATTACGAGGTCTCTGGTGGACAGAGCTCTCACATCCAACTCTCTTGGACAGAAACAATCCTCCATCCCGTTCAATGGCGTAAATCTCGGGACAATCTTGTCGTTCAGTTCGTAAATGTGTTTATTTGATGGCATACTATTTTAGTTTTTAATTCCAAATTTAAGTTTACCTTCATATATGCACACATCTATACAAAAATTAAGGAAGTTGTACTTTTTAGCATGTATATATTTTTATTATCATATATTTATCATATATATTTTGTAATTGTTCGAATTTACATGTATGGGAAATACGGCGTAATATAAGCAAAAAGGAGTGGTTTATGCTTAACATATGAAACTTCTTTAAGTTTTGTCCATGAGTCTACATATCTCCATATTTTCTTGGATGAGAAGTCAATCAGAGGACGCTACAAGATTATAGACCAAACATACAACGGTGGCAAGTGTAATTCCAGAAACTGAGAGCTGGACCCGAGTTGTAACCACTGTTTGATAATATATTAGACCGAGATGTCATTTAATTATTGTTCATTCAGAGTTCAGTAATCTCATTGTACCTTTATAGCGTTGTGTGGGGAAATGAGGATGTTTATTTATTCAAAATATCCAAGAGAGAAAAGAAGAAAGAAAGATTTAATTAGAAAGTTCTTCTGTATTCATTAAACGAAGAGGTCTGTTTTTTTATTCCCTCACCTCCGAGGTTCTCCCGAGAATTCGTTAAAAAATAGAGGAGACCATTGTTCCGGAGTCTGGGGACACACCTGGGGGTGATTCCACCGCGGGGGTTCCCAGAGTGAAATAACGGAATGGGGGCAGGAGAGAATTTTCTCCTTTTAACTCCATTCTGTATTCAATGATAACTATAAACACATGTTTCTGGTTCATAGCTGATGTTATATATATAGTGCTACAGCCAAGCCCTCCAATTAATTTTTCCATTGCAGTAAGGGCAGTAGAAATTGTTTATTTTTTAAAAGAATCATACGCATCTATAATAGTTTCGAATTTTCATATAAACAATTGACAATAAAAATAATTTTATTGACATCTTGTCAATACATGCAAAAGTGCACAGTCATCTTGTCAATACATGCAAAAGTGCACAGTCTGCACTATTCAAAAATGATAATTATATATATACATCATACTATGTACAATAAATATGGCGCCTCTGCCAGCGCTGCAGAGTTTGGTGGAGAATCGCCAGTGGGTCTCCAGCGACACCACGTATTTTACGATCTACGAAGAATACGTAGATCGCGTACTTCGCCGCTGAGAAGATGGTGATTTCATATAGATATGTTATATATAAAAATTATCTCATTCAAAAAAAAAAAAAAAAATTATAATTTCTAGAACAAACTACTCTGTAAAGACGACCGCCAGATGTCGCGGCTTTCCCTTTATAAACCCATTGTTTCCCGTTGACTTGGAGGCTCGAAAATCTTACACTTTGGTTAGTCGCGCGTAAAATCATATTTTCTCTTTCCTGTTGGCCGGCTCAAATCTTTTGTAATTATGTAAATATGTTTTCTTTATTCTACTTGCCTTAAGTCAGGCAGTACTTTATCAAAATATAGATTCAATACTTCATTAGCACAATTAAAGCAAATTGTGATCAAAATATGTTTTTATTTCCCACGACTGCATACCAATACCATTTAGTACTCATGTATTCAAAATAATCCACTAATAATATAAATTTATTTTGCAACAGAAATATATTTCTAAGATTAAAAATATACTTCGGCCAGTAAATATATATATATATACACCTATCCCCCGATTTACACGGTAGATACCTTCCTGAGAAAAACGTGTAAATCGAGGGATAGGTGTATATTAAACTGTCAAATCTGAATAGGTGTTCGCCCCCTCATGAATCAGAGCCTCCCAATATTCTTTTCAACATAGGTAGTATAGAGTAGAATATCGCATTGTAGTATAGTGAGATAAAAAAAAACTTATTTGGAAAACCGTGTAAAAGCGAAAACGTGTGAAACAAGTACCGTGTAAATCGGGGGATAGGTGTATTCTTTATTGTCAGGACGTTTCGACCAAAATCTTTTGTTCTCGTCAGGAGCGAATACAAATTAAAAAAATTGGAAAAGCGTTAAAAATTATTCTAAAGCTGCAACACCCTTTCAGCCTTAGAATAATTTCTAACGCTTATCCAAATGTTTTCATTTTTGTTCGCTCCTGACGAGGACCAAATATTTTTGTCGACACGTCCTGACAATAAAAAAAAAATATATAAATATATTATATAATCTAAAAATTCGAATATTTATATATTTTAAAAAATATATAGTTTATTTTATTCATTGATAATTTTACTTTTGTTATCATCGTTTTTAGAAAGACTTTCAGTTTTTTGTTGTATAGTTTTGTTGTAAATATGCGCAGTTAACATATCTATCCTTTTAAATCACTAATATAGAATTACCTTTATAAATTCTATATAATATGAAAATAACTAATGTGTAATCTTTCCTCAAGTAATTGAAAATAAAAGCTACTTGACGGTAAATAATTATTTTTTTCTTATCACGACTGCACCTCAACCCTTTATCTTATCGATCCTTTGTCTTATCAAGCCTTATCTAACAACAACAAAAATATTCATAACATATATATATTTACTGACTGAAGTATATTTAATTTGAAGAACTATGAATTCCGGCCAGGCAACCTCTATCTTTACGAGAAATTAATTTGTTTATAACTTTTATTTTTAAATGTTTTTGAGGATTAACGCGACCATTAACATAATTTCATTATTTCTCAAAATTCAATATAATGTCATCTTCGAGAGCTGAACTATGCTCTGTAGATTCCCCAATTTGATGAATTCAGCCAGAATGGATGCGAACGACAAACCAACATTTGCCATAACAACAACAACAACAAAAAAACGGCTTAAGTAACATCTTTAATTTTCCCAAAATGGTGAGCCTCTTAAAATGATTTTTTTAAAGGAAACATTTTTTCTCGTACGTTTAAAAATTATAACACATGTTCTAAGCTTTTTTTTTTGTAAATAAATAAAAAAAGCGCAGTTTTACCCCCCACAACTTAAAAATTTTCCGGAATATTAATCTCTTGTAGCCAGTCATTGATTTATTGACGACTTGCCGAAGTTTTGGCTTCTTAATTTATCACACGTCCCCTGGCAAAAACAACCGTCTTTTTTTGTTCTTGCACCTGGTCTATGGCATTTTTATTATGGCTGTTGGCCATTATGACCCGTATAATCCGTCAATTTACATTTCATTAGTTTTCATGACGTCCCAGCTGCTCTCTCCATACCAATAACTTAAATAGAAAGAATAACAAAATGGTTTTCGAGTGGCATTTATAATCCAACCGATCTCAGTATCCGCCATATTTAAAAACAAAACAGAAAAAAATTCAAGAAAAAAATGTTTATTTGCATTTTTTAAAGTCAGGAGTGTTGCTACCTTTTGGGCACTTGATGAATTATCATTCTTATAACATATATATGTGACAATATCGTTGCGGAATTTCTTGTTGTTCGATTTGAATGGTGAGGATTGGTTGAAACGCAGTCGTTTGAGTGGAAGTTTAAGCATACAGTTAGGAATAATCAGGACACGTGATGGGGTTTGAAAATAAAAGGCAACTGGGTTGGAGGGAAGAAAGCTTGAGAAGAGCGGAGCGGTTTTGATTGTTCCTTATCTAATCACATGGCGGTGATTGTACTTAGCTGTGGGATGAGCAGAGGGAGAGAGGCCTCGCGAGTAGATGTCACCTTGTTGGAAGCGGAATCACAACTGTCCGAACTCGGCGAGAGCCAGTGAACAACTCTAGGTGTTGTTCCTATGAGAGCCAAAACGTTACTAACTATTCTTTCTTTTCGATTTAACACCAAGACTCAGTTTCTTTTTGATTGGTCGAGAGATGTCACATGATCTTTTCCTATTGGTCGACCTATTTAGGTGCTGTCTTCTGATTGGACCGCGGCTCTCTTTGGTGAAAGATATGGCCTGCCTGATATATCCGATTTCATCAGGAAGTGTTGGGTAGCTTGACGCTTATAACTTCGACGGATATTAGATACGTCCTGTTTTGTCAGGAAGTATTGAGTGCTTCTTGACTAATATAACTTCGGCGGTCACTAGATACGTCCGGTCTCTGCCAGGAAGTGTTGGTTTAAACTTAGCTCGCAGGGACCCGGGGTCAGAAGGTTAACTGCGACGTTATTAATAAATATGTTCTCCTCTAGATCTACTTCCTATGTCTTTTGTTACTTTCTTTCCTCCAGTTACCTTATTCTTTTATTAAATCTTTGAAAATCATACATGGTACATACATAGTGGGTCGGGGTTGCATTTAATTATATACAAATTATGACAGATGCGCCCCCTACATGTGAAGAATTCAAGAAGGGGTTAGCCTGAGAGAATTCTGTAAAGTGAAAAATAATTTTGTGGTAAAATTAGTTGTGGGTATTGAGGGGCTATATACAAGCATGGCTGGTGATATAAAAGTAAAATAGAATGGTGTTGATGATATAGGTTGAGTATAATTAATAGAAATCAAAAATTTTTAATTGTAAGAAATCAATGAATGCTATGGTACATAGTGGGCTAAAAAGAAAGGAAAATGCGCCTAAACGAATTCTACTCGAGATAAGAAATGAAATCGAGGGAGTTCTATTAAGGCTTTTGAAATCAAAATAAAAATAATATAAAAATAGTTGAATGAAATCAAAATTGAATGTGTTTGGTTGAAAAAAAAAATTGTTTTGTTGCATGGTGATAAGGGAAGATGCCTAGTTACTTTTTGCTCGAATTTTGGAAAAGAATTCGAGGAAATTTCATAAGGTCGTTTGAAATCAAAATAAAAATAAAATAAAAATAGTTGAATGAAATCAAAATTGAATGTGTTTGGTTGAAAAGGAAAAATATTTTGTTGCATGGTGACAAAGACAAATGCTTAGTTACTTTTTTGCTCGAATTTTGAGAAAAGAAATCGAGGAAATTTCATAAGGTCTTTTGAGAAATCAAAGTAAAATAAAAAGTTGAAAGAAATCAAAGTGAATGCTTGATGCATGGTGGAAAAAAAAAGGAAAAATGCCTAACCATATTCTCGCTCGAAATTGGGAATGGAAAACGAGGGATTTTTATTAGGGCTTTTGAGAAATCAAAAAATAATTAAAAATAAAAAGTTGGAGGAAATCAAAAATAATATAAAAGTTGGGAGAAATCAAAGTAAATATTTTGTTGCATGGTGAAAAAAGGATAGAAAAAAAAAGAATGTTTTTGTAAATCAAAATGAAATATAATATCCAATTTTGAAAGAAAACCAATGAGTTTTTGTTGATTGGAAACTATGATAACATAACTAAGTGGTAAATATATGATAATTAATGATTAAAAGTGATGTTAAGTTGAATAGATTGATAAATTGATTGAATATTTACATTTTTAATTGAGAGAAAATAATGAAAATGATTGATATGAAAAATAAGGTGTATTGGTTTGAACCCTTTGGTATCTACATGCCCTGATCTAAATGTATTGATTGCTCCATTTTGCCCTATAAATGTTTTAATTGCTCAATTATGCCCTATAAATTTTTTGTCTCATCTGTAGCGACACTTAGGTGAAAACGTGATTCTAGCCCTCAAGTGCGTTTATGTTATGTGTACAGGAGACATGGAAATCTATATAACCTTTATGTGTAATTTTTTGTCTTTGTGTGTGTTGTGAAAAAATGTTAGAAGTCTGTTGTGTAAGAAATGTGTGAGCTAGTTCTATGTGTTGTCTTGTGGATGTGGAATTGGGTGGTAAAAATCGATATGTAGACTCGAACTGGAATCAAAAATCGGTGGCATAGCGAGGTTCCCAGTTGACCTCAATAGGGGACCTTCTCATTGTAATTAGAGATACGGAAGTGGGGTGTGTCGGGCAAAAGAGAGGGAATGAAATTGGAGATCGGACGAGGCGCTCCGCTTTGTTTGCAGAGGCCGAATTTATCGCCGCGGACTACACTTCCTGTCGTAGTGTCTCAAAATTCTCATTTCCTGCCGTCTATTTATTTTGGGGTGTGGCTCGGGGCTTGTTTTTGGAGTACGACTTCTCCGACATTGGTTGGTCATCTTTTTCAGTTACTGCTATCTCTTCGGAGTTTATTTAGATTTTCTGCGAAGATGGTTCCTAAAATTATGAGAAGTTTTATAAATGTTTGTCCACAATGAAGAACTGCTTGTCCAAAATTAAAAACTGCTTGTCCACAATGAAAAACTGCTTGCCCAAAATTAAAAACTGCCTCTTGTAGTTTGAAAATTTTATGAGCGGACATGGTATAGATAAATAAATAGTTAAGGAATAAAATTGGTATACATTTGTATGGTAGAACTAACAAACAAAGGATGAAAATCAGATGAAAAATAGGGTATTGCCCCATGTTCGTCCATATTTTTGTAACTGGGGACTCTGAAATATTTGCTTGAACCTTATTAATTGTAGAATTTGAATGATTGGTAGGTTCGCAGTTCTCCTGTTTGATATCTTTAGGGGGTGGTGTGATATGATTGAGCTGGTTGTCAGGTTTGCAGTTTTTAACATCGGGGAAGAGTGATGTAAATCGTCTTGTTGCAAAAATGGCAGGGTCTAAATGCCTGAAAGGTTCGCTGCGGGTGGGTTTGAACCTTAATGACTCTGTTGGGAATAATTCGGGTGTTAAATGTTTGAAAGGGAACGTGTAATTGGGGTTGTGCTTTATATGATATGTGCTAACGGCGGGTGGTGATATATAATGGATTTTTTCTGTATACAGTTTAAGTTTGTTGACGTGGATTGTGTCAGTGTCTCTTTGAAGTGGTTGATTTGGTCGATCTATGCGGACCACATTTGGTGAAATAATTTCTAATATTGTGTGAGGTCCTGTGAAATATGGCGCAAGTTTCCCTGTATTTGGGTGGTGATATAATTTTACTAACACTAGATCACCTACTTCAAAATGTGGTTGCTTGTGTCGTTGGTCATAAGTGTTTTTGTCTTGTAAATGTTTGTTTTGTGTGCGTGTGTGTGCAATTTTTCTAGCTTTGTCGATATCTGGGTACGGTGTTTTATGATTAGAGATTTCTGGGGGTAGGATACCAAACATTAAGTATATGGGTGGAAAACCTGTGGTAGAGTGGGGTGTCTTGTTATATATAAGTGTAACCTTCTTGACCAACTTGGTCCATGCGACCTTAGGATTTTCTAGGTGTAATAACCTAAGTTTTCCCGTGAGGGTGGCGTTCAGGCGTTCACATAGACCGTTGGCCTGTGGATTGTTGCTGGTTGTGAGTAATGGGTGAATATTTCTATTAAGTAGGAAACTACGAAATTTTGGCGAAGTGAAAGCAGGGGCTCTATCCGTAAGAAGGCGTTTTGGAGAGCCATCCTGTAATACTCGTTTAAGTACCTGTTGGTAGGTGATGATGCTGGTGGATTTAGATGGAAAAGTCCACGCGTAGCGCGAAAAATGATCGACTACCACATGGAGGTATATCTTGGTGTTGCTATATTTGGTAAATCCTGCTATGGTGTCCAGAGATAAAAGGTCGAAGGGTTCTTTAGATTCCGGAGGTTGACTTAATTCTCCGTAAGTGGGTCCTACTGGACGTTTTGTTAATTGGCAGGTGGGACAGGTCTTAACCTTTTGTTTAATATCTTTGGACATACCTTGCCAGTAATATTGCGTGGATATGAGTCGTGACATTTGTGAAATACCGGGGTGATTGTATTGTGTGTGTACTGTTTGTAAGAGTTGTTGTATGAGTGGTTTTGGAAGTATAATCTTGGTTACACCTTTTCGGGAAACTGTATGTAATCCATTATGATCAATGGTCAAACTAGACTCTTTCGATGGAGGAGGTTGGTGGGTCTTGATAAGGGTGGCGTCCAAGAATCCACAAAACGGGTTACGGGACAAGAGATCTGCTTCATATTGTAGTTTTCCCTTTATGTAGCGGACCTCATATTCGTAACTCGATAGTCGTAAACTCCATCGAAACAGTCTGCCGGACGGGTTCTTGATGGTTTTCAACCACTGCAATGCGTGATGGTCAGAAAATATAGTAAATTTTCTGCCCATAAGATAGATGCGAAACTTCTCCACACTCTCAACGATTGCTAAGCACTCAAGTTCAGAGATGGAGTAGTTTTTCTCGTGTGGGCGCAATGTTCGGCTGAAATACTGAGCTGGATATACGTTTCCGTCAGGGTGAACTTGTTTGAGAATGCCTGCTATACCGAGGGTGGATGCATCGCAATACACTTGGCATGGCAGACCTTCTTTGTAAAGGTGTAAAATGGGGTGTTGTGTGAGGTTTCCTTTCAGGTCAATGAACGCCTTTTGACAAACTTCATTCCAGTTCCACACGACATCCTTTTTGAGGAGGTTATTGAGTGGTGCTCGCAAGCGAGCGTATTCCGGAATGAATTTGTTATAGACGTTCACAGCGCCTAAGAAGGATTGTAGTGTTTTTCGGTTGTGGGGTTGTTGGATGGCGTGGATAATGTCGGTGTTACGTGTGAGTGGTGTAATTGTACCAGCTGTAATGGTGTAACCTAGAAAATCTATGGATTGTTTAAAAAATTCGCATTTCACGAAGTTAAGTTGTAGTTTCTCCGCTTCGCAAAAGGCGAAAAATTGTCGCAGGTGGTTTTGATGCTCCTCCAACGTGTTGGAGTAAATGATGAAATCATCAAAGTAATGTGCCACACAGTCAAGTCCGTGTCTCTGTAGGACCTGACTTATGGCTCGTTCGTAAATTTGAGGGCTGGTTTTTAATCCGAAAGGTAATCGAGTGGGTTGGTATAACCCTTCGAGGGTGGCAAATGCTAACAGTGGTCGAGAATCGGGGTGTATCGGGACTTGCCAATACGCGGAGGATATATCTGCCGTGGAGAAATATTTGGCCTGCGCGAGGCGGTCTAGGATATCCTCGATTCTCGGGAGGGGATGGACATCAGAGTTGATTAGCTCGTTCACCTTCCTATAATCGATACAAAACCGTTTGGTCTTGTCGCGCTTAGTGACGAGGGTGACAGGGCTCGAGAAAGGTGAAAAAGATTGCTCTATGATGCCGTTCTCCAGCATTTGTTGTATTTGGTTACGGATTTCTTGTTGGTCACACATCGGAACACGATATGGACGTATGGTGATTATTTTCTCGGAATTCGTGGGTATTTTTACTGGTGGAATCCGTAAGCATGGTACGTTGAATTTGTCCTGTGAAAAAATATGAGTGTACCTTTGTAGAAGTGTTGTGAACTGTGGTGTATAGTGAGTGTTAGGTGTTGTGTTGTAGTATGCATGGGGTAAAGGGTTTTGTTGTGTATTAGTGTGAGTGTCGAGTTCGTTGTGTGGGTTGGTCATGTGAGAGTTGTGCAACGGTGTGTGATCACCTATGTTTTTGGTATGCGAGTTATCCCGCTGTGTGGGTGCGTTTTGGACAGGTTCATAAGTTGAAGTTGTTGTGGTTTGATTATTTGAGGGCATGTAAAAAAGGCAATTGGCTTTAGTGAAAAAGGGGCATGTAGATAAGTGGGTTTTTTTCAATGAATGCACGCAATGGTTGTCATAGGCGGAAAGTTGGGATGCGGGGAAAATTTTTTGTGACATCGCCTGACACTGCCAGTACGTGCATACATTGGACACATGATTAAAATGGTAGGAAAGGGTAGACAATGGGGCGCCCAGCTGGAATATAGTGCATTTATTAAAATCTATGGTTAATCTGAATTTATTGAGGCTATTGATACTAAGAATTCCAAATGGCAATGGTGCATTCACTACATGGAAATTCTCCTTTCGTGATATTTGTCCTATTGTCAGTGGGATAGATAGTTTACCCATGGTTTTTGCAAATCCGTTTAGGGTTTGGAGGTGTAGTGAATGTCCCTCAAGGGTTAAATTAGGCAGGTGGGTTTTTAGCATATGATAAATATTATATGGCACTATACTCAGGCTGGCGCCTGTATCAATTAAAAAGGGGCATGATACATTAGGGGTTAGAAAAAGTTTGACAGTCAGTTGGTTTAGGGAGCCTACCTCAGTCTCGAAAGGGCTGCTCGGCTGGGGTGTCTCTGTCTTGATTTGGTTGTCGTGGAATCGGAACTGGTGATTTTGGGACCGTTTGCACTGTCCGGACTTTCTCGTGGGTCGTCGGGACTGGTCGACGTCGGCATTCGCTGTGCCAGTGTCTCGCGCCGCAGAACTTGCAGTTGGACGGCGGAAGAGGTGCATTCCATGCACCTGGGCGTCGGGGTGTGCTGTGGTAACGACCCGACATTGTGGGTGGTTGATCTTCTCTGGGTCGCGTTATCGGTACACTGGGCCCGTGGATCCGCTGTACAAGTCGGAACCACTCTCCTAGGTTCTCGGGAGGCACTACGCGGACTAGGCGCTGGTCGTTGAATGGCAGTCCTTCTGTCAGTGTCTCGAGGATCACCTCTTGTGGAAGTCCTAGTTGCAATCCCATGGCGGTTTTTTCCCGGTAGTAGGTCTCTAGGTTGGCTTGTCCAGTAAGTTTCATGGCGAAATATTTCGCAAAGGACGCTTCGCTTGACTCAGGGTAGAGATCTAGGAGGATTTGTCTCACCTGGAAATAACTCCGGTCGGCCAGCCGAAGTTTCCTGAAGAGCTCCAGGGGTTGTCGCACCAGGTAGTTTGGCAGGCGCAGTAATTTTTCTTGTTCTCCCATGGATGCGTCTTCCATTTTTCGGTCGAACGTCTGGAAAAACTGTGTCGCGCTGTATGTGCCGTCGAAAGGCGAGATTGTCGCCTCCGCTCCATCAGAAATTTTTACTCGGGTCAGGAGCGCTGATAGCTGGTTGACGGCGTCCGCTAGGGGCGCAGTTGTCTCTCGGCCGGTCACCTCCTGTCTTTCTCCTGCCGGTTCGCTCTCTCTTACTTCTTGCCTTCTTTCCATTGTTTCCGTCGGACCGTCTGACTTTACGCCTATGGGATCCTGATTTAATTCCATCTCTTTATCCTGTCGACTTAACCGTTCTGTGACAATATCGTTGCGGAATTTCTTGTTGTTCGATTTGAATGGTGAGGATTGGTTGAAACGCAGTCGTTTGAGTGGAAGTTTAAGCATACAGTTAGGAATAATCAGGACACGTGATGGGGTTTGAAAATAAAAGGCAACTGGGTTGGAGGGAAGAAAGCTTGAGAAGAGCGGAGCGGTTTTGATTGTTCCTTATCTAATCACATGGCGGTGATTGTACTTAGCTGTGGGATGAGCAGAGGGAGAGAGGCCTCGCGAGTAGATGTCACCTTGTTGGAAGCGGAATCACAACTGTCCGAACTCGGCGAGAGCCAGTGAACAACTCTAGGTGTTGTTCCTATGAGAGCCAAAACGTTACTAACTATTCTTTCTTTTCGATTTAACACCAAGACTCAGTTTCTTTTTGATTGGTCGAGAGATGTCACATGATCTTTTCCTATTGGTCGACCTATTTAGGTGCTGTCTTCTGATTGGACCGCGGCTCTCTTTGGTGAAAGATATGGCCTGCCTGATATATCCGATTTCATCAGGAAGTGTTGGGTAGCTTGACGCTTATAACTTCGACGGATATTAGATACGTCCTGTTTTGTCAGGAAGTATTGAGTGCTTCTTGACTAATATAACTTCGGCGGTCACTAGATACGTCCGGTCTCTGCCAGGAAGTGTTGGTTTAAACTTAGCTCGCAGGGACCCGGGGTCAGAAGGTTAACTGCGACGTTATTAATAAATATGTTCTCCTCTAGATCTACTTCCTATGTCTTTTGTTACTTTCTTTCCTCCAGTTACCTTATTCTTTTATTAAATCTTTGAAAATCATACATGGTACATACATAGTGGGTCGGGGTTGCATTTAATTATATACAAATTATGACATATATATATATACTATATCACTCGAGGTTATATATATATATATATGTTGTAACACCAAGTAAGCCGACGTGTGAATAAACTGGCAGTCGTAAGTCGTGAGGCGAAGTGTTGAGATTCTTCCCACACGTGGACAGCAAGAAGCAGAGGTAGGGCTAAATGTTAGTACCGAGCGGGTCGGAGACAGTCCACGGGACAGAGGTGGAGGCCATGACACAAACTTGGATGCCTAACACCGAGACAAGGATAGAGAGACAGAAGCGGCCTGCGTAGATGGACACACTGTAGCACACTCTGAGCTGACACTGCTGTGTTGACCCCGGAAGGGGCTCCTTACTGGGCGTGTCATATTTTTTGGCTTTGCCTCGTAGCTGTTTCCAGACCACTCTTTTGCTGTTTTTATTTTGACGTCATAGTTTTGAGTTTAATTACAAAATTTAATAAAGATATAGCATATCATACAAAATATGGGGAGTGGTAGCAAATAGGAGCAGTGTACATTCTAATAGGAAGGTAAGATCTTATAAATTTTTGGTTCTAACTTAACTAATTAGAAGATATGTGAAATATACTAACAGTGTTATTATATTACTAGCCGAATGACCCGGGCAACGCCCGTGTTTTACCCGATTGAATGTTTTATTCAAAATACTATTTGTTACAATTATAAATTGGCGTCTTAAATAAATGCATATTTTAGTTAATAACTATAGCCTATGTGCTTTATCTGTCTATGTACTGTTGGCTTCCGTAGGCGTCTCTTACTGGGAAAAAGAAAGAGAGGATTCCATTTGGTTTTTAACTAATATATGCATTTATTTAAGGAGCGACCCGCTCCAACACAATAGTTACAAAAACGAAAGAGCGAGTGGGGGGGGGGGGGGGCAAAGGTGGCGTGATCGTAGCCAACCAATAGGAGGGCGCCATTCCAAAAAAAAAAAAGCAAACGGTGACAGAGACGAAAACTGAATGATTAGGAGATGAAGAATGACGCTCGTAACTGTATATAGAATGTATATCTAAACTACGTAGAAATCTTCAATCCGGATAATAAGACAAATGCACAAAATTTCTGACTTCTAGGTGTCCTTGGAAAAACGGAATATACTAGAGAATAGAAGTCGTATATTTCCTTTAAAAGGAGAAATTTTGGAGGAAGCCGATTCCGTAGCGTAAGGAGCAGCTAGCATTCTATAAAAATGTGGTCGGGAATAGATTCATTTTAATACTTCATTTCAAATTTTGTGATAAATTCTAAATATAATTTTAAACCAAACAACACTTTTACTTACACTTAACACTTTTGATTGAGATACTTCGTTGAAGTAGAAATAATTTCGCTATGATATATTTTTGTGAAAATAGCACAAAAGTGAATTTGTACTTGGATCATTTGGATAGATTGAGAAAAAAAAAGGTTCATTTTCTGATCGTGCAACTAGCTGATGGCTTGCGCCATCTATCGGAATAAATATCAACTAATCGTTCATTTTTAAATATTCCAGAATTCCGATAGATAGCAACTTTTTGTTGCACGATCAGGAAATTTTTCTCAATCTATGATATCTTTGTGTGTGTGTGTAAATTTAGAATTCATTATTAAAATTTAATAAATACACCTATCCCCCGATTTACACGGTACTTGTTTTACACGATTTCGCTTTTACACGGTTTTCCAAATAAGTTTTTTTTTTGTTTTTATCGCACTATACTAAATGCTACTGTGATTGAACACATGCGCTGTGTACACATCTCACGAGGAATCCCGAGCTTATGTGCCGACTACATATTTTAACCTGTCAATGCATTTTATTTTTATTTCTGTGTACACCTATCCCCCGATTTACACGTTTTTCTCAGGAACGTATCTACCGTGTAAATCGGGGGATAGGTGTATTGTGATAAATTATTAAGATACCTAAAGATGAGGTTAGTGGTCGGAAATTTTGTTCGAAAGAAGTCATTGAACGAGTGGTTAAAAGCCTCGATTCCCGATAGCCATGAACAGTGATCGAATCCCGTGTTGGACCCTTTGTTTTGATATGTAAATAATTTTAATATGTAAATTTTAATATGTAAATTTATTATCGTAAAGATAGAGGCTGCTTGGCCGACATTCATATTTCTTCAAATAAAATACACTTCGGCCAGTAAATCTTTTTATTGTCTCTGGCCGATTTACTGTCTGAAGTATCTTTTATTTGAATAAATATTATTCATTGTTGTAAATATCATAAACGAGATTGTTCTTTTTGATTGTGTGTAACATTTATTTATTTATTTCAATTCAAAACGCTATGTCCCCCTAGGGACACTTGCGCTAAATGTACATGCAAATATAACAAAGAAAATATTCAACATGGAAGGATACACAGAAAGCGACTTAGAAAGATTCAAAAATATTATTTACATATACTAGCCGAGTGACCCGGGCAACGCCCCGGGTTTACTCGAAGGGCCCGCAGGTGAGAAACTATAGGCATTGGTTCCTATGCCTAAAAAATTATTTAAAATGAAAAAAGAAGAAAAATACTAACAAATCAGAAAATAAAAGTGCAAACAACACATCTACACTACTTCAAGAACATGAGAGCACATGCACTGTGTAACCATACGTGTACCATTCGTAAAGACCCTGCTTAGGATTAAAATATCTCCGAAGCATAACAATACAACCAACTCATGTTTGCTAAGCAATTTCAGGAAAGAAACTATAGGCATTAGTTGAAGAGTTTAAATAAATATATTTTGAGTGAAAAAATGACACAAATCAGCAAATAAAATTGCAAAAAATGCTACTATATCGCAGATAAGACAACATATAAAAGGAATGAAAATATTTAAAGGACCTCATTAAAACTACATTTCTAGTTTTATATATACAATATAACCTCGATAATTCGACCATGTTTTGTTGTCTTGACCTACAGCCTATCATATAACAAAGTGTAATTCAACACTATCGATAATTCGACCATTTTAAATTTCAACAATTGTTTGTTGCTCAAATATAACTTCACTGCTAAAAAGGTATTACAGAGAAAATGGCTGACATTGTAAATGTACAAAATGTATGTATAGAGCAGGGTAATAATAAATAAAGACCAAAATCAAATTAATTGATAATAAATAGATTATTGCCAAAAAAAATACAAAAAATATTTTTTTCTCCTTTCTTATCTTCACTCAATCATATTAGAGTGTCAAGCTTGTAAAGCTTGAAATTAACAACCATCACGATTGGGTGAAGTAGAATGCGTCTGCCTTTGTCATCAAGACTGGGAGCACTACTCAGTGGCAGGCCACTGACTTAGCTCCAAAAGAATGTATCCCTGGATTAGGAGCCCTTACAAGGTACTATCAGCCGGGCCAGCTGAGCCCAGGTTTTTTTAGTGAGCTTGTTACTGCTCCCCCTCCTCCTTTTTCATCCTGGCTTGGGACCGGCAAAGGCGGAGTTTTTTTTCTTTCAGGTGAGAAACTTTAGGCATTGGTGAAAAGTGTAAATATATATTCTGGAAATGAAAAAAAAAGGATAAAATAAATCAGAATATAAATTTACAAACTATATTTCAGAGGAGACGATTTATAATAGGAATTCATTTAAATGACCTCATTAAAAACTACATTTTATATATACTTGGGTTCAACTTTACATGTATGCTATCCAAAGTTCGCACACTTGAAAAAGTCACATAAAGTCGTCTGTGCGTAAACACAGGCTCTTGTAGCAAAGGTTTGGCCTTGAGCCCTCTTTATAGTCATATATTTCAGACATTATACAGTGTGTTCAACTTTGGGTACTGTCAGTATATGTGCTTCAAGGACATGAGAGCACATGCGCTAGAACACCATACCTGTTCCATCGCAAAGATCCTATAGGCATTGGTGAAAGTGTAAATAAATATTTTGGAAATGAAAAAAAAATTGCAGATATGACAACATATTAAAGGAATAAATTCATTTTAAAGACCTCATTAAAAACATAAAATCGTCTGTGCGTAAACACAGGATCTTGTAGCAAAGGTTTGGCCTTGAGCCCTCTTTATAGTCATATATTTCAGACATTATACAGTGTGTTCAACTTTGGGTACTGTCAGTATATGTGCTTCAAGGACATGAGAGCACATGCGCTAGAACACCATACCTGTTCCATCGCAAAAATCCTATAGGCATTGGTGAAAGTGTAAATAAATATTTTGGAAATGAAAAAAATTGCAGATATGACAACATATTAAAGGAATAAATTCATTTAAAAGACCTCATTAAAAACAACAATTCTATATTTTTATATATACAATATAATCTAATTAATTCAACACACGATAATTCGACCATTTTTGGATGTCTCGACCTACGGCCTATCATATGACAAACTAATTCGACACTTTCGATAATTCAACTATTTTGGAAAATCAAATTTCAACAGTTGATATTTGTCTAAAACCCCTATTATTAACAACATATTAGACTGCAGAGTGCAAAAATGTAGAAAAGTGTATGTATATAATTGTATGCATATATTTGTATGTAAATAATTGTATGCAAATAATTGTATGTATAGATCAATGAGTAAAATATTTTTTTTTGCTTATCCCTAGTACACGTGGTACAGGCCTTGATAATCATGGTGGGTAGAGTAGGCGACTGCTTTAACTGTAAGTACACCACATGTCTAAACATGTGAAAAGCAGTTCGACTTTGCATTTACAAATGTGCCAGAGCCCCGTTTGATTACTTGCGCTTGCTGGTGGGGTTGGACTTTTGCAAGAATCGGAAGCCATTGGAGCATTTTTATTTTTTATTTTTCAGAAAAAAGTGCCCAATGCGGGAATCGAACCCGGGTCGTAGCGGTCGTAAACCAACGGCTTAGACCTTCCTTCCACCAACCCCCAGTAAAATAAGTAAGTAAAAAGAAGACCAAAAATAAGTGATAATAATTTATTGAATAACAAATAAAATAAAAAATCTTTTAGGTGAAAAATTATATGCATTGGTAAAAAAGTAAACAAGAGAAATAGCAATTGGGGTTTTGTGTCTGCGGCGAGTCATATTAGCACGCCTAGCTGTTAGGGGAGTGAGTCTTTCACGGCCTTTTCGAGGCATGACAGAAGACGCTGAAAAAAAAAGGTAAAATAAGAACCAAGCAGAGGAAAACTATAAAACTGAAAGCCAGGACAGGCATAAAAAGAAAATTCCAAGCATGTGAGGAAACAATTGATGAAAAAAAAAAGATTCCAAAAAAATACTGCAAAAAAGAAACCAGACACAAAAAGCAACAATTGAGTACACAAATACAGCATCAGCCTATTTATGAGAAGAAAAAAAAAAACGACAGACACAAAAATGGAGCTAAATTTAAATGAAAAACTATAACAGATCAAGTAATCAAATCAGGCATTATGAAAGATACTGTAAAAAAGAAAATCAGACACAAAAATCAGACAAAAGAATAAATGAGATTTTATTCTTTAGTTCATTTATTAAATAAGACACAAAAATGGAGCTAAATTCAAATGAAAAACTATAACAAATTAATAAAAAAAAATAAGACCTAATCCAAATGTCACCATCATCAGACAAAAGAAAAAATGAGATTTTATTCTTTAGTTCATTTATTCTTTTGTCTGATGCTGTTGCTGAAACGTCACACACTATTAGATTATTTGGATTAGGTCTTATTAATGAGAAAAAAAAAAGATGCCAAAGAGAGATGAAAAATTGTGCTAAATTCAAATGAAAAACTATAACAAACACTTATAAAAGATAATTATTATAGAATAAAAGTAATAATTCAATCTACAATTCGAAAAATAATATAACCTCAGCCTATTTATGAGAAAAAAAAACGTTGCCAAAGACATTAGGAAAGATACTGCAAATAGAAAACATACACAAAAATTGAGCTCTATTTAAATGAAAAACTATAACAAAGTACTTACAAATTATAATCATAATCAAATGAATCAGAAATATATATTATAAATATCGAACCCGGCCACGCGTTGCTGTGGCTAAATTGTAATATGTTAAATTAACATTATACTAAACTATTCAGTACAGTAAAGTTAATATTCACTTATAAAGATAAAAATGTTTTAGCCGATATAAAGCCCTACGGGATTGAGAATGGAACGTTACGTTAAAATTTGAAATTTTTTTTTATATATATCGATAATATAGGCCTTCATTGTAATCATTGATTATAATCACTGCATTAATAAATGTCAGTGAACTCGTTTATATGTATTGTTTTTTGTTTTCGAGATATTCTAATAGAACGTTCTAACATTTTCTGTTAAATATTAATATATGCACAAACACAGAATATAATCACTATGTCTTAATTTCGCTATAATTATCGCTATAAATATTATTCCAAAATAATTCGCCAGAAATCGTCCTGATAGTATACTAAACAACTTCCCAAAGTTTCATGGCAAACATCTAAAATAAAATAATACTTTTAATACTTTGCTACAATATTAAAAAGAGGGGGGCTTAGGTGTTTAAAATGTAAAATGTGCTCTAAATAGTATTACATAGAGCCTTCATAACAAACATATTTAAAATAAACCAATCAAAATATAATAATGCTGTAAAAACAGACCTTTCTACAATAATATAAAAGAAACGAAAATAAAAAAAGACACCCACGCTGAGCCTCGAACCTAGGTTTGTTACAAATATTATTAAAAAATTGTGTATGTTAATTTTTATTTTAAAAAGCCTACATTTTAAATAAAATAATATTTTTAATAATTTGCTACAATAATATAAAAGAAATGAAAAAAAAAACACCCACGCCGAGCCTCGAACCTAGGTTGCGGGGGTACGAAGCTGCGTACCTAACGTATAGGCTAAGCTTGACGTTACAAATAAGATCATGCGAGGCTATTTAAAGCCATACGTCTGCCGCGAGGGGGCGCTGATTGCGAGTGAATCTACGTTTTATCGTAAATAAAAATGCAACGAAAGGTTATTTCTAAAGAGTAATTAGCCAGAAACCATCCCGGTAGTATACTAAACATCTTCCCAAAGTTTCATCACGATTGGTTGTAGAAATAAGACAAAAGAACGCATTTCAAAACAAAAAAATTGATGATGATAAATGCAAAAAATCTACGATTGTAAAATAGATTAAATTAAAAAATAAAAATAACTGTTAACATTAGGAAAATAAAAACAGGCCTATCATACGAAGAAAAAAATAACGAAAATATTGGTATATAGATCGTTATGTGTAGTTCAGAATCTTCGGAGGAGATAGCTCAGGATTTTACAATGGAAAACTCTGTTACGGTATTATCTATATAGACTAGACGAATGGCCCGGGCAACGCCCGGGTTTTACCCGAGTGCGTATATATTTTAAAAACGTTTTAATTCAAATACTATTCGTTACAATTATAAATTGCGCCATGGATGTCACTCTTGTGAAACGTCCCGTTCCAAGCTGTGTGTTTTTAAAATGTTTTAATTAAAATACTATTCGTTACAATTATAAATTGGCGCCGTGGATGTCTCTCTTTTGAAACGCCCCGCCCCAAACTGTGTGTGTCTTGAAAATATAAAAATAAAAATGTGAATTTTCATAAAGATTTCATCATGTCGAATTTTTTTTTTGCATTTCACCTACTAAATCGATAGAGATAATTACATTTGCAACATGAACTTAGGTATATTGACTAAATAGAAAACTGCATAGTAATAAAGATCATTTTTTAAAGGCACCATATCGTTTTTTTTTTCAATAAAATCGAAACAAAAATAAATTCACAAAAAAATGACCCTATAACTTTCCGCAAGGTTCTAAATGGTCACACGGCCAGTGAATATATAAGTGAATAGATAAATATATAGATATATATTCTAAACTGCGGTAAAAGTTTTTTGAATGAACCCATATCATAAATATGCAATGAAAATAAAAATTAAAAATTACTAAAGCAATTTTTTTGATTAAGATGTTTGCATTGCAGACGAATAGTATTTGAATATTAACTTTATGAACGGAAAAATATGTCCAGGGTAGCCTAGTGGTCATGGCATCTGCCCGGTAAGCGGAAGGTCGTGGGTTCGATTCCCATCCCTTGACACTTTTTTATTTTATCCATTCTGACCAAAATCTATCCGTGAACTTCACACAGTGAAATTCACACAGACAGAATAAGGCAATTATATAAGTAGATAATTTTACATATAATACATATATATGCATATTCGCATATGTACCCAAAAGGACACATTCCATTTAAAGTTACATCCAACTCAATATATTTATCGATCGTCCAAGCAAAGCGCGCAGTCTCAAAGAGACGGATATGCAACAAACCAACTTTGGCAAATTCAGACAAAGACCAACAACTCTATATCATTGTTCCATGCTGTGGCCATCATCAGTAGAAGAGCGGCCTAAAATTCAGTGAAATTTTCCAAATCTGGTGTTGTAGTCTATTCGCCGAAATGAGGCTATATCCTCTATACAGAGCCTAAACATCGGCTCTACTACTTGACAGGATTTTACACAATTTTGCCGGCGGGTTTCATAACTTCCATTCTCCCGCATACTCCAGCTACATATCAAATTCATATGAAGAGATAAAAACTGAAGGCGACGAGTTTTTTATTAAATAAATATAAGCTTGGCGAGAAATTTCAGACAATAACGTTCTTTAATAGACTGTAATATGTAATACGGTGTATTCAGCCTGTTGAAGGTCGTTATTTTTCGAAAGCTCGCCAAGCTTTCAACAGAGAATCTCGTCGCCGTGTTAGATTTTATCTTTTCTTAGAAATTATATTATTTCTCCTGTTTTAATACATATTCAAAATCAATGAATAGAAGGTTTGTCCGGGAGGATACTGCTCAGAACGGAAAGGCGACCTGTATTTTTACGAGGGGTTCTCGGAATCTTACCTGTAAATAAGGAAAAAGGGACGCCTCGGTGGCTGACGACCCTCATTATTATTAACTTTACCTTGGGATAAGTTGTTATATTATCTCTCCCTATAGATACCTCTTGTATATAATTTTATTGGAGAATTGAAAGGTAAATACCTTTTATAATAAAATTAATATAAATACTTTGTTACAATATAAATGGAAAATTCCAAATTGATATTTCACACTCCCCCTTCCCAATAAGATTAATAAATCAATTAATTTCACATATGGGAAGGGTAAGATCTCAAGAAATAGGTCAGCATATCTATATGTATATGTTCCAAGACACCTCTCCCTTTATCTAATCTTAGAACACACACAATATACATTATGTTTATCAGAACAGTAAAAAACTTTACGGCAATTATAAAAAAGAAATGAACCACAACACAGTCTTGGCAATTTCAGAAACTTTCCACATCCCTAAGTTCTGTCCATGAGTGTATGTGTCAACGAATATAAAAATCCAAAATTTTTGAGCTATTTGGATGTAATATTGACAATATGCAAATTTAGGTCTAGAAGGAATCATTGTTATAGTGGCAACTTCAATATGTGCATATTAGCCAAATTATGCAAATAATTTGCATATTTTATGCAATGGTAATGATATCAACAGACGATAATATCAAATGATAATGACAATATAGATTGCTAATGATAAAATTGGAATAGGGAATTTCTATAATCCTTAACAGTAATTTTTCCAGTACTCTATAGATCTTATAAATTTGTCACAAATACATTTTACTGGCAATGTATTTCTTTTCAATAATACCATCAAATATTATCTTTTCAGACCTTACTGGAGTGATATAAGTTATTGAACGAAAGGGCTTGGCTGTCATTCAATAAATTAAAACATTGCAGTAAGGTCTGTAGAGATAATATTTGATGATATTATTGAAACACATTGCCAGTAAAATGTATTTGTTACAAGTTTTATCGATTGAAGACAATTGCATTTATAAATTTAATTTACTAGAGATCTTTATTGAAATTGGGATTTATTGGGAATATTCATTGGGATTACACATTATATTCCCTGGAATTAATTATGAATAATAATGGCTATATCTTGGGTTTGCTGAATGCCATTTGGTCTATGGATTTAACACAAAGCAATAACGCGCTATATAAATAAATAGAAGCATAGGGCGCCTTTCCCGTCAAAATAAACGTCAAAAACTGACGCCATCTATTGACCGTCGCCGCAAACTAGCAGCCTCAGGTCGGTGACAAAGCCACAACACCAGCTTTGGTAAATTGAGAAGCGTCCACCTAGAGACCATGGTTTCGGGCTAATGGCCCTCGTCAGTCTAGTTTGCGGCGACGGTAAATAGATGGCGTTAGTTTTTGACGTTTATTTTGACTGGAGAAGCGCCCTATGTTTCTATGGATCAATTTCCTCCCGGCAATTTTTCCATCTATATATATATGAATGGTTTCCAAGGAAACTATGGACATAAGCCTATAGGACAGTAGAATTACATTCAATTCGTGCTTTTAAATCCTTTCATTATATATATATATATAAGGATTTAAAAGCACGAATTGAATGTAATTATACTGTCCTATAAGCTTATGTCCATAGTTTCCTTGGAAACCATTTCTGAGATTCCACCCTTCAGTGCTGCGTATAAAAGCAGAATCGTCCAATAAAGTATTAGAGCTCTGAGAAGCGGTCTGGTGGATTAAATTGGCGAAACCGCTGGGAGGGTTCACCACTGATGAGCCAAGCCCTCCCAATATATTTTTTCATAGCAGTAAGGACAGTAGAAGTTTGTATTGTGTATAAAAGAAACATTCGTGCTTTTAAAACATATCATTTTATGGATTTATTTATTTTTTTAATTTATCAATCAACCAGGCGCGATATTTAAATATTTTCACCTAATACAGAGGAAACAAAAACAACAAACAAATTAGAACTTAGAATATTTACAAATTTACATGTATCAATCGACAGAGTTCATAAAATGTATATAGATAAAGTGGCTGATGTAAGAGAGTTAAATGATTTAGATCAGGGAACAAACGATGTCTCACTTCAGCAAAGTTCGGACAGTCGTAAATAAGGTCAAGAGAAGTTTGTTCATTTTCTCCGTAAGAACAATATTGTAGCATAGTATTTATTATTTTTATTAACAGAGTATCATTTTTTTATGTTTATATTTTGCTACTCTGTAAATTTCCCTCGTGGATTATCTTTTGACGTGACAACGTCTTAAATTAGGTTGCGGCTGGGAGTCACTTATGAAAAAGTGTAACGCCCGGTAACGTTACGATGAGTCACCGAACGAGAGTGCTGCGCGCGCAGCGCTAGAGAATTAGGCGCATTGAATCGGCGCATGCTTGTCTCTGTCTTTGTCTTTCTCGAACGTTCTTGGCGTTGGAAAAACAAGAAAGCGTCATAATACAAGTTCACACGTGTGGTTAAAGTATCGTCAGCTGTGTCTGCAGTGAAAATGTGGAGTGCTTAGATTCGTCATTTACAACAACTACAACAATAAAGGTAAATAATTGTACACTGATATTTCATTATCGTAAACTATGATTGATTGATTAATTGTTAGATTGACACAAAAGTTGAGAAACTGAGTTTATAGGTTATGTCATACTATTGATAAATGTTGATAGTGTTAAGTAAATTATTAGTTTAAAATTAATTAATTAATTTATTATTATTTTACAAATTTTAAATAGTTTCAAATTTATTTAGCAAAAATTTGAACCTTCGATCTGAATAAATGTTTTGATTTTCGAATTGATTATTTAAAATTACAAATATTAAGAAAAAGTGGCAGATATAAGAAAACTTTATTTAAACTGTGTTGAGCAAGAATTTTAACATCTAATATAAGTAAATGTTTTAATTTTCAACTTCATCATTTACAATTACAAATTTTATTTAATTTCAAATTTATTTAGCAAAAATTTGAACCTTCGATCTGAATAAGTGTTTTGATTTTCAAATTGATTCTTTAAAATTAAAAATTCATCCATTCAATCATGAATCATGAATCCATTCAATCATGCCTGCTTGTGCAATTACGATCCACAAGGCCCAGGGTGGGACGTTTACTACAATTGTTTACAACTGTGTAAAACAGTGAAGTGCAAGCGAAAATAATTTCCTTGCGTGCCTGCTTGTGCAATTACGATCCACAAGGCCCAGGGTGGGACGTTTACTACAATTGTTTACAAGTACTCCTCAAAACAACCACAGCAATTGGTATATGTAGCCATGAGCCGCGTCACAAGTATCGACGGATTGTACATCATAACAGAAAAGGACTCTCCATTGGTTTTCAAACATGGCCGAGATGGAAACGACTCACAGACTACTCGAGATATTCGCAATGAATACTTACGACTTCGTGGACACACTCTAGACACAATTACCAAACAAGCCGTAAAATTCTGTGACGACGCAACCGACGCTGGACAACTTATTGTAACGAACATCAACTGTCAAAGTTTAAGTGCCCATGCCGCGGACATTGAAACAGATACAGTGATACCACGATCAGACTATTTAGTATTGACTGAAACGTGGATGCGCGACACTTGTGAACCAACTCCAATCAAGGGTTATGAGTGCGTATCCAGGGAAAATAATCGACCTAACTCAGATACCAACGCGGCTGGTGGAGTGGCGATCTATCGTAAATTATCATCGACATCTACGGCGGAAGTGTTCCAAGTTGCGATTACAGACGTAACTCGTGTCATTAAAACCAAGGGTGACATGTGCATGACTGAAGTTACTTGCTTCGCCGCTAATACTAGCTTCAAGTTTATACTCGGTGCTGTATATATTCATCCAGGAGCTAGTATGCAGGATATTGGAATGTTACTATGGCAAGGACTCGGTCCGTACATTCACAACAGCCAGTACGTGCCACCGTTCGTGCAAATTGATTCTAGTATACCGATTCTTCTGTGTGGTGATTTTAACAAAAACGTAAAGCCTGACAACTCGTTTCTTAATTTCATGAAAAATACGTATAATCTTGATTGCGTATCAAACGTTTCTAAGTCAACTACGTTAAAAGGAACAACTATCGACTTGACTTTCGCAAGACACATTACAGCAGAAACACTTCCTTTCATTTCATATTTCTCCTATCATCGTCCTATCCTCAACAAAATCACTCAAATAGGAATTAGTTAAGTTTAAGTTTACATGTACAATGTTTTAGTAAACAAAATATATTTCTATAGTTAAAATTTGTGCAATTCTTATTTTCATTCAATTCCTTGTTCCTATTGTGCAATTTAATTATATTCATATCACTAAATATTCTACCGTTGTCACGTAAAATCTTCGCCCGTAAAACCGACTTTACAGGCAACCATTGTTTTTTTTTATTAACAGAGTATCATTTTTTATGTTTATATTTTGCTACTCTGTAAACTTCCGCGTGGCTTATCTTTTTTTTATTATTCATAGTTTGTTCTTGCCTTAAATAAACTGCGGTCTCATTAAAAAGTTGGTCTTCCATAATTTTCCACGTGGCAATATTTATTGATGGTTAAAGGTATGAGGAATATTTTATAAAAGGCGAAGAACATAAAACACAATAAAAGAACATCAATGATATTTACGTATAAATTTCGGAAAGATAAACAACTGAATGACACGGAAATTTATTCGAAGCAAATTTATAAAATACCAGGAAGACAATGAAGGAAGAAGAAAGAGTAGCAGAACATAATGATCAAAATTGTTAATCTGTACATAAAATATCATGCTAAGTGTGAACTTTAATTTGCGGGAATATTAATAAAGGTTTTTTAAAGAAACATCATTATAATGAAATTATTACAATGAATTTATTACAGATTATATAAAAGAGCGTACCTGGATCTGTAAAGAAAAAAAAACAATTTTTTTTTCTCAAAATATTTCGAGAGATTGCTCCCTCTTTATCAATTTATTGCACAGTGATAAAGAGGGAACAATCTCTCGAAATATTTTGAGAAAAAAAAAGTTTTTTTTTCTTTACAGATCCAGGTACGCCCTTTTATATAATCTTAATTAATGGATTGCCTTTTGACTCGAATTTATTACAATTACAATGAAAGTGAGAGGAAATAAAGACTATTGATATTTTAAAATGATTTAATTGTCTGAAGTCAAGAGATAAAAACTTACTACAGGCCTTTAAAATACACCTACCCAATCAGAGACCCCTAACAATTGTGAATACCTATCATCCACCCCAAAACACAGGCCCTGACCTAGACTTAATTACATACCTACTTGACCCCAATATACTCATCCTTGGAGACTTCAACAGCAAGCATCAATCTTGGGGATGTTCCCTCAACAACACTGAGAACACCTTCATTGATGACAACAACCTCACATTTGTGTCCCATGGTCCTACCTACATCTCTCACTCCTATGGAACTCTGAAAACACTAGATCTCACCATCACCTCTCTATCTATGCAACAGTTCATAAAAAACAGCACCCTGAAAAGCATTGGAAGCGACCATCTTCCTTTGCTAACAGAAATATCAACCTCCCTCTCAAAATATTCACAAAGACTTTTCTGGAACTATAAGAAAGCCTCTTGGAATTCATTTAGAACATCGATAGATAATATTCTCAGCAAAATCCCAATAAACTCCTCCTTGGAAGACAGATGGAAGAACTGGAAGTCTGCAGAAGAGATAAAAAAGGAAAAGTGGGATAAAACATTCACATATCTGAGAATTGTCTCGCCATTTCAAATTAATCAGAAGAAAAATAAAAATAAATATATAAATATTTTTTGAAAATAGAGCAATCCAAAAATAAATATTTAATTAAAAAGGGATATATTGGATCAAAATATCATTTATTTTACCAAATTCAGTTGGCTGAACGCCAACCTTTATCAAGATATTATAACATATTAATTTGTGTTAACAACAAACTCAGCAACAAACTTCTATTGACGTTATGTGACGCTGAGTTTGTTGTTGACACACATTAAAATGTTATAATACCTTGATAAAGGTTGGCGTTCAGCCAACTGAAATATTGGTAAAATAAATAATATTTTGATCCAATATATGCTTTTTCAATAAAAATAAATAAATAAATATATAACACATAAAGTTAATTATAGAAGTAAAAAGAGAAATATAAGGTGGATTCTAGAATCCAAGAAAATAAGGATAATTATGAGATACCAAATAGAAATAAAGACAGACAAAATAATGACAGTGATGAAAGGCGGTCCAGAACATTGTCGTGGTAGGAGGAATGAAGGTAATTGTAGGGAAAGTAGAAATAATGATGGTAATATCAATGAATAAAAATTACATTAAGAATAATTGAAGGAAATAAAATCACGGGAAATACTGGATATCTATTACGAAAATAAAAGAATATCAAGAAAATATGAAAAGGGAAATATAAACATTCAAAGATGATTGTTAGAGAAAGAAGGAAGGAAGGAATATTTATGAAACTAAAAGGAAAAAATCAAGAACATTATGACAGAGACAGAGAGAGAGATTGAAACTAATTATATTACAATGTCCATTATATAAGGTTAAATACAGAAAATATATAAATATAGTTTTGCTATTAGAGCAATCCATAAATAAATATTTAATTAAAAAGGCATATTTTGAATCAAAATATCATTTATTTTACCAATATTTCAGTTGGCTGAACGCCAACCTCTATCAAGGTATTATAACATATTAATATGACGCAAATTAATATGTTATAATATCTTGATAAAGGTTGGCGTTCAGTCAACTGATATATTGGTAAAATAAATGATATTTTGATCCAATATATGCCTTTTTAATTAAAGATTTATTTATAAATAAATATTGTAAGTGTAAAGGCAGGTGTCATTAACATCAATAAATTAAAGGCAAATTTTCACACTGACGCTGAAGATAATAGAAATTAATGATTTGAAGAATTTTAAAAGAAATTATCATAGAGAAATAAAGATGGCTATGGAGATATGAAGGGAGATCAAAACATCAAGAAAAAATATTAATAACCACCAGAAATAAATAGAAATAATTAAAGTAGAAAGCTATAAAGACAATAAGGAAAAAGTAAGGAGACATAAATGCCTGTGGAAGTAAAAGCAAATAAAGAAAAGGTTGGACATAAAATTGCTCGGTTTCTGCTAATTGCTAACACGTACTGTCTTTAATTGATTGAACAACTTGGATACAGGGAGTATGACTTGGTATAAACTTTACAGACTTTGACTGTTGGAAAAGGAAAAATATAAAATTCAGGTAAACATTTTCTTTTAATTTTGGTTTTGCAAATTTTCGAGAAAATTTTCTTGTCTTCAACGGGCAAATACTTTATGAACAATATCAAACTGATCTTTATACAAATAATTGAAAATATTTGTTATTGGTATATGCCCTCTTGGGCGTGCATCAGACTGTTTTACAGATAAAAAATAATAGATATTATAATGGATTGAACATATATACACAAACAATTATTAATATTATTATAAAATAAATAAAGCTTCCTAGGTTAAGTTTCTTGTTCAACTTTTTATTTTCAAGCTTTCGGACCTGTCAGTCCTTCAACAGGAGTATCACGTTAATAAATTGATAATAAATACTATTTTTATATACACATTATTATTTACATATTTTAAATACTTATGATATTGAAAGAGAGAGAAAAATATATTAAATTCTTTGTGTGTTAATTATTAATATTGTCGTAACAATATATATAGATAATTTGTCAGGGATATTGTTATATTGGGTTGAGAGATAACTGGTTAACTCGATCACGTACTATGACTGTGTATATAGATTTATATTATGGTATAGTAGTAAGATATATATTCTCTCAAATTAATACAAAGTACTAAGCACAGAAATTCTCCGATATAGCGAAAGAGTGGTATGCATACTACGCCGTAGACCAGTAGAATAACACCTGTACTGTCTCCCTTCAGGCGATGCAAAATAGTTTTAAAACTTTCAATTTATTTTTCCAAGCCAATTTAGATTTTTCCTCAATAAAAATAGCAGGTGCTAAGTTTTTTTGTAAGTTTTTCTATCGAAAGGCAAAAATTGACTCTTAAATCATGCCAATTTGCACCTTTGCCTTTTTAATTATCTCCGACTGATCAATACCTGTTGCAATGTGAGGCGGCGCTGGCGTAGTCGATCTGTGAGGCCTTGCCATGGATGCCTACAAGTCTCGTCTGCTCCCCTTTCTACTTCTGCTGCTTCTTGTGGATTATATCGGTGCTTCGGGTGAGTTATCTGTGATCATTTTAAATAAAAATTTATTTGAAAAATTATATTTTATTGTTTTATAAATTTATTATATATTTTTCTTTGAGAAAATGATAAAATGTTTTTATCAAACATAAATAAAACATGAAATATTTACCGAATACGTAAATAAAAAAATAGAATGAGATATTTATTATAATTTTTTATAAAATAAAATAATATTTTCAAATCAATTTTTTTTCAAATATAAAATGTATTTTAAATATTAGGAGAATCAATCTTATTGAAAACATATATTTTTAAAAAATTAATATTATATTTAAAGTAAATATTTAAATAATAGTGTCTTTTAATAATTTTTCTAAAAATCTTCAATTTATTTTTTGATAAAAAAAAATACCCACTTAACCAAAGTCTATTAAAAATTTTCTTTCTTCACATTAAAATGCAGAAGATATCTTAAGTCCTCGAGCAAACTTCGCCAACATAAATTTAAATCAATGTCTTTTAGAGCTTGTAAAATTAGACTAATCCTACTTTATTAGCCTTTTGGAAAACACTGAATATCGTTAAACTATTATCTGTAGAATATTTAATTTTTAAATGTCTTGCGCGTTATTTTTGAAAGGTAAACATTTACATAAATAATGTATGCGAATATATTTTGATTGTGTTAGTTATATTTAACATTTTATAGGCTTATTTCTCTTTATAAAATAAAAAAAAAATTCTAATTATGAACATATAAAATATCTATAAAATCATATTATATAATATATTTTTTTATATTTATTTTAAATATTTCATGACCATATATACAATGTTATCAAATTAAAGAGAAAAATGTTATTAATTTTAATTTAATGAATATTTTACTTATATATTAATATATACTCTCTAAATTATGCTCATAAAATATCAAGGGAATCTAAAAAAAATCATATTATGAGATTTATATTAAATAAAAATACATTAGTTTAAGGCGAAGTGAGGTGTTTTAAAAATGGAGAAGCATTACCTTGCTCTGAATATTTTATGAAGCGGTTTTAATGAATTCCTTGATTACAAATTTATAGGTTTAGCTGATAGAAAACCTTGCTTAATCTTAACTTATACAAACTTAAACTTAACTTAAACAAATATAACAGATAAAATGAAAATATCAAGATATAATTAATGATATTTTACTAAAATATACGAAAGAAAATGAAAAAATAACGTTTACTATATTAGCAAAGAATTATAAAAAAATTCAAAATTTTATTTTTTTTAACCTATATGGAGATATTTCGTTCTGTGATGTGTTGGTATATATTTTTGATTTAATATTATGAAGCCTTTTTCTCTCAGCGAAAATGGAATCTATACATTTTTAAATTTACATGAATTTTTAATTTGGCAAGTTGGAATTGAATTTGTGATAAAAATATCTTTTGATACCATATCTATATTTTATTTACGTATCTTCTATCTATAAATTTTATTAACGAGATATAAAATTTTATTACCACGGAATGATATATTTTTAAAGCCCCCAAATGTGTTTATCGTCAAAGAGTTTTAAAGGCGTCTGCTGAGGCATTTCTTTACCGCCTTTCCATCTGAAGGTAACAGATGGATCACTTTCAGTAATTTTATTTAACGCCTTCTGAGAATTTAATTAAACTCCACACGATATACAGAGTAAAATAATTTCATTCACTTATTTACTCTGCTTGTAAATTTATAAGTTGAAATGTAATACACTAATGTATATTTATATTCTAATTTTAAAATATTTTGAGTTAACATTTCTATTTACCTTTCTAAATTACAAGTTACATTGAATTTTATTTATAAGTTAAAATTTTGTTATCGCATTCATTCATTTTCAAATAATCAAAATTTAGATATATACATATTACATAGATGATATTAATAAACGTTTTTCTAGCAAGTTTATAAAAATCGAATTACATACAAAAATATATACACGTAGATATATTAATGTATATTGAATATATATATTAATAATTTTACATGATAAAATTATATTTTCCAAAATAATATTTTATACGTTCTGAAGAGACCCAATTAAAAGAGGGAAGATATTGAAAGAACCAATTAAGCTGGGTTACAATCCCACAATGACAGATCGCTTAGATAATTTGTTCGAAGTCAATATCTTGTGATGTTGAACTTAGAATTCCAGGTGTCCATCTTGATTCTATATATCAGGGAATTGACATTAAATGGATATGTCAACTCTTGGAGACAGATTAATTAAATATGCTGGTTGTCAAATATTGTCGAACAGCTGAAAGCTCAATTAGTATCAATTATATACCTTCACTTTCAATACACTGTATAAAGGTTACAATACTCATAGGAAAGTGGTACATATATAAAGGATACATAATGCGATATAGTTTCTTTTATTTTGTAGACAGTTCTTTTTTCTCGTTTTTTTTCTCTTTCGCATTGTTAATATCATATAACTATTCTATTCACGGTCTAAAATTATTGTTTATATATATATAGACAAATGTAAAGGCATACATGTATGACAGCGCCCTAGGGGGACATAGCTCTTTAAATTGAAATAAAATAAAAAAATATATACATAAATACGATATTTAATAGGTTTTGCAGACTTTTTATTATAAATAGACAGCTCCATGTAGCTTGAGGAACTACACTACTATGCGACTTGTTTCGCATCAATGTAAATAATTAATAAGTTACTTTAGAACACAACTTATTGTAAATAGCTCAACTTGATCAACTTTCCCTCTCCACGATACTACTTATTACAGATAACTTCATTAAATCAACTTCCATCATTGCTTAGCATACTGTAAATAACTACCTTGCGATTTCTTCTATCTGCTTATGTTGTTGCTTATTTGTTTAGTGTATATGTTTATTCAATGATCTTTTCTTAATTCTTTATTTTCTTTTTGACAATTCTTTTACCTACTCTACTACAATTATTGTAAATAGTTTCACGCGCAATTATCCAGATCGGATATAGCGTGTCTTAACTGGTAATAAATAAAAGAAAAGATTGGATATAGTTTAGAACTTAAATAATTATATTATTTTATCAGATATTTCTCAGTATCAGTGTATTTCGGTATAGATTCAGGTTATACCATATAGAGTAATTTCTCTGACAACTGAACAGGATCCTCATTGTCATTCCTAGATCATAGTTTCCTAGATGTCTATTGGAAAGAACAAATCTTAATATTTTGCCTTAATACTTTGGAAAAAATTAAAGAAAGTATTTTGATATCTTAAAGGATTGTCTATGGCGGTAGAGAAATACATTCATGAACATAACTTAAGGAAGTGGAGTCTGATGTCGCAGAAGCAATTTTGTTAATACTTGATCATCTCGTGTGTTTTCAAAAAAGATCATTGGGTATCGAATAACTTTCAGAGTTATTGTATAAATCCGGATAGACATGCTGAAAGGTACAGCTTCCATAAGTTTTGCCCATGAGTGTATCTTTCAGAGTTATTGTCTGAATTCCGATATATTTGCTAAAAAGTACAACTTCCTTAAATTTTGTCCATGATGGTATCTTTCAGAGTTATTGTCTGAATCCCGATATACATGCTAAAAGGTACAACTTCCTTAAGTTTTGTCCATGAGTGTATCTTTCAGAGTTATTGTCTGAATCCTGATAGACATGCTGAAAGGTACAACTTCCTTAAGTTTTGTCCATGAGTGCATGTTTTTAAATTACCACTCAATGTCTATGAGGAGATATGCAACTATTATACACATGTGGCATAACACAGCAGTCATTAACGGAAATCCTCACAGGTATTACATATGTTCGAAAATCTTTCTTCCCCTAACTGACTTCTCCCAATTCTACTTCAAAATATTTGTATATAAATATATCTGCAACAACAAAAATCTTTATTAAGACCTTTTAGTTTTATACAGATTCTCTAAGCAGAAATGTAGGATACCTACAGGAAAAACAGTCATATTACCTTAATGGTAATATGAAATTTATATACAGGAAAAATTAAGTAAGACGATCAAGCTAATAAAAAGATTAGTCTGGGTAAATTGGAGGAAAATAGAATTTATTCTTTACCTAAATATATCTATTTATCATTGAGAATTTGAGTTAGGAATTTTATTGTGACTTTTTAACGTATATGTTAAAATGTTATTTAAGCATCGTTATGGAATATCTACACGCATTTCTACCACATCAATTCTATTTTGAAACATTATATGACAGAACGTCTATATTTGACTAAGCTAGCTATATACATGAGTGATAAATTGAAATCGGTAAGTCACGTTTACGTTGGCTTGTAAAATATTTTACGTAGAGTAGATTTCCTCAAAATAATATAAAATACACGTTCACAACCCTGACTTATAATTCAACAATATTAAAAAGCAATCCAGGGTTAAGTTTCTTGCACCATATTTATTTCTCTAGATTTCAGGTTAACATGTCCTTCAACAGATTCATACCTAGAAGTATAGATTCACGCTAGCTCTACTTGTACAGGCCTTATATATCTATAAATAAAAATACATATATTGGATCAAAATATAATTTGTTTTCCCAATATTTCAGTTGGTTGAAACAGTTGTTTACCCACATCAATATGTTATAATACCTTGAAAAAGGTTGGCACTCAGCCAACTGAAATATTGACGGAATAGTTGTGTTTTGATCCGGTATATGCTTTTTTAATTAAAGATCGATATATGGATGGCTCTATTTTCAAAATATATATTTATGTGAATAAAAGATTTTCATTGATTATAATGTGTTTATTCTATTCCAAATGGAGTATTATATGAAATTATAATAGATAGTTAACAATGTATACTTGTACAGGCCGCATTTCAGTGAATTTCTTGTTATCAAAATGATTTTTACCATGTTTGACTAATTGTGATATAAATTGGGCATCAATAAAACATCGTTAATCTCGGAAATATAAATTCTGAGAATGCCAATTTATTATAAACTAATAAAAAATGATTGGCGCTCCCCCAGAATTTTTGATCGTGATTATATCTTGAAAGCACATCAGTGTGTCTAGCTATGAAAAACACATTTCTCAGTATTTATTTATTTCGACTTCATTAAACTCCTATATTTCTATATTTAGAAGCTCAGTTAAACCTGTCTATAGCGCCCACTCTAAATAGCGCCTTCCTCTCTATAGCGCCTGATTTTAAATACATAGTACGATGCGATTTACACTAAAAGTGACCTGTCTATAGCACCCTCCCTCTCTATAGCACCTTTTTTTGGTGAGTCTCTAGAGGGGGTGCTATAGACAGGTTTAACTGTATTTATATGTTTTATAGAGTAGAACTATGATAATTCGATTATTTATCTTGGTCCCTAGAAATTGGTCACTTTTATTCAAAGCGTTTTTAATTCGAATTATCGGTTAATTAGAAAATATCTTTTGTTCCTTGGACTTCGAATTATCAAATTCGACTGTATTATGAATATATAGAGTTTTATATATTATATTTATTTGATGGGAGGTTACCTGGTGTGTATTGATGTTATGAATATCTTATTAAATACAATTTTAAAGTGGTTCTATATTTTATTTAGCTTTAATTAATTTAATTTAATTTTATAAATTATAAAAACTTGTGGAAATTACTCTTTTCGGTTATGAATAAGGTTTTTATTTATTTTATTGATATATATGAGGTTTCTTCAATTTATTATTTCTTTTATTTATTTTATTTTTTCTGGTTCACTATGTGATTAGAAAGCTTTATTTATTATTGTTTTCTCTCTTTGTTTCTCTCTATACCGCTCTGAGAGGAAGGATATCCTCGAGACACTCTCGCCTGAACACAAGAAAATTCTGTGCGAATTCCTCAACATTGCCTTTGAGCATGTTAGGGACAACACAATAAACAAGGTCCACACTCAGGGCGGCTTGTAGCTCCTGATTCCGACATCCCTTCAGAGAATTCTGGTGTAAATATTTTATCACAATAACAAAGTATATATATATATAATATATATTTTTCTCTAAATTTATTATTTTGATATTGATTAGGAGTCAATAAAGTTGTTAATTGTCTCTCTTTGTTAAATTATGTAAGGTTAGGTTCAGCCGCCGTAGTGATGGATAGTGGTGACAAGAAATTCTTATCTGCCATATCACGATGTTATTTATGTTCGGTCAATTATCTCGTATGAATTCTCTGATGTTAGCCATGTATATACACTCATGGAAAAATTTAAGGAAGTTGTACCTTTTAACATGTATATTGGGATTCAGACAATAACTCTGGAAGATACACTCATGGACAAAACTTAAGGAAGTTGTACCTCTTAACATGTATATCGGGATTCATACAATAACACTGAAAGATATAACAGTGACCTTTATTGAAGAAACACGAGATAACCAAGTGTGAATAAAAATTGCTTCTTAATCCATTAAAAGAAAATTAACAGGAGACCTAAAGACTTTCCACTTCCTTAAGTTTTGTCCATGAGTGTATTATACATGCCCCTTTAACTATACCATGTGTATTTAAATGAATATAAAAATAATACTAAATTGTGAATATAACTATTTTGAAACAATTCTTTTTGAATGCTGTATTTTATATCAGTTTTATAATCATGTAAAACTATCTCTAAAATAATTATAGAGGCAAGTAGGTGAATTTTAAATAGTTTAAATATAGTTACAATAGGCTAAACATCGTATCCCATATCCTTAGCTATTTGGTATTTAGTCTACATCTCTTCTTATTTCTTATCTCCACTCATTTATATTAGGATATCAAGTTGTGACACTTGATGGTGTCTGTTTGACTACCATCATGACTGGGTGAGGTAGAATGCGTCTGCCTTTGTCATTAAGACTGGGAGCACTACTCAGTGGCAGGCCGACTTAGCTCCAAAAGAAATGGCCGCCTCTGACATGAGGAACAGACGCCATGTGCTGCCGCTCCTAACATGGAGTACAAACGCTGCTGATCCTGTATCCCTGGATTAGGAACCCTTACAGGGTACTATCAGCCGGGCCAGCTGAGCCCAGGTTTTTTAGTGAGCTTGTTACTGCTCCCCTCCTCCTTTATTCTGCATTATAACCAACAATTTACGAACATATCACCTATAACTCATAGAAATTTCTACCGAGATAAATGTGTTTAGTTACTAAGCCTATCTAGAGAGCAGCTTGTTTACTTACATGGCATTTCTACACGTTGATAACTCATAAAGTTTGACCCAGAAACTATCAGACATCCATACGTTCTGTTTCTGAAACCTTCGTCCAGAATGTGTAGTTTTATCTTTCACAATCAGGTTCAAAATGAAAGAAGAATTAAGTCCCAAAATTCGTGTTTCAGATAAGAGCTCAATGCTACAAACAACACAAGTTAAATATATATTCATTTTATATAAAGGCAATTAGAAGATTTAAGAGATTTTTGCTCAACCGAAGTACTTCACAAATTCTCATCTAAAGAGAAAGAGGTAAATATACAATTTAAAAAGTCAAAGTTAACATTGAGAAAATAGTAAAATATAACTATTAAACAATAATATTGCTATTTATACTATGTATGTTGAAGATATATATATGCAATTATAATATACAAATTGTATAATTTTTCATAGGTTTTAGAGTTGTATATATAATATATATTTTTTTCTATTTAAAATAAAAACATCAATATAAACCTGAATCTAACCAATATAATTACTTTTATTACATTTTTCTCTCCTTAATAAGATATAAATATTATACATATAAACAACTATTTAATCATCTTACTTAAACACAAAAAATTATCAACTTTTATCTTATATATTTATATATATATATAGATGGAAATGTTATAAAAAAAAGATATTTCTGATGATTTTGATTATCTTGAGGATTATGCTATGGTAATGCAGTCGTGGTTAAAATCTTGAAACTATAATAAAAATAATGAAGATTAGAAATAGCTTTAATTGAGCTTATGGAATATATATAAAACATAATTTGATAAAAGTAATGCCTGGCTTAAGACGTAAGAATAAAAAAAAAGAAAAAAAACTTATTTACATAATTTACAAACGATTTGAGCCGGCCATCGGGAAACAACGACCACGGGTTATATAAACAGAAAGCGTGACCTCTGGCGGTCGACTTAACAGAATATTTGAATATCCATGAAATATATATTTAAAATAAAATAACATTTTAAATAATACCTTTATATAACATATATATAGAAATCTCTTTCTGTACTTCTCAATGTGGGAATAGCCGGTTATTCTTTATAAAATTCTATAGTTTAAATGGTCATGAAGTTAAATATATGTAATACATAAAAATAAATTTTAAGATATTTAAATAAATCTACAATAACAGAATTTATTCCAAAAATTGTTTAAATGTTTTAAACATATGAATTTGTAGACGACCAATATGTATATAACTATTTCATAATAAATTTGCATATTTGTTGTTACTCCCGTTTAGTAGTAAAATGTATCGTGGGGATTTCTCGATCTTATTTCCATATTTCCATGTTACCCAACTCTCGAAAAATAGCCTTTTGTTTAAATTTTATATTCCGGTGAAAGATTTAATATCTTTTTGGTGTTTCGTGTTTGCAAGCTATTGGACCATTTTGTGATTGTCTTTTTCCAACCTCGATTTGTAGACCATCCATTCTAAATAGACAAAGGTCTTGGCGAATACATCGACCTTGAAAAACAAAATTATTTATAGAAAAATAAAGCGAAATCTCTATATAAGAGAACTTTTAAACACGAAAGCTACATTTACACATAAAACAAACATTTATTGTCCTAACTGCGATGTACGACAGCAGTAAGTATAGTAGAAGTTTGTGTAAAAGTAACATTCGTGCTTATTATTGTGATATAATTGTAAATAATTCAGAGAATTTAAAAGAGTAGTTATCATCATGTTTGCTTATGGTTTTGCATAGAGACAGCTCGAGTTAGGATTTATATAGATAATTAGAAGATAGGCGTTAGTTAGAAAGTTACGGCTCTTAAAATAAATACTTGTTCATCTACGTATCCTTGATTATTAAAAAAACAAAACAATAATGTGAAAAAATAGTACAACTGTAATATTGTACTGGGATAAGGTGCGTAAATTAAGAAAAAGGCATCTTATTGACCAATATTTGGTCATTTAGGTACAGCTTGCACCACGCTGATGAGGGCCAACAGCCCGAAACGCGTCCGTGGTTAGCTTTTCTTGATTAATCAAGAATGGGTATTTGGCCAATTCTGGAATAATTAAAAATCAACGAGAATAGTTAATATTTATTCCGATAGATGGCGCAAGCCATCAGCAACTTTCAGTTGCACGATAAGGAGATGCCTTTTTCTTAAAACAATTATGTATTCTTCTCTCCTATATAGATGGTGCGTTATTCCTCTATAATAATTTATGCCTAACTGTCCTAATTGTTTGCGGAAGAGCATAGCTCGATGAAAGTATTTCTATGTAATTCTACTGTCCAAGAATCTTATCCCGAAACTATGTTCTTCGGGTGGGCGCTTCTCAGTTTTCCAAAGCTGGTGTTGTGGCTTTGTCCCCGACCCGAAGTCGCTTTTTTTTTGTGGCGACTAGCTTTGACGTAAGAGGTGACCTTCATCTTTATATAGATGGAAATTTCCATCTATATTTTAGCCATAGATTTGGCCTAGCCACTTTGCCAGCTAAACACCTCTTGGGCAGATTGTCAAGATTCCATTAGATCCCGTGTGGATCTCATGGAATAAAGTCCGCCCTAGACTGACGAGGGCCATCAGCCCGAAACCATGGTCTCTAGGTGGACGCTTTTCAGTTTGCCAAAGCTGGTGTTGTGGCTTTGTCCCCGACCCGAGACCGCTAGTTGCGGCGACGGTCAATAGATGGCGTCTAGTTTTGACGTCTGTTTTAACGGGAGAGGCGACCTTTGTCTCTTTTCATCTTTATAGTTAAATTAGTCGATTTATCTTTGTTATAAAGACGTAGAGAAGAGGGTTTGCTTGAAACCTTGCATTTAAAATAAAAATTATACTCATTGAAACTAATATTTTAGAATTTAAAAATAAATTATATTTTGCTTCTAATTCACTATCCTTTAAGATAAATTGTTTCGGTCTATTGCTTCTCATCAGCGTGGTACAAGCTGTACCTCAAAAACCAAAAAAGCTGGTCTTTGGGGCATCTTGAAAAATCATGAAACAGGCATTTAGGCCCGAAGAACGCGAGAACGCCAAACGATGTGAAAAAATATTCTCAAAAAGTTATCTTTTTCCATTTAACTGATAAAAGATGGGTAAATATTTGGTCGGTTTAATTCCACAAACTTATTTCCCTCAGAGACAGCCGAACTAAGTTTTTATTTAAAAAAATCCGTTTAATGTTTTAAAGAAAAAAAGTAAAATTAGGTTTAGTTAATGGAGTTTATAAGCAAACGAAAATTGGAATTGATTAATTTCTTTTATTCAAAACATTTATTGCAATTGAATATTTAATGAAAAACAAATACCACAAACCTACTTTAACAAATCGATATACAATTATATTTGTTGAAAAAATGGAAATTAATTTTATTTATAAATTTATAGATAAAAATAAAATAGATTTTCCGTGAATTTTCCTGAGAAAGCTTAGCGTTCGCTTGACAAGACATTTCTATAAAGTAAAAGCGAAAGGTGTTGATAAGAAATAGGCATCTACTTATCTGAAATACTACTTATCCACTAGGCATCCAATAGGCATCTACTTATCTGAAATACTACTTATCCACTAGGCATCCAATAGGCATCTACTTATCTGAAATACTACTTATCGACTAGGCATCCAATAGGCATCTACTTATCTGAAATACTACTTATCCACTAGGCATCCAATAGGCATCTACTTATCTGAAATACTACTTATCCACTAGGCATCCAATAGACATCTACTTATCTGAAATACTACTTATCCACTAGGCATCCAATAGACATCTACTTATCTGAAATACTACTTATCCACTAGGCATCCAATAGACATCTACTTATCTGAAATACTACTTATCCACTAGGCATCCAATAGACATCTACTTATCTGAAATACTACTTATCCACTAGGCATCCAATAGACATCTACTTATCTGAAATACTACTTATCCACTAGGCATCCAATAGACATCTACTTATCTGAAATACTACTTATCCACTAGGCATCCAATAGGCATCTACTTATCTGAAATACTACTTATCCACTAGGCATCCAATAGACATCTACTTATCTGAAATACTACTTATCCACTAGGCATCCAATAGACATCTACTTATCTGAAATATTACTTATCCACTAGGCATCCAATAGACATCTACTTATCTGAAATACTACTTATCCACTATACATCCAATAGACATCTACTTATCTGAAATACTACTTATCCACTAGGCATCCAATAGGCATCTACTTATCTGAAATACTACTTATCCACTAGGCATCCAATAGGCATCTACTTATCTGAAATACTACTTATCCACTAGGCATCCAATAGGCATCTACTTATCTGAAATACTACTTATCCACTAGGCATCCAATAGGCATCTACTTATCTGAAATACTACTTATCCACTAGGCATCCAATAGGCATCTACTTATCTGAAATACTACTTATCCACTAGGCATCCAATAGACATCTACTTATCTGAAATACTACTTATCCACTAGGCATCCAATAGGCATCTACTTATCTGAAATACTACTTATCCACTAGGCATCCAATAGGCATCTACTTATCTGAAATACTACTTATCCACTAGGCATCCAATAGGCATCTACTTATCTGAAATACTACTTATCCACTAGGCATCCAATAGACATCTACTTATCTGAAATACTACTTATCCACTAGGCATCCAATAGACATCTACTTATCTGAAATACTACTTATCCACTAGGCATCCAATAGACATCTACTTATCTGAAATACTACTTATCCACTAGGCATCCAATAGACATCTACTTATCTGAAATACTACTTATCCACTAGGCATCCAATAGACATCTACTTATCTGAAATACTACTTATCCACTAAGCATCCAATAGGCATCTACCTATCTGAAATACTACTTATCCACTAGGCATCCAATAGGCATCTACTTATCTGAAATACTACTTATCCACTAGGCATCCAATAGACATCTACTTATCTGAAATACTACTTATCCACTAGGCATCCAATAGACATCTACTTATCTGAAATACTACTTATCCACTAGGCATCCAATAGACATCTACTTATCTGAAATACTACTTATCCACTAGGCATCCAATAGGCATCTACTTATCTGAAATACTACTTATCCACTAGGCATCCAATAGGCATCTACTTATCTGAAATACTACTTATCCACTAGGCATCCAATAGACATCTACTTATCTGAAATACTACTTATCCACTAGGCATCCAATAGACATCTACTTATCTGAAATACTACTTATCCACTAGGCATCCAATAGGCATCTACTTATCTGAAATACTACTTATCCACTAGGCATCCAATAGGCATCTACTTATCTGAAATACTACTTATCCACTAGGCATCCAATAGGCATCTACTTATCTGAAATACTACTTATCCACTAGGCATCCAATAGGCATCTACTTATCTGAAATACTAATTATCCACTAGGCATCCAATAGGCATCTACTTATCTGAAATACTACTTATCCACTAGGCATCCAATAGGCATCTACTTATCTGAAATACTACTTATCCACTAGGCATCCAATAGACATCTACTTATCTGAAATACTACTTATCCACTAGGCATCCAATAGACATCTACTTATCTGAAATACTACTTATCCACTAGGCATCCAATAGACATCTACTTATCTGAAATACTACTTATCCACTAGGCATCCAATAGACATCTACTTATCTGAAATACTACTTATCCACTAGGCATCCAATAGACATCTACTTATCTGAAATACTACTTATCCACTAGGCATCCAATAGGCATCTACTTATCTGAAATACTACTTATCCACTAGGCATCCAATAGGCATCTACTTATCTGAAATACTACTTATCCACTAGGCATCCAATAGGCATCTACTTATCTGAAATACTACTTATCCACTAGGCATCCAATAGGCATCTACTTATCTGAAATACTACTTATCCACTAGGCATCCAATAGACATCTACTTTTCTGAAATACTACTTATCCACTAGGCATCCAATAGGCATCTACTTATCTGAAATACTACTTATCCACTAGGCATCCAATAGGCATCTACTTATCTGAAATACTACTTATCCACTAGGCATCCAATAGGCATCTACTTATCTGAAATACTACTTATCCACTAGGCATCCAATAGACATCTACTTTTCTGAAATACTACTTATCCACTAGGCATCCAATAGACATCTACTTATCTGAAATACTACTTATCCACTAGGCATCCAATAGGCATCTACTTATCTGAAATACCACTTATCCACTAGGCATCCAATAGGCATCTACTTATCTGAAATACTACTTATCCACTAGGCATCCAATAGACATCTACTTATCTGAAATACTACTTATCCACTATACATCCAATAGACATCTACTTATCTGAAATACTACTTATCCACTAGGCATCCAATAGGCATCTACTTATCTGAAATACTACTTATCCACTAGGCATCCAATAGGCATCTACTTATCTGAAATACTACATATCCACTATACATCCAATAGACATCTACTTATCTGAAATACTACTTATCCACTAGGCATCCAATAGGCATCTACCTATCTGAAATACTACTTATCCACTAGGCATCCAATAGGCATCTACTTATCTGAAATACTACTTATCCACTAGGCATCCAATAGGCATCTACTTATCTGAAATACTACTTATCCACTATACATCCAATAGACATCTACTTATCTGAAATACTACTTATCCACTATACATCCAATAGACATCTACTTATCTGAAATACTACTTATCCACTAGGCATCCAATAGGCATCTACTTATCGTGCCACTGAAATTTGCTGATGACTAGCGCCAGCTATAGGAATAAATATAAAATAATCGTTGAGAGAAAGATTTGTTGAGAATTCCGGAATACCGTCCAAAATGTATTTTTTTTTTAATCTCACCCAAGAAAAACTTTAAATAAAAAGGCATATATTGAATCAAAATATCATTTATTTTACCAATATTTCAGTTGGCTGAATGCCAACCTTTATCAAGGTATTATAACATTTTAATGTGTCTTTAAAATGTTATAATACCTTGATAAAGGTTGGCGTTCAGCCAACTGAAATATTGGTAAAATAAATCATATTTTGATCCAATATATGCCTTTTTATTTAAATATTTATTTATGGATTGCTATATTTTCAAAAATAAAACTTTATTTAGACCCCTGGTCTTATACAGATTCCCTGAAAGGAAGAGAATGTCAACAAATTAGTTTAAAAATATGTACATATTAGAACGGAGGGAGCGAATGTGGAGTCACAGGTCTTTTTGATAAATCAAGAGAAGAGACGTCTAGGGTGTCGTCAGTGTGGTGCAGGCTATACTTCGAAGAAAAAAAAGAAGCTGCTTCCAGAGGCTTCCTGAAATACATTGTTACCTATCCTGAGTACATCTAGCCATGATAATACCCTTTTCTTCTTCTTTCTTATCTCCACTCAATCATATTAGGGTATCAAGTTGTTACCCTTGATGGTGTCTGTTTGACAACCATCATGACTGGGTGAAGTAGAAATGATAATCATGATCGGAGTTTCTACTTCAAGGAAAAATTATATGACGCTTCTCATTTACAATAAAGCCATTAAATTCTTTGTGTTTCCAGTAGAAATTGGTTATTTAATTGATATAAAAAATTAAAAATTTGACGTGTTTGAATATTTGAATGTTTCTGTTTTATGTACAAAGCTTCATATATGATTTTTTTTTCCAATATAAATATTGTTAAAAGTATTTTGTGTGTGTATATTCGTTTCATAAAAATTTCCTAGAGAAAAAAACCTCTAATATATTGATGAAAAGCGTACTTACAGTTCAAATCTGAAATGCAAAAATCGAACTTTAACCAACTTTAATAATAGGATATAACACTCATGCCTTCAAGAGAAAGTCATCTTCTGATCGTGAAACTAAAGGTTGCTGATGGCTTGCGCCATCTCTCGGAATAAATATAAACTGATCGTTTATTTATACAATTATGTCATATTTGGTCATACATTCTTTCATGATTAATCAAGAAAAGCCAAATACGTACGCTTTTCAGACTGTTGGCTCTCATTAGCGTTTATATAAGCTGTAACTCAACGACAAAAAAACTTGATCTTTTTGGGCATCCTGAAAAATCATTAAATGGTTATTTTAGGTCGAAATATTTATTCCGACAGATGGCACAAGCCATCAGCAACTTTTAGTTTTACGATCTGGAGATGCCTTTTTTATTAATTTTAAAACTGTTTAAAATAAACAGTCTAGAACACTATTTCACTTCAATCCATAGCAGACGTACTGTGTTACATAGAATCCAACATGGCGTCAGAGGTAAACATTGTACAGATGGAGAACTCTCTAAGATTTATAAAAAATGTATGAACGTCCATAGAGCGTCCAGACAAAGACGACAAAAGAACACCAATGTTATTTATTGTCGTTCCCAAACCAACAAAAGAATTTTATTTCAAGCAAAGTTGTGTTTATTTGCAGTTGGTGGTATTAACTTTGTTCTCTTTCCCAGCCTAACATTGGCTGCAGACTCATCCATAATAAAATACCCCTAACTTCTATAACTCTGTTTTCATTTATTTGGCCTTTAATTCCCTTCCTTTTGTCCAGATATATCGTTATTGGATTAGTGAATGGTGTGTTATATATTTTCTTTGGTCTCTCAATAATGTTCTGAATTATTCTATAACTTATCAAATATGTAATACAATATAATGCGGCTTGTGATTGTAAAATGACATTTGAAAATTATCCCGCATGTGTTTCTTTTCAACGAAAAATCCAAATTTATTTTAAGGAGAAATAATAATTATTTCTAACCTTAAGGATGAGGTATGAAAGGATGAATTGTGAAGAGTGATGATAAACGGAAAAATAAAAGTAGCCTAGTAGACATGGCATCTGCCCGGTAAGCGGAACACTGTGGGTTCGATTCCCATCCCTGGACACTTTTATTTTTCCGTTTATCATTACTCTTCACAATTCATCCTTTCATACCTCATCCTTAAGGTTAGAAATAATCATTATTTCTCCTTAAAATAAATTTGGATTTTTCGTTGAAAAGAAACACATGTGGAATAATTTTCAAATGTCGTTTTATCGAATTTGTGTTTGGAATATTTTACCCAGCCTATTTAGAATATAATCCTTTGCTACCAATTTTAGATAATAAAATAAACGCCTAAAGATGAGTATCTTTTATTAAACGTTTTCGAGATTAACGCCCTTCTTGTTGACTTTGCTTAGAATATTTTAATGAAACTGATTCCAAGAATTATTAATTAAACATTATATTTATTGATTTACAAGAGAGAGAACAAAATATAAAAGGGAAACTAATATTAAACAAAGGAACTTTTTCTGTTTCGGTTAGCGCCTATTTACCTGTGAGTTTACACACACTCTGTGGTAACAATTAATTAACATATATACAACACTTCTACGGGAAAATTGATACAAAATTAAACTTAACTATGCTATGGTAAGTTATATGTACATTATAAAAATTTAAATAAAAATACATATATTGGATCAAAATATCATTTATTTTACCAATATTTCAGTTGGCTGAACGTCAACCGTACACACCTTATATAACATGTGTGTATAATACCTTGATAAAGGTTGGCATTCAGCCAACTGAAATATTGGAAAAATAAATGATATTTTGATCCAATATATGCCTTTTTATTCAATTCTTTTTTATTTATGGATTGCTCTATTTTTAAAACATTATAAAATATATAATGTACATATAACTTACCATAGCATTGTTAAGTGTCATTTTGTATCAATTTTTCCTATAGAAAGGCGTTATCCCGACAGCTCGAAAACGTTAAATAAAAGCTACTCATCCTCAGGCGTTTACTTTATTATCTAAAATTATCTAGCATATGTTGAAACTACGACATCCTAACAAACCTGTTGATCGATTCAAAGTTCTAGATTTTATCATATTGTCGCGATAAAAAAATAATTAAATAGGTTCAGTAATTACTTTAAATATTTATTTAATTAGTTATAGGAAATATTTTAAATATAAAATAAATGTTATGATTAACATGTACCGAGTCGACTCAAGAGTTAGAGCGAGAGACTGTTCTTCACGCGGCACGAGCCAGCATGTGGTACCGCTGTTGTCCCGACCGGTCCTACCACCCAAGTTAAAGAAGGAATACCAGGAAACTCTGTTCTCCTCACAATATACAACAACAACAACAAAAGCCTTCATTGAGGACCTCTCGTCCTATAAAGGATTCGCCAGTTTACAGAGTAATTGAAGAGAAGAGAACTAAGAATACAGAGAGAAACCTATAAGTAGCAGGTATAGTATAGTATTTTCTACACTGTGACTATATACAACAGCAGCAACAAGCCTTTTACTGGAATCAAAGTCCCATACAGGATTCGTCATTCTAATCCTGACAAAGATTATTTACATATAATTATTTACATCAATTAGATTATGTATATAGCTTTCCCTTCTCTTCAGCCGTCTTCCAAAATTTGAACAACGCAAACGCTCCAGCTCTGTTTCTCACCACCTCATTCGACAATATATAAATCAATGATCCATAATCAATAAACCAATAAATAAATCAGAAAATCCTGATATATGCCTATTTCAATATCACAACACCTGACATTTTCCTTATTTTTCTATATATTCAGTGTACATGCGCAGTTTTGGCTTTAACTACCCATTTCTTGATTTCTCAGGAAGCCTCTGGATACAAATATTTGGGGTAAAATTAAAGACACTTCCACAAGTGAATATTTTTATTTAAATATCTACTAGACAAAATGTCTTTAATTTTAGAACTATGAATGCCGGCCAGGCAACCTCTATCTTTATGGGAAATATTTGGTCATTGAGGTACGGCTTGCACCACGCTGACGAGGGCCAACAGCCCGAAGCCCATTCGTGGTTGAATTTTCTTGATTTATCAAGAAATGGGCTGGTAAAATATTATGGAATATGCCCAAATTAACGTTTAGTATTTTTTGTTCTACTAAATGGCGCTTTTCTATAAACAAAGATTATGTGAGCAGTCAGGATTCCTATGTTGTTTTGTCATTAGCAAATGGAAGACGCGAATGTTTCTTTCAAACATCAATCAAACTCTTCTACTGTCTTAACTGCGATGAAAAAATATTGGGAGGGCTTGGCTGATTAATGGTAAACCCTCCCATCGGTTTCGCCAATTTAATCTACCAGAGACCTTCATCAACCTTAGAGCTCAAATACTGTATTGGATCATTCTACTTATATATGCTACCTTTAGGGGTGGAATCTTAGAAATAGTATTAAAGCAAACTATGGACATAATCTTTTAGGACAGTAGAAAAACATATGAATACTTGCATCGAGCAATGCTCTTCCGCAAACAATAAGGACAATGCCAGTTAGGTATAAATATTGATGGATGTTTGAAAGTAACTTTCGCGTCTTGATGTTTTCATTTGCTGTATATAGGTGGCGCCGTTATTGCTTATATTAAGATATGTGTAAAAGATTTGAAGCGTACGAAGATACTTTTCTTTTGATCTTTAATAAAGATTCGAGCTTTCGGGCGAAAACAGCCCTTCTACAGGAACATTAGAAAAACAATTTCAAATAGTAACGTTTGTAAACAAATAAATGGTATCTCTATTTGGTCTTGTATTGCGCGAGTGAATCTCACGCCCACGCGACCCTGACTATGATACATTGATTAAATCAGCTGAGTTGAAACTTTCCGAAGTAAAACAAACTGGCAAAGGGCAACTATGGTACACAATTTATGGAAATATTGCTTTATATGCGTCAGGGATCTCTATGTGTCGGTTAATACTATTGTGTTTCAAAGAGAGCAACGCCTCGACGACTAATCTTTTGAATTTGCTGTTGATATTAGAGTAATATGCATGTGGGTGGGATGTGTTAAAGGAATGTCCTGTTTGTCTAATATGTTGTACGATAAGGGACTTGGGTTCATTATTTCTAATGTTTCTGTGATGTTCGTCCATCCTGTCCTTGATTCGTCTGCCTGTTTTTCCTATGTATATTCTATTACAGTTTGAGCATTTCAATGAATATACGGAGTTAGTGAAACTTTTGGTAGGGTGACGGGAAAACTATTCCTGGTTATGGGATTTCTGATTATTGTTTCTAATTTGGGGGTGTTGGTGTAAAAGGTACGAATACCATAGTTATTTTTTAGGAATCTAGAAATGTTGACACTATGAGTAGAGAATGGGATGGTACATATGGATCTATAAACTTGGCTATTAAGGTGCTGTTGGGGATTATAAAAGTGTCTGAGTATGAAATTTTTCGGGTATCCAGAGTTCATCAGGTGATCGATTACGTTTTGGGTTTCTATTTGTTTGAATTCTTGCGAAGAACAGTGTGTGAAAATGCGTTTCGAAAAGGTTTTTACGGTGTTAATCTTATGGCTAAGGGGGCAGTATGATGTGTAGTGTATATAGGAGGGATAGAAAGAGGGCTTATAGTAAACATTGGTCATGTATCTGCAATTCTGTCTTGTAATCAGAATGTCTAAAAAGGCTAGTGAACTATTGCTTTCTTTTTCTACTGTGAAAAGTATGTCAGGGTAAAATGAATTTAATTTGGCATGAATTTTGTCTAAGGAATCAGTTTTAACTATACAAAATATGTCATCTATATACCTAAACCAAGTTAGGATATCTACTGGAAAATGATCTGTTATTGAATTGTCTATTTTCCGCATGACTATTTCTGATAGTGGTGAAGAAAGAGGGCTGCCCATAGGAGTACCTTTAGATTGCCTATAGTAACGTTTGTCGAAATTAAAAATACTATTGTTCAGACAAATCGATATTAAGGAGGTTAATTTAGTTATCATGCCTGCAGAGTAACCATGCGTTCGTAGGAATTCTGTGGTGCATTCTATAATGAGGGGGTGGGGGAGACTAGGGTAAAGATTGATTACATCAAATGATATCATTAGACTGTTGGGAATAACCGGTAGATGTTGTATATGGTTTAAGAATTTAGGTGTGGAAGAAACACAATAGTATTAACCGACACATAGAGATCCCTGACGCATATAAAGTAATATTTCCATAAATTGTGTACCATAGTTGCCCTTTGCCAGTTTGTTTTACTTCGGAAAGTTTCAACTCAGCTGATTTAATCAATGTATCATAGTCAGGGTCGCGTGGGCGTGAGATTCACTCGCGCAATACAAGACCAAATAGAGATACCATTTATTTGTTTACAAACGTTACTATTTGAAATTGTTTTTCTAATGTTCCTGTAGAAGGGCTGTTTTCGCCCGAAAGCTCGAATCTTTATTAAAGATCAAAAGAAAAGTATCCTCGTACGCTTCAAATCTTTTACTCATACTCATCAGAGGATTCCAACTTTCTATTTATTAAGATATGTGTAAAGACGAGTCGAGGAACCAAGAGTTACCACATCTGAGAAAGGCCATCTGATTATCGAGATCCTTTTGTCCGTCATTTGTTCCCAGCTTTTTAACTCAGTCAAATATAAACACATTTCCAGCACGTCAAGGCAGACTAGGTTCTGTCGACTAAGCCAGTCTAGGCATGGCCACAAATTCCAAAACACGTCAACAGATTGGTTATTCTTCTATAAAAATTAATATTTTCCCGTGTAAGTTGTCGGCAGATTTGTCAAACTTTATTAAAAATCTTCTCATAGAGAAGCTCATTTGATAATGCCAATATTCATGAAAAGATAAATACTTTTATATGTATTTATAGAGAAAATTATAGCTTGAAATTTATAAATTGAGATATATGGAAGTTATCCAATTTATAAAAAAAAAATAGAATAAAGGAAAGCCCGTCATGAGCTACTTTTATTAAAGTCGATTACCTTTGAGTGGATAAGGTTGTGAAATAAAGAAACGAAAATTAATCCTGAGAGAGGCCACCTCCAGCAGAGACTACCTCCAGGAGTGACCAGTGGTTCCCTGTTCTAGGCAGTCTCTGAAGGGGGTTAGTTGAACTACGTGTCTTTACACACAATATATCTTCCAGTTAGATCGTGAACATTTGGTTTCCATTTTTAAATGATGACATTTTAAGAGAAAGGAAGTTTTTTTCTCAATGTGCCTCCTTATTGAATCTCATGCAGTTCACCGATGGGTATCCAGAGTAAACTACTGTATTCAACCACAACCTGGCTGCACTAATGTGGAACTTAAGTCTCAGACAGACACCTTAACTTAAGTCTCAGACAGACACCTTAACTTAAGTCTCAGACAGACACCTTAACTTAAGTCTCAGACAGACACCTTAACTCAAGTCTCAGACAGACACCTTAACTTAAGTTTCAGACAGACACCAGCAGACACCCACAGTAACAGCCTATATTCAACCACAGCCTGGCACCAACCAAACTTAAAGACTTTCCTGCACGCAATCTTCCTGTTGTTTATTCCGGGAAATGTTGAAAGCGCCACTTTAGAAAGTTGTTTATCTTCTTAATGGAAGTGAGGGGAGAATTGTGTAAAATATAATTTTATTTATTTATCATGTGAGAGAAACACAAACCTTCTGTCTATGAACGTCTCCAAATGTTTCCAATTTCTGAGAATACAAATCTCAACACCAAGGCCCTAGTCCTGAATACTAAAATAACTTAACCATCTAGCCATTCGTCATTAGATGTTCACAGCGGCCATATAGGCGAACTCTCGTGTCAATTTCTATTATATAATTTGAATCAATACATTGATGTTAATTGATATTTTATAATCGCTGGTTCGATGGGGAAACTCCCCTCCTGAAAACCAACTCACAACTTAACAGATCAAACTTCACCATACCTTCCCGTCTTGGAACAGGCCACCTACGTCTAATGATTTTCACAAGTGGATCCAAAACCTTTCCGAATTGCACCAAATGTCAGGATTCTCCAGCAAGCCCAGAACACATCACACCGGGCATTGTCAAACAGACATCTACACCGACCCAGCTGTAGTTATCGAGGCGATAAAGATGCATGGCCTTTAGGATCTGGTCGTAGACTTGAAGCCCAGACCTGGGATAAGGAAAACAAAAATTGGTTTTATAGGTCAAAGTCCATGTTGCATTTCCAATCTGGAGAAAATGATGTATACAACAAGAAGTCAGACATAACTGGCGTATAAACATATGTAACTGTGAATAGCTGAGTTGGCTGTCGTGTAGACATTGGATATTGGTTGTGGATTCAACTCAAGTATATCGACGTCCCCACAGAATGATCAAACACATCTACAATGGAATAGACAATCAACATAATCTCTTTGACATCCTGTCAATACATGATAAAGTACACACTGCACTAATTTTTAACAAATAAATTTACTGATATGTTTCTTTTCAATAATATCATCAAATATTATCTCTATATAGACCTTACTGCAATGATATAAGTTATTGAATGAGAGGGATTGACCTATTACTAGTAAACCCTCTCTGAGGTTTCGCCAAATTAATCTTTAATCCGCTCTACAATTGTATTGGATTGGTGTTGGATATGCCCTGCATTTTCTATGGAATTCAAAGTTACACTATTCTTTCAAAATGATAATTAGTCATATACACACCCAACTCTACATAATAATATGTACATGGTGCCTTTGCCATCGTACAATGGAATAGAAGCAAGGGCCCTATGGCACAAATTAGAGTTAAATAGGTTCTTGCAGACAAATGGCGCCTTACTGCCCAACAGTCGCAACGGGCTCCAGAAAGATGGCGACAGTGAGTGTTCTTCCAGCGGCTTAGCGGCCAGATTAGAGGCGCTAATGGCGAACGCGCCACTAACGATATATCTACATCACCTAATGTACCGTCGAAGTCTCTAATACTGCCCGAGTATTAACAATAAGTCCACATTTAAACCGGGAACCGTGGAATTATGCGCCGTTACTCACTTTTAACACCCCAGATTTGCATATCTTCATTTATCTAATGTTTCTATCCCATTTCCTTATTTTATATTTTGATATTTTATTTGAATTAAAGTAGAAACCGATGTGTAAAAGAGCAAAGATTCTATTTCTCAATGTGTAAATTTGACACCTTGATATATAATTTATTCTGTTTAATGATTAAATATATCGTAAAGATAGAGGCTGCCTGGCCGGCATTCATGTTTATATGTAAAATAGACCCTTCGGACAGTTGGAATTTTTATTTTCTCAACGTTTCGACAAAAATCTTTTGTCTTCGTCAGGAGAAGTAAATAAAATAAAAATTTATATTTTATTTATATTTTAAATAGATATTTGAACTAAAATTCTAACTTGTTTTAAACAGAGAAATTGATTCTTCCACCAGAATAATGATTAGTAGAATGAGAAAGTAACAAATCCCGACTTTCTGAAAAGAGTGTTTTCCATACAGATGTTGTGTCTGGTAGATTAAACTGGTGAAAACGGTTTGAGTAACCTTTAATGATGATCTGGAATATATTCAAATCTTATTCATTAAGTAATTATATAAATGTAAATAAAATACAAATACCGAATTGGGGAACCGTTTGCAGTGATCACTATCATTAATGAACCAAGCCTTCCCAGTATTTAGCATCGTAATAAGGAAAGCAAATAGATTTTAATTGTAAATAAATAAAACTATTGTGTAAGGCTGTCCCAAAAGTTCATGTTCTTCTTAAAGTGTTGTTATTCTTATTACTTGGCGAAAATTATTATTATACGGCGAATATACATAATAATACATATAACAATTACTTTATACATAATACAAAGATATTATGATAAGGCACAATTTGGATTATAGATTATAAACACAAGGTAAAACGACCAAATCCAAATAAATAAATAGTATGTGACGTTTTGGTAACAGCATTGTTACCATCTTCAGACAAAAGTACTGAATGATTGATGAGTGAAAGATTCAGTACTTTTGTCTGAAGATGGTAGCAACGCTGTTACCGAAACGTCACAAACTATTTATTTGGATTTGAGCTTATTACCTTGTGTTTACAAAGACATTATACATAACGGCGAATAATATTATGGCAAATAATATAAACATTTAATTTTTTTGTAAGTGTTTACGAAATTTTGAGACAATCTTGTATTTCAGAATTGTTTCTAATCACAAATGTAAAAACTAGCTAGTATGAAAGTTTAGATATTTATACAAGAAAATCTGTACAGTAAGTAAGTTCTGTGTCTCCGATCAGTCCGATCTGTGTTGGAAGATTGGTAATCCGAGCTGAAGCGATCAATGCCAATAAATAAACAGGCGGTTTCTAAGGTGACACGGGTACACACCGTGTCGGACACTTCTCTGTAATTACTGAACTTTGGTGACATCTTGGAGAGAGAGAGGGACTTGTCTATCTTGAACACCTGGAGATCTGGTGAAATACAAGTTTATCCCAAAAGTTCGTGAACACTTGCAAAAATTAAAATACCAATATTATTCGCCGTTATGTATAATGTCTTTGTATTATGTATAAAGTAATTGTATTATATACTATTATTTTAAAAATAGAGCAATCCATAAAAAATAAATATTTAAATAAAAAGGCATATATTGGATCAAAATATCATTTATTTTACCAATATTTCAGTTGGCTGAACGCCAACCTTTATCAAGGTATTATAACATTTTAAAGTGTGTCAATAACAAACGCAGCGCCACATAACGTCAATAGAATTAAGTTTAAAGATATTTTTGCTTATATTCAATGGGGAGGAAAAAACCTATTATACTATTAATTTAAATATACACCTATCCCCCGATTTACACGGTAGATACGTTCCTGAGAAAAACGTGTAAATCGAGGGATAGGTGTATATTAAATTGTCAAATCTGAATAGGTGTTCGCCCCCTCATGAATCAGAGCCTCCCAATATTCTTTTCAACATAGGTAGTATAGAGTAGAATATCGCATTTTAGTATAGTGCGATAAAAAAACTTATTTCGAAAACCGTGTAAAAGCGAAAACGTGTAAAACAAGTACCGTGTAAATCGGGGGATAGGTGTATATTTAAATATATTATTATGTATCCGCCGTAATAATATTTAAGAAAAACATGAACTTTTGGAACAACCTTATACATGTTTATTCATTGATATCACCATGGCCTCTCCTTTTATTCCATCATTGTAATATAAAGTTTATATAAATGATAGGTAGTCATGAAAAGTAGCGAAGAGGTTATACGGTAGGATTGTAAGTATGTAAATATGAAAAAAGCGAATTGCAATGTGATACTTAGCAGAAGTTTATGAAGATCTAAACAAAAGAAACTTTCGTTAGAGCATCAAGAAACAAATAATCTAAAATCTTAATTAGAGTAATCTATTAGAATTATATAAAAAATTAGAAAAAACAAACGGCGCTATGACAAGGCAATTTATTTTGGTATAAACACAATTAAACCTTATTTACATGTAAAAATAGAGAGGCAATGAGAGAAATTCTCTCTATGTAGTACGAATTTAATATTGATTATTTCTATATAAAACAACATTTATATATAAAATTTGAAAAATTAATATATATTTATGAAAATTATCATATTTATCTATATATATAAAAATGGATGTTTGTTGGTTGGTCTGTGAGTGATAATCTTCTTCATCGCTCAACCAATCGTGATGAAACTTTGGGAAGATGTTTAGTATACTACCGGGATGGTTTCTGGCTAATTACTCTTAAGAAATAACCTTTCGTTGCATTTTTATTTACAATAAAACGTAAATTCACTCGCAATCAGCGCCCCTCTCGCGGCAGACGGGCGATGGCGGCGCGCGACGATTGGCTGCCGGCGCAGCACGTGACTTCCCTGTCCCCCCCCGCCGAGTAAATGAGATCTCCCGGCTGACGGCCGAGCAGCGCCCTCTAGAACGCGTGACGAATTTGACGGCGCGGGGCGCTCCCGGTTGGACAGTTGCGCGGGGGCAGAGTGACCTCGCGGGTGCCCTCTGGGAACTACGTCCATCTTCCATATGTAATATACATTTAATCGTGTGAACCCGGGCGTTGCCCGGGTCATTCGTCTACAAATTCGCAGTAGTTCACTAATTCAAACCAAAATTTCCATACATAGTTAAAAGAATACTGGGAAGACTGACATTTATTAATGCAGTGATTATAATCAATGATTACAATGAAGGGCTATATGTATTGTCTATATATATAAAAATCACTTTCAAATTTTAACGTAACGTTCCGTTGTCAATCCCGTTGGGCTTTAGATCGGCTAAAACATTTTTATCTTTATTAGTGAATATTAACTTTACTGTACTGAATAGTTTAGTATAATGTTAATTCAACATATTTCAATTTAGCCACTGCAAAGCGTGGCCGGGTTCGCTAGTAATATATATGAACAGAAAGAGTAGAAATAAAAATATAAAATATATAAAAATGAATTACTAATCATGTAAAAAGCAGTATTATATACAAATACCCTCTCACGAAATAGGAATAAAATTTGTCTATATAAATATTATTCTATGAATATATTATTTCAATGATAATTAAAATAAAGATATTTGACCAACTCCGTGCCCACGCGGTATTTAAAGGAGCAGCTGAAATAAGGTCTGAACAACTCCCGAAAGTTTGTTTAGGGAAATTTTTCTATCGAGTTTATCGCTTCTTTCGTCCATCAAGTTCTCCTTTAGCTCTCTTATCTGGCCGCTGCACGGCGGTGGATTCTTACACCCACAGTCATGTTCGGCTGGTTCTCCACAATTTTTGGAATTAAAAAATTGAAAAACTTTGATCCTCAATAGTGATCCATCCTAGCGGTTGGCTAGCTTGATCTACTGCGGGTAATAACCTTCATTAACAAACCAATTATTTCCATTTCGCACATTCTGTTAGGCAATCGTAGATATTTGCATGCGATATTACAACTAAAAGCTTTATTAAGACCTTTTGGTCATTCACAGATTCTCCAAATTGAAGAAGGTATATACAGAAATAACACAGTAACAGTACCAATAATCAGCAATGTTATTTACAATGTATCAAATAAGGGGAAAGAAGGAAGAAAGGGCGCTTGTCATAAACTTATATACAATCAATTGAGAACAAGGAGTTCCATTTCTTATATAACAATAATTATTGTTAATAGTATTCATGTGATATTAAAAAATGGTTTTGTATTTTAAATATAAATGACTGTTTATAATATACCCAACTTTTTTAATTCGCTTGGTATCGATCAAACTGAAAATTTCCAGTCATATTTTGACATTAATACACAGACTCGCACATATTCAAATCGTTGAAACAACAGCCAGATAGGAAAAATCACTTAAAAAGCGACCAGCTTTGACAATTTGGGAAAACTCTGCTGGTTAGCTCTTCTGAAGTATTTTTATTTCCTTATTGAACTTACAACCAAGACTTTGTGAATCTCCCAGTCAGAATTAGTTCATAACCATGGATATCTAATTGGTGTATCAGGTTTTCCAGAATTTGTTTTCTGAAAGGATCTAGCAATATAGGTGCAGGGAGGGTAATCCGCATCATTTCATATTCCAACATCATTCCAATTTTACATATTCATGTTCTCTCAGTTGCAGCAATATTAATTACGCCGCAAACATGGGATAAAGAGGAGATTTGAATATATTTTATGGTATAAATAAATACTTGTGTAAATTTCACAAACTACATTTTTTAACACCAGCTTCACACGCCAGAGATTCCGCCCTGAGGGACATTTCTTGTTCTATATATAGAGCGAGGCCCAAATAAATCCCCATATGGGATAAAAAATGAAAATATTTGTTCCTTTTTTTATTCTCCCTTTGTGCACGGCGCCGTCTTAAGTATTGACTGCTTCAATGAATGCAGCTCGGATCAATGGCAACCGCTTGCCAAGTTTCACACATGTGACAGGATTTCTATTTGGGAGAATCCGTTAAAAAATACGGAATAAACGACACACATGGACTTGCATTTGTTTCTGCACGAGATATTTCCTCCTGAATAAGGAAGTTTAAGCGTTTAATTACGTTCACATTCTGAGCCAGAAACCTAAACAATTCGGCTGCAGTTTGGGGAATATATATATCGTTTCCCTACTATGTATACTGTTTTAACATATAGCGCGCTGAATGCCTCATACTATGTACTGTTTCAATATATTTAGAATTAAGAAAAATCACGTTTATAGTTTCCAAGCTAAGCCATAAGCCTTAACAATTCTGCTGGAGTTTATGGAATATACAGGTCACACTTCGTGTAATGTTTTAACATATTTTGATTTAAAAGGTAATTCACATTTATTTTTTACAATATAAACCACAAACCTTAACAATCCTGGAATTACTGATGCTAAAATTACATTCTGTGCTGGTTGAATATATTTGGATTTATAAGATAATTCACATTTATATTTTCCAAGCTAAGCCACAAACCTTAACAATTCTGCTGGAGTTTCTAGAATATATAGGCTCCACTATGTACTGTTTTAATATATTTGGATTTAACACGATTCACATTTATAGTTTCCAAGCTGAGCTATAAACCTTAACAATTCTGGAGTTATTAATGATAAAATTACATTCTGTGATGTTTTGATATTTGGATTTGAGATAAATCACATTTATAGTTTACAAGCTAAGCCATAAGCCTTAACAATTCTGCTGGAGTTTATGGAATATACAGGTCACACTTCGTGTACTGTTTTAACATATTTGGATTTAAAAGATAATTCACATATATGTGGTGTAAGATCCTGTCGACTTATCTGTGATGAGGTATCCTGTCGACTCTCGCTATAGCTGTGATAACCTAGGGTCAAACCTGTAGTGACCGAGAGGGACAGTCAGGGCGTGGAGAGTTTTCTAGTACCTCTCTGCACCTTGGAGTACCTTTAACAGTTCTCACAGAGTACAGGCAGTCGTGGTCGAGGCAGAGTGGAAAGCTTGGGAATGTCCACACACAAAAAACGAAGAGACACAGTTGTAGTAGGAAAGTTCCGTGAACAGAAGGAGTCGAGCTAAGAGCAAGATGGAGATAGAAGAGTTCTTACTGTTCTACATGGTCGATGAGGTGGACCTGGGTACAACCGACGAGGACTCACGCTGATGGTGAAGTGACTATATTTTCGGCTAGGGCAGAGGCCTTATATATCTTTACCGAGTGAGGAGGCATGCGGGAATTTGGACTTTGAACGGGTGCAAAGGGCGTGGGGCGTCTGCGGTATTCTACACCCAATGACCTTGATGGAACGACCTGCCAAATTCCTCTTTAGGGTTGTTGGATTTCTCTATCGATTTTAGACGTTTTTGAACTTCTTCTCAATCTTGCTTTAACTCAGCTCTTAATCTATTACATAGTTTTATTTATTCATCCTCGGTTTGTACAAAATACATTACATATGGTAATGCAATGACACATGTCAATCATGCGTATAATTATTTATAGATGTGTTTCTATATACAACATGACAATCTTGTTATAAGTATTATACAATATAGGGTTGTTGGTTTAAATTACCATATATATATTTTCCAAGCTGAGCTATAAACCTTAACAATTCTGGAATTACTAATGCTAACATCACAATCTGTGCTGTTTTAACATATTTAGATTTATAACTTATTCACATATATATTTTCCAAGCTAAGCCATGAACCTTAACAATTCTGCTGGAGTTTCTGGAATATATAGGTTCCACTATGTACTGCTTTAATATATTTGGATTTAACACGATTCACATTTATATTTTTCAATCTAAGCCATAAACCTTAACATTCCTGGAGTTACTAATGCTTACATTACATTCTATCATGTTTTAACATATTTTGATCTGAGATTAATCACATTTATATTTTCCAAGCTGAGCTATAAACCTTAACAATCCTGGAGTTACTATTGCTAACGTTATATATATTCTGTACTGTTTTAACATATTTGGATTTTAGGTGAATTAAGCTTAGAATATTCTAGCTTTAGAATCTTAAAGTGAATGGAAAATACGCTTCTTTATATACAATATTTTGACTTTCATTGTTTGATTTTTATATTCAGTGTTTGGGAAGTAGACTATCTTCAATACTTGAGCCTATTATTATCCAGTACTTAGGGTTTATTCCTCGTTAAAACTGAGTGTTTGTTTCCCACACACGGGAAGTATGAACAACATATATAACTTGTCCATACATTATCTTGACAATATATTTCATAAGATTATTTCAGAGTAAAATTTATATGAAGTATTGTGTGTAGGTGCTTTATTCAATAATATTCAATAAGGTAAAATATGGGAAGATCTATGAACTCTCTAAAGGAACTATTAGAAGCTTGTACATAACTACACATAGAACCGTCAGTTCATATTTAGATAGTTACGTTTACGGAGATATGCACAAAGGGAAGTTGTCAGGATGCAGACGGTCGCTATAGAGAAATTGTCAGAATGCAGACAGTCGCTATAGAGGTGTCAGGACATGGACAGTCGCTATAGAGAAGTCGCGCCAGGAAGCGGAATCCGGAATTATGCAAAGTTTCTCGCCATTAAAATGCATACGGCCGCGCCGCCACCCGAGCCCGCAATTATACGTTAAGCGGCGGAGTTATTTGCCACTGGAGTTATTTAAAAAAGTTTCTATTTGATTTAGTTCTTTATACGCGCTCCTCTATGAATTTTATATTCGGTGCCAAAAATAAAAATTCAAATTAAAAATACAACTTTTAGGAAAAAAAACTCGGGCATACGGAATAAATCAAATCTAAATAGTTTGCCTCTCGGTGTGTTTGCTGTATATTTTGAAATTAAAGCGACATTTCGTATAGTCATTATCACAGGTGTATGGATATCGACAAATTACAAAAGGTATAAGACATCTCAGCTTTTTAAATTAATTGTGTAAAATAGCTGTCGGGCAAGCTCACGTATAAAGCTACTTCATGCAATTAATAAAAAAAAAGGTTGCAGCGTTTTGTAATTCCGTATAGTGGACATTTGGTGGCAATGAGCTAACAACGATTGTTCCAAGTATAGAGAAGCTGACCAGTGGGATGCTCACTCTGGGCAACAATCACCCAGCTAGATGTCACTGAGTCACCGGCGGAGAACAAGACAAACATTTACCAGATGGCCCTGTCGACAAGACAAACACTTGGGACACACACTTCCATGTCGCACATGTTTATCTACATAGAGGTCGAGCACGTAGTTACACACTGATCTACATGCTGTAGAATTATAGTAGACACACACCTTGTTTTGTGGCAATACTCAGATGTTGTGAATTCACCTGGCATGATACTTGTTTTTGTCTACTTTCCTAGGCATCAGAAATACAGGGAATAAGAACAAATCCAAATAAATGAATAGTGTATGATGTTTCGGTAACAACGCTGTTACGTCGCACACTATTTATTTATTTGGATTTGGTCTTATTACCGTGTATTTCTAATCTATAGCTTGTGCCATATCATTTTCTAACCATCCCTATATATTTGGAGATGAATCTGCTATAAAATATACATCGTTACCTTCAAATTTAAAAAATGCTCTTCTACATTTAAAACGGAAAATTATTTGGTTTTTTTATTAAGTGATTTGTTTTAATTAATCTGTCAATTATAATAATATTATAGCGTAACGTTAATTTGCTGTGGTAGAAATATTATTGAAATTAACATAGTTACATTAAACAAGCTTTAATTTCTTTGTGAAGACGACGGTTTCCAGACCATTGAGGTAGGAATTAGGAACACACCAAAACCTCTGGGCAATAAAAGAATCAAAGATTATTTGATATTTTTGGTTATATATTTTAAATTATTATTGTAATGCTGTTTCTACTTTGTCCATTTATATTTTAGAATCCTTCAAATTTTAACATGGTATTTGAACGGTAATGTACAAAAATAATTAATTTTAAAAATATTTAATAATATATTACCATACCCTCAATTATTTATATACCTGTCAAGGTGTGTTAATTTAAGATGATGTTATTAAATCAACTTATACAATTCTTAGGAGTAAAGACGTCATTCAGCTGGATGACAAGAATACTGAAATATTTTCAGAAAAGATGATGGACTATACAAAGCCTTTAAGGAAACAACCAATATATGAAAATACAATAACAATTAAAACGATTACACGATAAATCATAACTATCACAGACATTACTACAGTAAGAGAGGGTTCACCAATGATGAGCAAAGCCCTCTTGGCTAATTGTTTTCTTAATTACAGTAAAAACAATAAATAAAGAGAGAGATTGAGATTGAAACTAATTCATTACATTGCGAATACACGAATATATATAGGTTTAAATATAAAATAAATATAAATATGAATAAATACGATTAAATAAGTATAAATAGATATATAAAATTGATAAATATATATAGGACGTGGAAAACGGCGGCTGAGGCCTGTCTGACAGTCCAGATGGAGAAGAAAATAAAATTCCGTTATTCTCTGGACCTTATGAAGTCCTGGCAACAAATGGGAGCCCATCAACGCTAGCCCATCCTTTGTTAGCTCTCCCAGCTGAAACAATATGGGACCATTTGTTACTGGAGATGTTTTAAATAGCGCAGTTCTTGGAATATCCTATTGGGCTCATTTTTCTTTTATCGCTGAGTTCGACCGCAGTTAAAAACATAATTCAATCCATTTAATCATTTTACAATAATGTATATAATAAATAAGGCTTCCAGGGATAAAACAGAATAATAAATATTAACAGAGAGAGGCTTCAAACAAAACAGTCAGATATCAGAGATGTTGTTTTATACATCTAGGACCTTTATGAAAAAAAAAGATTAAATATTAATCTTATATATATATAACTCTTAAATAAAATATTTTACATTCAACTCTCAAATATAAATTAAATAATTCTTATCTAAACACTTGGGTTTGTGAAACTCGAAAGAAGAATATAGAATAAGAAATTCATCCTTATAAAATCAGTTTATTATTTTATAAACCTCCCATATGGGGAATGAGTAATTCTTTCTGAAAGCAGCGACTCTATAAATTGCTACTTCTGCAATGTTGGCATTCAAGAATTTGGTCCACTATCTATTCCATTGCCCATTCCTACATGAAAAGAGACTGGAAATTCGCGAAATTTCGGAGCTAACTCATTACAATGAACAACATGTATATAAAATATTCACTACTCTCCTGCTGGATAAAACATTTGTTTATAAATGTTTTAAATATTTCAAGGCGATTGATAAAATGAGAGAAGAAGTGCTTAACTCCACAGACAACGGCTGATTGCTCCCCCTCCCCTCTAAATTGCTTTTCCTCCTCACTCATGTACATATATATCCGTTATGGGGAATCCCCTTGTAAGACAATAGTGTCTTAATAAAGGTTTTTGTTGTTGTTGTGTTGTAATTCTTTCTGAAAGGTAGGAGAGTGTTGCCATCATAAACAGAACTGTAAATACTGCGGCAGTTCTGTGGATAGATGCTCCACATAGACGCTTCATCCTTAAGAATGGTTTGAATTTTAACACGATCTTTAAGCGAATTTGAGTGCATAAATAATTATTGCTATTTTTGATGTTATGAAAAGAGGTTATATTGTGTTCGTAAGACATGTAAATCACGATGGAATTCAGATAACGCTGCAAATTAAGGTGACAAGTTGAACAAGTAGCTATAACGACAGTAACAATGTTTCCTGACACGCATGGAACACAGGATCTCGGTGACAAGCTTCTTATACGAAATCCAAACATCGGTGAGAAGGAATTTCTTGGTTCAGAACGCGGCGTAGAATATCTCTGGGCATCGATTTGAACATGTTGGGATCCAAACAGGAAAACAAAGATGAAATATACTTTCCTAGGAAAACAAAGAGCAGAAATATAATTTCAAAGGAAAACAAAGAGCAGAAATATACGTTCACAGTAAACAAAGAGCAGAAATATAATTTCTGAGCTTCTTTGAGATTGAGAAATGATTTGGCGCTTTCTGAATCGGCTAAATCATATGAAACACTCCATCATAAATATCCAGGAAATGTTTAATAGTCACTTGGAATTTATGGTTCGAACATTCTACTCCGAGAATAAATAGCGAAAGCCAATTCTCCTTTAATCTTCTGGGCAATAAAAACGCCGCTTTTTATAAATAGCAGTATACACAACCGTGTCCCCATTTGTCAAACGCCATTCAATAATTCCACCTCTTCTTAAAACAAATATTTCTTTGGACATATTTAATCAATTCTCACCTCGTTTGAAATAATAAACCAACTTTATACCCGCGAATATAAAATAAATTGTTGAAGAATATTAATAAAACACACAGCGTCATTGACTAGTGGAATATATATTTATTTGTAGAAATTCTCACTGATTTATTTGATGATTTAGATGTTTTCTGAAGCTTATATATACAACAACAACAAACATTTTTATTAAGACCTTTTAGCCTTATACAGATTCTCCGAGTAGAAGAGGATATATACAGGAATAACAGCAACAGTAACAATAATCAGCAATGTTATTTACAATGTAACAAATAAGGGGAAATAAGAAGGAAAGGTTTAACATAAACCTATATATAAGCAATCGAGAACAATAAGTTCCTTTTCCTAAAGAACAATAATTAAGTAATATTGACAGACATTTAGATTGGTGCAAGTGTGAAAAAGTAATATACAACAATAAGTATATATAGAGAATATATGGTTTTCCAGTTGTTTCAACTAAAATCTCTAAAAAACATAGATTCGTACAATGACGCACTCATGCCATTATTGTGTTATATGCATGACAACTTCATACATGTATACATCCTTTAAATTAAAAAAAATATTGAGATCCCGTTTAAAATATAATAAATATATAGGATTTATAAAGGCAAAGGTATTTTCTGTCAAAATAGACGTCGAAGCCAGATGCTATCCGTTGCCTCAAGCTAGCGACTTCGGATGGGTGACAAAGCTACAAGAACAGCTTTGGAAAACTGAGAAGCGTCCACCTAGAGACCATGGTTCTGGGCTAATGGCCCTCGTCAGTCTAGGGCGGACTTTATTCCATGAGATCCACAATAAATCAAATGAAATACACCTATCCCCCGATTTACACGGTACTTGTTTTACACGTTTTCGCTTTTACACGGTTTTCCAAATAAGTTTTTCTCAGGAACGTATCTACCGTGTAAATCCGGGGATAGGTGTACTCACAATCTGCCAAAGAGATGTTTAGCTGGAATAGTGGCTAGGCCAAATATATGGCTAAAATATAGATAGAAATTTTGCTGAGAGGAAATTTAACTATAAAAGCAAAGGTCACCTCTCCCGTTAAAATAGAAGTCAAAGCCAGGCGCTATCCGTCGCCTCAACTAGGTACCTCGGGTTGGTAACAAAGCCACAACACCAGCTTTGGGAAACTGAGAAGTGTCCAGCTGGAGACCGTGGTTTTGAGCTAATGGCCCATGTCATATAGAGGAATGTAAATTAATTTATTATCTATATTAGATAACTATGAAGTGCGCTTATCTGTTAGATAAGTCAGAATAATTATAATAGCACTGAAAGTTGATTCTATTACTGATATAGAACAGATATTTAGAGTCAATAGAACAGTTAGGTATTTCAATACTGTATAAACATAAAACAACGTAGAAAAGAAGCCAACAAACACACACAAATAATAGTAATTAAGGTAAACATTAATATTTAGAAAATATAAATTTTCTGAAGGTTTCTTGAAGAATCTTTGTTCCAATACATACAAATCATAGGTATGAAATGATATGTAGTTACTAGAGAGTTAAATATGGTAAACCTTCCACAATACTGCAGCAATTGTTATACAGAACAGTCGTCAACAAACAACCGATATTAATATTTGAAGTGTAATTAAATAAATAAATAATAATTTTACTCTCTCTCTATATCTGTAAAGGAGTAAACATATAATTAAATGTTAATTGAAAGCCAAGCTCAAATATCTCTAGCTCCCTGATCAAGTTTAGTGCTGAGAGTTCTCAGACGGCGATAATGACCCAAGGTTACTACTTGTAGCTATAGGAACTCACGCACAAAACTTGAGGACGTTTATTTTAAGCATAAACTACTCCTCTCTTATTTGTTTATATAACGGCGGCTTTTCTATGCAAGGGATTTAGAGAACGTTCTACTTAACATATATAATATATACATGTGATGAAGTGAGGTCTGGTAGCCTCTTGTAGAATCCTGTCGACTTTGATGTGATAAAGAGTTGCTGTCGACTTATCTGTGATGAGATCCTGTCGACTCTCGCTATAAGCTGTGGTAACCGGTGGTCAAACCTGTAGTAGCCGAGAGGGACAGTCAGGGCGTGGAGAGTTTTCCAGTACCTCTCTGCACTTTGGAAGACCTTTAACAGTTTTCACAGAGTACAGGCAGTCGTGGTCGAGGCAGAGTGGAAAGCTTGGGAACCACACACACAAAACGAAGAGACACAGCTGTAGTAGGAAATTTCCATGAACAGATAGGAGCCGAGTTAAGCAAGATGGAGATTTAGAGTATTTCTTACTGTTTTTCATGGTGATGAGGTGGCCCTGGCTACGACCGACGGTGAAAGGGGTGACTGCTGACTAACTGCGGACTAACTCTGGACTAACTCTGCTCGGCTAAAACCGAGGTTTATATACCATTCCCGAGGAGGGGGGGGGAGACATCTGCGAATTTGAACTTTGAACGTCTGGGGCATTCTGCACCCTTTGGACCAGATAGCAACGGGCTGCCGAATTCCTTTTCAGGGTTGTTGGATTTCTCTCTCGATTTTAGACGTTTTTGAACTACTCAATCTTGCTTTAACTTAGCTCTTAATCTATTACATAGTTTTATTTATTTGTCTTTAATTTGTACAAAGTACATTACATATGGTGATGCAATGACACAGATTAATCATGGGCATAATTATTTATAGATGTGTTTCTATATACAACATGACAATCTTGTTATAAGTAATTATACAATATAGGGTTGTTGGTTTAAATTACCATATATATATACATATATATATAAAACAAATAAACACACACACAAATATATATATTAAAAATAATGAAGGCATATCATGACCAAAAGCACATGTGCTATATATGCTAAAAGGTACAACTTCCTTGAGTCTTTTCCATAAGTATAAATTGTGAAATAGAATAGAAGGAAGTGGATTTAGGGAAGTATGCATCGAGGTGTGATGTCGGTTCTTTGGTGAGAGACCAGGCTGAAACAAATGCTCACGTCATTAAAACATATACGACAAAACCTTCAATGAAAGACTATAACCCAATAAACATTGACTAATTCTGGCCTCTTATAGAGGTGGCCTCTCATTGGAGGTTAAACAAGCCAGGTCGAGTCACATTTTTGAATTCACATAGATGGTATCTTAGGAAGGTGGTTGTTCATGAGGAATGCCCTGTACTGCTGAAACACACGGAAGGACGAGGAGAAGAAGTTCCCAGTATTCTCCAGTCCAGGTTGGTGTGGATGGAATCATAATGGCCTATAACTCGGCCTAATGGTTCCATTACTCGGAGTGACCTCTCTACCATCCTTCCTATTGTTTTACTGCTAGTGTTGACATTCTGGTTCAAATGGCGTTTTTAAATTAGAGTATGATACCTTATATATATAGTCAAAGTCTCCCATAATCAATAATCAATCAATAATCCATAACCTTAAAAAGGCATCTGCTGATCGTGCAGCCAAAGGTTGCTGATGGTTCGCGCCATCTCTCGGAATAAATATAAACTAATCGTTTAAAACGCGAATTTATGGCGCAAGCCATCAGAAAAACCTTTATTCGCACAATCAGGAGATTCTTTTTTAATTAATTAACCACCTAATCCCAGTACAATTCTACTTTCAAACTATTTTCACTATTTTTTAAATGAATTTTGATATTGTTCTGAAACACTCTGCTTGATATCAAGGGAAGGGATTGTGGCAAATACATGGAATATGGATAGAAGGCATTTTCAAACATTCACAATCCTCCGTCAAGGATGGCCGAGTGCTCCACTACCCAGGTCTTCAGTAATTTCTGTCTTAGGCTTTCGTTCAACTTTTACTTTTGAACCGATGCTTGGGATTATTTTGAATACAATTGTTGTTGTCGTGTGCCATGAAGAACCTCAGATGTCTCCATGCATCTCTATCACAGCAATGTCTTCTATCTTGGTGTGTAAAGCTGCTGTTCTGGGTCCATGTTAATTTTCTTTAAGGCTGCGGTCGTTGCTGGGCATGGGAATACGTGGGTAGGTGTTAGTGCCACACCAGGACAGTTGTTGCATGTCCTGTAGGTTCTTGTACCATCTGATGTATTGTTATTCCTTTATAATATTTTGCTCTAAGTCTTGTGATGGTTTTTGTTAGTCTCTTCTCAGCGTTTATGTCGAATATTTGACTTTTTCTTCGTCTTTTTAAGATGATCTTGAATTTGTCTGAAGCATCAACATTATTTGACACACAGTGATTTTGTCAAATAGCCAGAAAGAGAATCCCGAAAAACTCCCTTACAAAACTTTTCATCGCCGAATAGACGAGATTGGGAAACACGAAGACTTAGAAACTTGCTGGTTACTTATAATCAAAACATCCATAAAGCAGAACGAGAATTTATATGAAGAAAAGAATTATTGCCTATTGTTTGTTTATTTTTTATTAATTGTTACTTAGTTGTTGAAATTACAAGTCTATTGTTGTTGATTGTGTTTTCTACTCTGTTGGTAATTATTAGTTTATTGTTTTTGAATGATATATAATTGTCGTAGATTTTTAAATCCACTCGTGAACAAAACCTAAGGAACTTTCATATTTTGATGTTGCCGGCCGTTTTTTAAAAAGGTTATAGGCAATTTTGTTTACACTTGATTATCTCGTGTATCTTTAATAAAGATCACTGTAATATATTTCAGAGTTGTCTGAATCCCGATATACATGCTAAAAGGTACAACTTCCTTAAGTTTTGACCATGAGTGGATATCCTTCTTCTTTCGCGTGTTCCTATCTCAATTATATCAAAGTGCTAAGTTTGCGGATGATATTCAACAACCACATGATTGAAATACTAGTAAGTACAATGCGTTGCCATTGCAGGAAGGTAGACAATTGGAAGTAAACAGGAGAACAATCTGCCCGCCAATAATCCTGTGCAATTAATGACTTCTCGTTAGTTTTAATAATGAGGATTGATCCTCGGGTAATTAGTGCGGCGCCATCGATGGTGTCAATTCGACCTCCCTACAACCCAACAACACTTCTTTCAAACTGAGAGATATCTGAAAATATCTAAAAACCTTCCGCAATGAGTTTGTTCATTATAGAAATGAGAGATTTGCATCTCTTGCTCTTCAACGGACAAAATTATATCTAACTGCTCACTCTCAGATTTAATATTTTCAGTTGAAGAATGAGATCTCGGAAAATCGCGATTTTAATAATAAAAAACTTATTATTAAAGATTTTTGATCTTATTTGGTCTTTTTATACAAGTATATCACAATTTCTTATATTTATAGCTTAAATATATAGCGAACAAATTGAAAAGATCGCTTTTCAAGATGCTCTGCTTTAAAAGGCGATCCATTTTGGACCTTGTTATTTCTATTCACATGCTAAGGTTTAAAGCCCCTCTATAGCGAACCCCAATAGAACTAAACATTTGGTCTACTTTAGCCATGGTTCATTATAGCTATAGTTCTCAATGCATTATGAAATAAGGGGAATATTTTCTGTTCGCTATAACGGAAGGTTTGTTATATCCCCGGTTCGCTTTAGCGAGGTTTTACTGTATAAGACTTTACATGTTTTTTCTATTTCCAAACCAGACTACTTTAAACTATCATAAATACTTCTCAAATACTCCATGCCTGCTGTTTACTCATTTATTGGCTATAAGATTCTATTTTCAGACTTCCTCTATACCCCTTGTACACTTCTTGTTTATTTATTTACTATTTCTTGCGATACTTGCTGTGGAAACATTTGGCTGGTTTTGCGTTTATAGCATCAATTGGAGACAGATAATTAATACATAGCAATAACGCGCCATCTATATAAAACAAATGAAAACACCAAAACGCGAATGTTTCTTTTCATAAATTAATCAAACTTCTACTGTCCTTACAGCGATATTTATATGTAGTTCTACTGTCTTAAAAGCTTATGTCTATAGCCTGCTTAAATACCATTTCTAAGATTCCACCCTCCAGTGTTGCATATAAAAGCAGAACGATCCAATACAGTATTAGAGCTCTAAAGAAGCAGTCTGATAGATTAAATTGACGAAACCGCTGGGAGGGTTCACCACTGATGAGCCAAGACTCCCCAATATTTTTATCATCGCAGTAAGGACAGAATTTTGGATAGAAGTTTGATTTATTTGTGGAAAAGAAACATTCGCGTTTTGGTGTTTCCATTTGTATGAGGTAATTAACATGTCGACAATATTTCTAAAGTTACCGTTGTTTATATATTGAAATAGGGAATCTGAGATATAACCATACGCTGTACGTAATTTTATAAAGAAGATAAAGTAAGAGAACTAGCTAGATATACACTCTGTGGATCAGTTTAGCTAACACACACACACACATCACGGAATACAAACGTACGTTTTGAGTCGTCTTTGACTCGCATTACTAAAAATGAGCTATTTCCTTCCAAAAATATTCCATTTATTTTCAAAAATAAAACTATTAAAAAAGAAAATTATTTTCCGTATTATAAAATAAACAAGGTCTTTAATCCCGTTTTTTAAAATTTAAAACATCGTCGAGTAATTATTTTAAAATGAAAACAGGATTCTAATCTTGTTGTGCCACGTGGTTTCAAATTAAATCTGAGGGCAGGACGGTGGGTGGGGCCCAAAAATCAAATTACGTCCTGTAATCCAATATAAGTGAGTGAGATTTTGTTCCCATCATCAGAACAATTTTAATTATAAAGTTGTGATAATAAACACAGATTTTAATTAAATATTTAATTAGTTTTTGTTTGAGTTTCATAAAGACAGGTGAGATAAACTCCCTTGCCGTTTGATCAGAATTATCATTTCTCACTTAACTATCTTAATTAGAGACTAACTAGTTGATCTCCTCATTCCTTCTGGAGGTTTCTCAGAATCGCCTAAGAGCATTCGCTTATTTCTTATGGAGATCGGTGGCATACAATCTCGATATTTCCGACAGCCATAACTTGCGATCGTATCCCACATTGGGCATCTTTTTCTGAATATAAATTGCTCCAATGAGGCCCCCAATTCTTGCAAAAGTCAAACTCAAACAGTAAGTACAACCAAAAATGGGTTTCTGCACATTCGTAAGTTGAAAACTCAAACTGCTTTCTAAATGTGTATACATGTAAAAGCAGTCGTCAAATACTACTTACCATGATTAACATGCCTTGTACGATGTGTAGTAAGGATAATAGAAAATGTTCTTTTTATACTTTTTCTATAAGGATTTTCAAAATGATCACAAAGTTCTATCTAGTAAATATATAAATACAACAATTTTCTTGCCATTTCAGAAGCTTTTGAGAAAAGATAAAAGTTCTAATCGTCAAAATATCATGCAATATATGCAGATTATATTTTGATCTAAGATATGCCGATTTTGATTTGAATGTTGAATCGTGTTGGAAGCATATGCAAATATAATTTAAAAGACAATACATCGCTGACCCCGGGGATGTTGTTTACCGCAGCCAGCCGACGGGGGAAAGAAGAATGTAAGCCATTCTCCACTACATTTTAATAGCCTGGCAAACTAGTTAGAAAGTTCCTGTTCAATTTGCCTAATCCGCCCAGCAGTTCGGGATTACAGCGCCGTCGTATCAAAAAGTGCGAGGAGAAAAAATCTCACTGTCAGATCCAGCACGGGTCGATCCCCCATTAAATTTAAAATTTAAACCGCCGCAAAATTCCAACAATTTTCTAAAAGGAGAGGCGGCGTTGGTTCCTAATTTAGGAGACCTGCTTCTCTACGTTGTTCTGGGTTGGTTCCTTCCTATTACACCGCTGTTAGTGTTAGAGTATAGAGTGGTAATTGACGTGGTATTGATGTATATAATGGTAATTGATGTGGTAACATTGAAGTATAGAGTGGTAATTGACGTGGTATTAAAGTATAAAGTGGTAATTGACGTGGTATTGATGTATATAATGGTAATTGATGTGGTAACATTGAAGTATAGAGTGGTAATTGACGTGGTATTAAAGTATAAAGTGGTAATTGACGTGGTATTGATGTATATAATGGTAATTGACGTGGTAACATTGAAGTATAGAGTGGTAATTGACGTGGTATTAAAGTATAAAGTGGTAATTGACGTGGCAACGTTGAATAATAGAGTGGTAATGGACGTGATATTGAAGTATAGAGTGGTAATTGATGTGATGCTGAAGTATAGAGTGGTAATTGACGACGTGGTATTAAAGTATAGAGTGGTAATTGACGTGGTAACATTGAAGTATAGAGTGGTAATGGACGTGGTATTGAAGTATAGAGTGGTAATTGACGTGGTATTGAAGTATAGAGTGGTAATTGACGTGGTATTGAAGTATAGAGTTGTAATTGACGTGGTATTAGAGTATAGAGTGGTAATTGACGTGGTAACATTGAAGTATAGAGTGGTAATGGACGTGGTATTGAAGTATAGAGTGGTAATTGACGTGGTATTGAAGTATAGAGTGGTAATTGACGTGGTATTGATGTATATAATGGTGATTGACGTGGTAACATTGAAGTATAGAGTGGTAATGGACGTGGTATTGAAGTATAGAGTGGTAATTGACGTGGTATTAAAGTATAGAGTGGTAATGGACGTGGTATTGAAGTATAGAGTGGTAATTGACGTGGTATTGATGTATATAATGGTAATTGACGTGGTAACATTGAAGTATAGAGTGGTAATTGATGTGGTGCTGAAGTATAGAGTGGTAATTGACGTGGTAACAATGAAGTATAGAGTGGTAATTGACGTGGTTTTGAAGTATAGAGTGGTAATTGACGTGGTATTGGAGTGTAAAGTGGTAATCGACGTGGTAATGTTGAAGTTTAGAATGGTAATTGACTCGGCCCTACTAAAATACATCGTGGTAATTGACATGACTGCTGAAGCAATTGTCATGATAGGTACAAAACAATGTAAATGGTGCTTCCCACAGGATATTTGAAGGCAGTGAAGCCAAATAAAGGCGTTGCAGTTCGAGATGCAATTTGACGGCTATCCGCGCTTCAAGCACCCGAGTGAATAGACCAGGTATGATGTCAACAATTGAATATCTTGGTTGAAGATCTCTACCAACGCAATACCAAACTCTAATATTATAGACTCCCTGGCATAAAGATATTTACAAAAGATATTTCACACCTTGATTCACATTTCTCTTTATTTTTTTTGATATTATATAAAACACTTTTTCAACTATATTTTCTATATATAGCGCATTGGTTTTTCAAATAGCTCTCTATATTGAATATATATGATTAATTAAAAAGGCATATATTTGATCAAAATATCATTTATTTTACCAATATTTCAGTTGGCTGAACGCCAACCTTTATCAAGGTATTAATATCTCGATAAAGGTTGGCGTTCAGCTAACTGAAATGGTGGTAAAATAAATTATATTTTACCCAATATATGCCTTTTTAATTAATGATTTATTACCGGATTGCTCTATTTTCAAAATATATGATTAAATGAATGACTAAATATATTAATCGAATTTAACATTTTCGCGAAAAATGAGAGGTAATTATTAAATAGAACATAATATTTTATATTTGTCGTTCTGTTGGTGAAGAAATTTATTTCCCCAAGTAGGTTCAAATGTATACATTACATATTGATCTTATATCTTAAAACCAAATGCCAATAAGACACGCACATGGATAAATAGAATTAATTTATTTATTACTTGGTATTTTAATTGTTCATTTTGATTCATTCTCATTATCTTCATTAATATCTTTCATTAGAGAAGTACAGTAGAACTTCGATAATTCTAACATCGTTAATTCCAATATTTATCTTGGTCCCTAGAATTTACTATAAATAAAATTTACGTTTTTAATTCGAATTTTTGGATAATTCGAATTTATTTTTGGTGTCTTGGGCTTCGAATTATCTAAGTTCTACTGCATTATAATTGATATAGTGAAGCAGAATTGCCGTTATTCTTTCGAAAAATGCAAACATCCTTCTGCATTATTTATTTTATTATTACAGATGCACGAAATCTATTAGACTATTGTGCTATATTATAATTATTTACATATATATCTTTAATTATTTACACGATAAATTAGTAGTGATTTATAAATCTGTGTACAAATAGCTCTAAACACCTTTCTGCAATTTGATTTTTTAGTGGTAAAGGTTAGTTTTTTAACTCCTTTCTTAGATCAGAATCAATGTAACATAAAAGGTATGTAATGAAATGAAACCATTAAGGCATGTATGCTTCTTTCACACATAAAACAGACTTTTCTACAGTCCTTAATGCTATGAAAAAATATTGGGAGAGCTTATCTGTGGTGAACCCTCCCAGCGGATTCGCCAAATTAACCGCAGTAAGAACTGAAGAAGTTTATGTAAAATAATGAATTGAACAGGATTGTATATAGCCGAATTGCTGTGATGCAGTGAAAGGTATTGACGCAAATATCCCTGAGTTTGGGATATCGCGTTTCATGATGTTGATAAAGTTAACTGTAGTAGTTTATGTGAAATAATGAATTGAACAGGATTGTATATAGCCGAATTGCTGTGATGCAGTGAAAGGTATTGACGCAAATATCCCTGAGTTTGGGATATCGCGTTTCATGATGTTAATAAAGTTAACTGTAGTAGTTTATGTGAAATAATGAATTGAACAGGATTGTATATAGCCGAATTGCTGTGATGCAGTGAAAGGTATTGACGCAAATATCCCTGAGTTTGGGATATCGCGTTTCATGATGTTGATAAAGTTAACTGTAGTAGTTTATGTGAAATAATGAATTGAACAGGATTGTATATAGCCGAATTGCTGTGATGCAGTGAAAGGTATTGACGCAAATATCCCTGAGTTTGGGATATCGCGTTTCATGATGTTGATAAAGTTAACTGTAGTAGTTTATGTGAAATAATGAATTGAACAGGATTGTATATAGCCGAATTGCTGTGATGCAGTGAAAGGTATTGACGCAAATATCCCTGAGTTTGGGATATCGCGTTTCATGATGTTGATAAAGTTAACTGTAGTAGTTTATGTGAAATAATGAATTGAACAGGATTGTATATAGCCGAATTGCTGTGATGCAGTGAAAGGTATTGACGCAAATATCCCTGAGTTTGGGATATCGCGTTTCATGATGTTGATAAAGTTAACTGTAGTAGTTTATGTGAAATAATGAATTGAACAGGATTATATATAGCCGAATTGCTGTGATGCAGTGAAAGGTATTGACGCAAATATCCCTGAGTTTGGGATATCGCGTTTCATGATGTTAATAAAGTTAACTGTAGAAGATTGTTTTAGGTGTAAAAGAAGCATTCATGTCTTAATGTTTTATTTCCTATGTATAGAGAAGGCGCGTTGTCGCTTTATATTGAAGGTTATGTAAGAGCTTATCGTAAGTTTTCTTCATTTTTTTAAATTTTGTTTTAGAAGAGTTGGAAAAGCTCATAAAAATATATGTTATATGTAAAATGAGATTTTCTTTGTATTTTGATTTTGATCAGTAATTGCTTTAATTGAACTTATGGAATATAGAAAACATAATTTGAGTAAGGTATGCCTGACTTAAGGCGTAAGAATCTAAAAATGAAAAACTTATTTACATAATGTACAAAAGATTTGAGCCGGCCATTGGGAAACAACAACAAAGAGTTTCTATAGGATAAACGTGACCTCTGGCGGTCGATTTAGCAGATTAGCAGATTGATTAGCGTATCAATGTATATAGTTAGCGTAATGGAAGTTATAAATGGGTAATCATAGCTGATATGACGAGGTTCAGAACTACTACAGGTTGGCCTTTATTCCAGATATATTGTCAGTAAATTCTCGAATGACCTGAGTAAAATGTTTGAACATTCAATTTGAGATGTTTCGCTGAATCTTTGCTACCTTTCCTTCAGTGACACAAATAAACTTTAATTAACAACACCTTCCTCACCAAACTGCTCTATTTAATTACACCAAATATTTAAAAAGCCATTTAAAACGGAAATAAAAACGTGAAAGTAAAATATTTTAATAATATCTTTATTTTCTTAACGTCTCATTTTAAACAATTTCAATTTATTCTTTTGTAACTTTTTCCCCCGATGTTTACTTTTCATTAGGCGCCTCCAATTATAAGCCCATTATTTATGCAAACAACAAAGGGCTTCCAATACCGTGAGAATAAATTAAAATAGAAAGGTTTCCAGAGCTAAGGTTTGCGCTGGGATAATTGGAAAGTTTGAGGTGGCCCAGGAAGAACAAAATGAAAATATTGTTGATAAGGACTCCTTAATTTTTAAATCAGTTTCTTTCATCTTCGCCTTTAATTTTTCAAACATAATCTCTCTATCGTTAATATTTATTTCTTTGGTTTTTTTAATTGATGTTTAGGATGCAAGAAATATTAATTTTGTGAAAATATTTCTTTAAAAATGCTATGTGAAATGTTATTTAAACATATTATTACACACATTGTTACAGATATATACACATATATTTTCATAATACGAAAAAGAGTTTTCTGAATTTGAGGAATCAATTGTAATGGACCTAAGGTTTTAGAAATTTAAAATTAAGATAGAAAAGATGGTTCAGTGTTTTAAGCTGTTTCTGTACTGACATTGTACCCCCCCCCCCTACTGTAGTCGCTGCACAATTGTCCGTTACCATGATCGAAAATTCCACTCCATACTGAGGACAATTTGTACTGACATTGTATCTACTGTAGTCGCTGCACATTTGTCCGTTACCATGATGGAAAAATCCACTCCATACTGAGAGAATATTTTGTACTGGCATTGTATCTACTGTAGTCGCTTCACGTTTGTCCGTTACCATGAAGGAAAAATCCACTCCATACTGAGAGAATATTTTGTACTGACATTGTATCTACTGTAGTCGCTGCACATTTGTCCGTTACCATGAAGGAAAAATCCACTCCATACTGAGAGAATATTTTGTACTGACATTGTATCTACTGTAGTCGCTGCACATTTGTCCGTTACCATGAAGGAAAAATCCACTCCATACTGAGAGAATATTTTGTACTGGCATTGTATCTACTGTAGTCGCTTCACGTTTGTCCGTTACCATGAAGGAAAAATCCACTCCATACTCAGGGAATATTCTGTACTGACATTGTATCTACTGTAGTCGCTGCACATTTGTCCGTTGCCATGATGGAAAAATCCACTCCATACTGAGGGAATATTTTGTACTGACATTGTATCTACTGTAGTCGCTTCACGTTTGTCCGTTACCATGATGGAAAAATCCACTCCATACTGAGGGAATATTTTGTACTGGCATTGTATCTACTGTAGTCGCTGTATATTTGTCCGTTACCATGATCGAAAAATCCACTCCATACTGAGGACAATTTGTACTGACATTGTATCTACTGTAGTCGCTGTACGTTTGTCCGTTACCATGAAGGAAAAATCCACTCCATACTGAGGGAATATTCTGTACTGACATTGTATCTACTGTAGTCGCTGCACGTTTGTCCGTTACCATGAAGGAAAATTCCACTCCATACTGAGGACAATTTGTACTGACATTGTATCTACTGTAGTCGCTTCACGTTTGTCCGTTACCATGATGGAAAAATCCGTTCCATACTGAGGGAATATTTTGTACTGACATTGTATCTACTGTAGTCGCTGCACATTTTTCCGTTACCATGATGGAAAAATCCGTTCCATACTGAGGGAATATTCTGTACTGACATTGTATCTACTGTAGTCGCTTCACGTTTATTTTTTAACATGAGAGAGAAGCCACTCTATAATTCCGAGGGAATAGTATGTGTTGAAATTGTATCTACTATAGTCGCTGTTTATAAGTCCAGGGCGGACTTTATTCCATTAGATTCACATAGAATCAAATAAAATCGTTACAATCTGTCGAAGAAGTGTTTAGCTGGTAGAGTCGCTTGTCAAAAATATGGCCCCCCAAAATAATTTCCATCCATAACTAGATTAATTATTAAAATATTAGATAGATGAGGTTGTGGTGAAATATTACCCAGTAATTTATTTACCTGGATAATGTCTACTTCAATTATACCCGAGGCGCTACAATCGAACTTTTAAATTGGAGAACCACGCGCACTTTATTAATGACATCGCGGCAGAAAAATTGTTCTAAAACAGATTAATGGTCAAATCTCTCCAAACATAACGAATTAACTGTAGAAAACTGTCGTTTGATGGCCAATTTATTTTGATATTTCACAGTTAGTCATGTGCCCAATAGAATAAAATAAATATATCCTTCTCTTCTTGTAGAGAAAAAAGAAAATTCTTTCACAGTAGGCCGAGCTCCAGCTATAGAATCAATTCCACAACATGGCGCCCAAGCTGTTGAAGTTTCTCGAAATGTTTACCAGAGCTGTCATTTGGCTAGATTAATTTCTCTCACGTAAAACTGCGCTCGTATCAGGGTGGATTTGGATTAATTTCGTTAAAGGTAATAAAATACACCTTTATTGGAAGAGCAGACATCTAAAAAGGTATAATTTTAAAAAATGACCTCGGAAGAAGAATAGGTTTTGTTGGAGCGACAAGCTATATGGAAATATAGTTTTGAAAAGAGACTAAAGATTTTGTTAAAGCTAGTTCTTTTCGGAAGAGATTAGGGTTTTAGAACGATTAGTGTTATAAAATATTTCAAAACGAGGTATTTGAAACCCTAAGTCTCGTAAGACATCGTTGGACTCAGAATGTGGGGTAAACAGATAGGACAAAGGAATAATTTACAGATAGCGAGGAATCAGACGGTGGTGTAAACAGATGGGACAAAGGAAGAATTTCCGATATCGGAGGAATCAGACTGTGGTGTAAACAGATGGGACAAAGGAAGAATTTCCGATATCGGAGGAATCAGACGGTGGTGTAAACAGATGGGACAAAGGAAGAATTTACAGATAGCGGAGGAATCAGACTGTGGTGTAAACAGATGGGACAAAGGAAGGATTTACAGATAGCGTCGGAATCAGACTGTGGTGTAAACAGATAGGACAAAGGAAGAATTTACAGATAGCGGAGGAATCAGGCTGTGGTGTAAACAGATGGGACAAAGGAAGAATTTACAGATAGCGGAGGAATCAGGCTGTGGTGTAAACAGATGGGACAAAGGAAGAATTTACAGATAGCGTCGGAATCAGACTGTGGTGTAAACAGATGGGACAAAGGAAGAATTTACAGATAGCGGAGGAATCAGGCTGTGGTGTAAACAGATGGGACAAAGGAAGAATTTACAGATAGCGTCGGAATCAGACTGTGGTGTAAACAGATGGGACAAAGGAAGAATTTACAGATAGCGGAGGAATCAGGCTGTGGTGTAAACAGATGGGACAAAGGAAGAATTTACAGATAGCGGAGGAATCAGACTGTGGTGTAAACAGATGGGACAAAGGAAGAATTTACAGATAGGGGAGGAATCAGACGGTGGTGTAAAAATATGACACAAAGGAAGAATTTCCAGATAGAGGAGGAATCAGACTGTGGTGTGAATAGATGGGACAAAGGAAGAATTTACAGATAGCGGAGGAATCAGACTGTGGTGTAAACAGATGGGACAAAGGAAGAATTTACAGATAGCGGAGGAATCAGACTGTGGTGTAGGCAGATGGGACAAAGGAAGAATTTCCAGATAGAGGAGGAATCAGACTGTGGTGTAAACAGATGGGACAAAGGAGGAATTCCATATAGAGGAGGAATCAGACTGTGGTGTGAACAGATGGGACAAAGGAAGTATTTACAGATAGCGGAGGAATCAGACTGTGGTGTAAACAGATGGGACAAAGGAAGAATTTCTAGATAGCGGAGGAATCAGACGGTGGTGTAAACAGATGGGACAAAGGAAGAATTTACAGATAGCGGAGGAATCAGACTGTGGTGAAGACAGATGGGACAAAGGAAGAATTCCAGATAGAGGAGGAATCAGACTGTGGTGTAAAAAAATGGGACAAAGGAAGAATCTCCGATAGCGCAGGAATCCTGGCTCCCCGGATGTAAGCGGCTTACGAGAGGTCTAAGCCGATGTAGCGGGAGTTTATGACGGCAGACGACGCCTAATCCGATCGTCCGCCATACGTCCACTTGTTGCCACATCATTACCGCCCGATGTCTGTCTTAATTGGCCCAGTACCTTTAATTGCTCCGCCCACCACCTCACTGACCTGCTCCTTAATCCCCAATTACTTCACTTCTTGCCAACTTCTCCCAAAATACCTCGCCATTATCTTCCAAATTATATTTAATCATTCCGTAATTAATTCAAAATAATTATTTTCTCTCAGGTAATTATATTGTTTAATTGTTTATTTTCCTCTCTGTTTTGCTTTAAATAAAGTTAAAAGATTTTATTGTGTCTCAATATTTATGATTTCGTTTTCAAAAAGGATATTTTTAGGATAAACTAAACAGCTTGGTTGAGCAGCGTAGGGACAGGTCAGGGTGACCATCTAAAATTGAAATTATGTGATAATTTCAATGGAATTTAAATCTTAAAATCAAATGTGAACGACCTCATTTGTAGGGCGGTAAACTAGGAAACAAACCTTTATAACCAATTTTGAAAAATCATATTTTGAAAAATCGTATCTAGTTTTATAATGACAAATAAATTCAAAGATAAATTAGATCACCAAGCATTCTATTCTTTAAAGAAAGAAGGATCATGCCTGCGACATTGTTGACAATCCAGCAGCTTGTGTGGCGGTGATTCAAGGTTGGAATGTCACTGGATGACAATAATGGGCCAACGGTGGATGTCCTATCTCAATTTATCACACACAAGTAAATGACCTATTTATTTATATTTATTCACTGATAAAACAAAAGGCAACATTTACATGATATTCATTGCCGAATCTTTAAAATATTCTCCATTTTTAACTTGAATTTTCCTGTCTAACACATTAGTTATATCAATTTTCTTTTTTTATATCATATATTGAGATTTTGCTCAACCCCAGGGCATGGTATAAAGGTGAAACAAACCCCCGTTATGTCCCGGGATTATCCGGCGGATGTTATTTGTTGTAGAGAAACATTTGTTCCCTCCAAGGAATCGCGGTCGGCCCTCGAGACTGCTCCTAAAATTGTGTTGATTTCCCCGCGGCATTGTCGGTTCAGTCAACAGCCAGCCGATATGATACTCGCCCAGTACTGGACCTTCTCGGCCTAGATGTGTACTTTACTAACTGTTTAGTCAGTACTGGAAGTTCTTGGAACCTATCCTTGCTGTGTACTTTACTAACTGTTTAGTCAGTACTGGAAGTTCTTGGAACCTATCCTTGCTGTGTACTTTACTAACTGCTTAGCCAGTACTGTTCTCAGAACTTGACATCGCTGTTCAATTTACTACCTGTTCATCCAGTATTGGGCGTTCTTGGCGCTGTACTTTACTACCTGTTAAGACAGTACAGAAAGTTATTGTCCACGTGACACCGGTGTGTACCTTACTACCTGTTCAGCCAGTACTGTATGTTCTCAGAACGTGACATCACTGTGTACTTTACTACCTGTTCAGCCGGTACTGTATGTTCTAAGAACGTGACATCACTGTGTACTTTACTACCAGTTCAGCCGGTACTGTATGTTCTCAGAACGTGACACCACTGTGTACTTTACTACCTGTTCAGCCGGTACTGTATGTTCTCAGAACGTGACATCACTGTGTACTTTACTACCTGTTCAGCTAGTACTAGAAGTTCTGCTACGTGACCTATCTGTGTACGCCTGATTGAGAAGCCTGACGTAACGGTAGGACCGTTACCTATGGAGAAGAGACAGGTTACTGGACCCACAGACCTCTGAACTGGTGGATGAAGTTCTACACTGAAATCTGTTGGAGTGTACCAGAAATATGTAAGAGCTAAGTAAGAAATCTAAAACTTTTTTAGAACTAATCTAGAATTCCATAAATATATAAGGGATATGCGAAAAATCTGAAATTTTCAAACCCCCCCCCCCCCCTGTTTATAACCAATCTAGGATGCCAGAATCCTAGATGTATCTGGGTGATATGCAAGAAATCTAAAGGTTATAAAATCTACTTTATCCAAAGTTATAACAGCAGTCTAGGTTGACAGACAAATCTCTCCAGGCAGTACTATAGTTGGTCGTCTACACATTCACAGAAAGTCTGTTCAGGTAACAACCAGCCATCTTGAATTCATAATCTACAAAGTCACATTGTGTCAGCCATCATTTTATTTTCCCAAACATTTTCCATCCAAAATAGGAAAGTATTAAATATATATATATAAACCTACGTGGATTTAAATAAATATTAAAGGTTAAAAAAATGCTTTGTATCTTTTTTCATCTATATCAATAAGGTAAAGATTGCTGCCATTTTTTTTTTGAGAAATCTCGTCTGCCGAATTTAATCTTGGAGAGATAAAGGAATTATTTTTTACCGTTCACAAACTATAAATATATCGAGAATACGTCTTTATTTAAATAAATTATTCATTCTCTGGTTTATAAAAAATGTCTGTTCGGGATTTTAATTATAGAAAATAAGAAAGGTATGAGATGGAGTACAATATTTTGAGATTTTTTTATTTGTAGTATATGTTTTTTTCTGTGCTTTAAATCCAAATATAAATTCGACAAGCTAATTGGAAGCCTTTGAATTTTATCCACTTTGTCTTTTAACACAATAGAAAATATTTTCCTATAAAAATATTTATTTAAGATTTACTGAAGACAATATTAGAGCCCCAAATAAACAATAGATGTAAAATAATTCCATTGACTACGCATATATGTATGTATGTATGTATGTATATGAAGGCTTTATGTAAATATATTCTGACCATAGATTTGGACCAGCGCGCGCGCGCCATACCTGAGGCAGTTAATTTGCTGTGACGGATAATAGATGGCGTCTAGTTTTGCAGTTTATTTTGACGGGAGAGGCGACCTTTATTTTGTAGGTCGATTTCCTCCCTGCTGAAATTTCCATATATTATATAGATCTATTTAGATATAAGGAAATTTTGCAGGGAGAGTATAAATATATTTAAATATAAAAATTCACTTTTTAGATTACCTTTTTCTATTTGATTATGAGGAATATCTGGTTCGTTACCCGAGTTGTTATTTGCTTTGGACAAGCTCAAGACGTGTCAAAGCCGATTTAAATGTTTGGTTCCGTTGTTAAATCTTGTTGTTAAACAATTTAAATATTTATTGATACTTTCATAATATTTATATAAAAAATAAACGCATTATATTTATCTTTTTTCTTCATTATCTTTGAGTTATATTAAATCTGAGTAAGTATGCTTCATTGTTAAATATATATATATATATAATTAAAAAGGCATATATTGGATTAAAAAAAATATTTATTTTGCCAATATTTCAGCTGGCTGAACGCCAACCTTTATCAAGGTGTTATAACATTTTATATATATATATGGAAAAAGGCATCCCCTTATCGTGAAACTGAAAGTTGCACGATAAGGAGATGCCTTTTTTCATAATTATGCACCTTATCCCAGTTCAATATCACATTTGTACTATTTTTTCATATATATATATGTATATGTTGTAACCCCGGGTAAACCGACCTGTGAATAAACTGGCAGTCGTAAGTCGTGAGGCGAAAGTGGTGAAGTTCTTCCACACGTGGACAACAAGAAGCAGAGCTAAGGCTAGTTGTTAGCACCGTGTGGATCCGAGACAGCCCACGGGACAGAGGTAGAGGCCATGACACAAACCTGGATGCCTAACACCGAGACAAGAAGAGAGAGACAGAAGCGGCCTGCGTAGATGAACACACCATATCACACTCTCAGCAGACACTCCTGGGAGGTGCCGTCTATAAAAAGCCCCAGAAAGGGGGCCCCTTCCTGGGCCTCACCTATGTTCCTTGACTTTTCCTCGTAGCTGTCTCCAGAGCACTCTTTTGCTGTTTTTATATTATACATGCCTACACGGATACAAGGAATATCCACTCACACATGTCTACACGGATACAAGGAATATCCACTCACACATGTCTACACGGATACAAGGAATATCCACTCACACATGTCTACACGGATACAGGGAATATCCACTCACACATGTCTACACGGATACAAGGAATATCCACTCACACATGTCTACACGGATACAAGGAATATCCACTCACACATGTCTACACGGATACAAGGAATATCCACTCACACATGTCTACACGGATACAGGGAATATCCACTCACACATGTCTACACGGATACAGGGAATATCCATTCACACATGTCTACACGGATACAAGGAATATCCACTCACACATGTCTACACGGATACAAGGAATATCCACTCACACATGTCTACACGGATACAAGGAATATCCACTCACACATGTCTACACGGATACAAGGAATATCCACTCACACATGTCTACACGGATACAAGGAATATCCACTCACACATGTCTACACGGATACAAGGAATATCCACTCACACATGTCTACACGGATACAAGGAATATCCACTCACACATGTCTACACGGATACAAGGAATATCCACTCACACATGTCTACACGGATACAAGGAATATCCACTCACACATGTCTACACGGATACAGGGAATATCCACTCACACATGTCTACACGGATACAAGGAATATCCACTCACACATGTCTACACGGATACAGGGAATATCCACTCACACATGTGTCACTATTGCACGAGGAAGGTATCGGGCTATCTCAGTCCATGGAGATAAATACAGGGGATTAACGTTCCGATAACCTGTGGGAGTAATTTGGGATAATTATACAATGTGTAATTAAGGGTCGCCAACAACTGACTCAGGTAATTGCCAAGACAATCCCTGCTCTGTAATTAACGACGGCTAGGCGGCTGTGTCTACACATCTACCTGCATATTAATATATCATCTATCGCCGCAACCACACTTCAGTCCACTGGCCTCTACCATTGGTGTCTACACATATACCTGCATATCAGCGCATCTATCGCTGCAATACATTACAGGACACTGGCGTCTAAAGTTGGTGTCTACACATATACCTGCATTTCAATATATTCATTGTCCAAGCCACATATCAGGCAACTGGCGTCTACTGTCGGTGTCTACACATATACCTGCATATCAGCGCATCTATCGCTGCAATACATTACAGGACACTGGCGTCTACAGTTGGTGTCTACACATATACCTGCATTTCAATATATTCATTGTCCAAGCCACATATCAGGCAACTGGCGTCTACTGTCGGTGTCTACACATATACCTGCATATCAGCGCATCTATCGCTGCAATACATTACAGGACACTGGCGTCTACAGTTGGTGTCTACACTTATACCTGCATTACAATATATTCATTGTCCAAGCAACATATCAGGCCACTGGCGTCTACAGTCGGTTTTCACACATATACCCGCATATCAGCGCATCTATCGCTGCAACTAAATTACAGGACCTTGGCGTATACAGTTTGTGTCCACACATATACCTGCATTTCAATTTATTCATTGTCCAAGCCACATATCAGGCCACTGGCGTCTACAGTCGGTGTCTACACATATACCTGCATATCAGCGCATCTATCGCTGCAATACATTACAGGATACTGGCGTCTACAGTTGGTGTCTACACTTATACCTGCATTTCAATATATTCATTGTCCAAGCCACATATCAGGCCACTGGCGTCTACAGTCGGTGTCTACACATATACCTGCATATCAGCGCATCTATCGCTACAATACGTTACAGGACACTGGCGTCTACAGTTGGTGTCTACACATATACCTGAATTTCAATATATTAGTTGCCCAAGCCATATATCAGGTCACTGGCGTTGGCAGTCGGTGTCTACACATATACCTACATATCAGCGTATCTTTCGCTGCAACTACATTACAGGACACTGGCGTCTTCAGTAGGCGTCTACACATATACCTGCATATCAATATACCCATTGCTGCAACCACACTCCAGTCCACTGGCGTCTACAGTCGGTGTCTACACATCTACTTGCATTCAAATGCATCTATCGCCGCGCAGCCAATTCTAATGGTTGCTGGTCGGATATAAGACGCTGGTCGTTAAGTAGGACATTGCTCAAGGGAGAGAACCATGAAAGTGGCCGATAACCTTTCGTATCCATTGGAAATCATTGCCGCAGAGAAGTTTGTTCTCTATCAATTTAAAAGTATAGATATTTCATTCTCTTTCTTACAATATAATTGTTAAGGAACTAAATTCTCAGTCAAAATATGAATCTGTAAATAAGTCTTTAAAGTACAGATGTGGCTTCCAGAGGTTCAACAATATGTATCAAACCCAATTAGAATTATCCATGGCTTATATTTATTTGAGTGTGTGTACGAGAATTTTAATAAATAGCATTAAAATATTTTTTATTCATAGATAAACAGTTAAAATTAACAAAAATAAACCACGCTAGAATAATTTCTTATTAGGAATCACCAAAGTAAATATATATTTACATATATAAATAGAGAGACAAAACACAAATTCTCGCTGTTCCATCTCGGGAGATTCCACATGAACAGATAAAACGACCAAATGTATAATAAATATTTATATAATCTAACGTATATTGAATTAGCCATTGTCTCAAGGTTTTTCTTGTGTATTAGGAAGTTATTATTGAATTACAATGTAAACTGTTTATAATAACTGTGTAAATTATTGTATCACATTTTCATGGTGTTTCTTGTGTATTAGGAAGTTATTATTGAATTACAATGTAACCTGTTTATAATAACTGTGTAAATTATTGTATCACATTGTTATGGTGTTTCTTGTGTATTAGGAAGTTATTATTGAATTACAATGTAACCTGTTTATAATAACTGTGTAAATTATTGTATCACATTGTTATGGTGTTTCTTGTGTATGAGGAAGTTATTATTGAATTACAATGTAACCTGTTTCTAATAACTGTGTAAATTATTCTATCACATTGTCACGATGTTTCTTGTGTATGAGGAAGTTATTATTGAATTAAAGTGTAACCTGTTCATAATAACTGTGTAGATTATTATATCACATTGTCATGGTGTTTCTTGTGTATGAGGAAGTTATTATTGATTCACAATGTAACCTGTTTCTAATAACTGTGTAAATTATTGTATCACTTTGTCACGGTATTGATTATCGTAAAGATAGATAAAGGTTGACGGGCCTTCATAGTTCTTAGAATTAAAGATACTTCGGTCAGTAAATCTTTGATTCACTTGGTTTAAATCCCATGGATATAGATTGAAATAATACAACAGGTTTCTGTAGATGAGGTTCCTTTTATTAATGTAATCTCAAGTTTTCGGGTATCTCTGTTCAGACATCCCTTCCCTTCTACTGGAGTACATAAAACGATAAAACGGATAATAATATTCGAATTATTCGTTTTATGTACTTCTGTAGAAGGGCAGAGATGCCCGAAAACTTGAGATTATGTATGAGGAAGTTACATTGCCATTGAATTTCTATCTTTCTCTTCGGTGTCGGCCTCCATCCCGAGGCAATGAAAAGTGTGGCTACCATCTACAAGTACCATCTTGGTCTTGAGTTGTACAATACCAGCCATAACATCGACCTGCCCACTCTGCGAGAAAAAACTCTCACAGTCCATCGGTAGCGGAGTCTTTCCCACGGTGAGTGCCACCAATAAATATATTTTATATTATGTGAAAAATAATAAAAATAAAATAATAAAAAGGTGAGGTGTTGGTATTAAAATAAAAAAGAGACATATCCTGACCACATTCAAATGAGCTTTTTAGATGGCAAAATGCCATCTAGTGGAACAGAAATCAACTAAACGTTGATTTAGCCTGTTCTCCAAAATTTAGCTAACCAATTTTCTTGATAAATCACAAAAAGCCAACCACGAACGCGTTTCTGGCTGTTTATCAACTATATTTATATATTCAAGCTTATCTTTCATATATATTTATCGTTATTTGTTCTTATTTTTATTCAATTCTGTATCTAACCTTATATAACCTTATATGAAGGATCTAATAAGGTTGTTTCCATCTCAATCTCTCTCTCTCAATATAACTTACATCGAATAACTGTCTAACCTATATTATATCACATTATATATAACGGTATTTAATGTTTATTGTTTTTATCGTTTTTTTAATCTCTTTCCCATTGTTAACATCATATGACTATTCTATTCATGGCCTAAAATTATTGTAAATATATATATATAGACAAATGTAAAGGCATACATTTATGACAGCGCAAGTGTCCCTAGGTAGACAAAGCGCTTTAAATTGAAATAAAAATAATAAAATAAAGTTGGTAATGAGGAAGTTATATCACTGAAACTCTCAATGTATATCTTGCATTTTAAAACATTGTGTTATCATTGTCTCACTTAATTACATCTAAAACTTTCTATCATTTTTTTAATTTTCAGGAGAACAACTGATAAAAAAATTAAATTTACTTGTTTCAAATCTCCTGGATATAAATTGAAATAATACGACAGGTTTCTGGGAATGTCTTTTTCATTTTTATTAATGCAATCATACTTTTAATCACAATTGCTTATAGCTATAACCTTACTATCACCAAATACATAATAACCTAGTAATATACAGATCTGAATATTCATTCTGAAAATAGAACAATCCATTAATAGATCTTTAATTAATAAGACATATATTGAATCAAAATATAATTTATTTACCAAAATTTGATTTGATTGAACGCCAATCTATTTCAAGGTATAAAAACGTATTTGATAAATTTGATAGATCTTCAAAAAAGACTGGCATTATGATAAACAAATTATATTTTGATCCAATATATGTCTTTTCAATTAAACAACTAACTATACAAACAAACATTTGCCATATATAGATAGCGATATGAATCAACAATACGTATTACAATCGCCAATATACAAACACGAAAAAAACAAAAAAAAAACAATCGAACAATTCCTTATAGAAAGAATTATTCACTTTAAACAAACACCAATAAAGTCACCATGGAATGACCAATCATTCGTCAAAATCACCCAAATAACCTTCAAACACAAATCAACCGTTATGTGAAGCACAATTAAGAAACCTAATCAATTTGATACAATTTATAAACTGTATTAATTGAAAGTGTTCTAAGCGACCAAGAAAATCTTCCGATATCTCACCCAGATAAAATAAATTGATATTGGGTTTGATAAATATAACGTCATAGGGGATCACATAACTTATCTCTATGGATTTCCTGGAAAGACATGGTGGTCTCTTTGATGGGGAAGTCAATTCCTAGAGTTCAATCTACACAAAACCTATATATCAAATACCTCAATGAGATGACATAATTTCATATTAAGAAGTTTAATTCGAAATTTTCCCTCAAATATAAAAAAAACCAACACCACTTTAAACTAAAAAATAATTTTTACTCATATATTACCAAAAATAAAAACCCATACTGGTCACGCTTTCCACATGAAATTATACTATGCAAAATATTCCAATATATTATTAAATATTTTGAATATAGAGCAATCCATAATATATATATTTTAAAAATAAGTCTTATTTTGTATTTTAATAAGATTTTTTATTAATCCAATATTTCGATGGACTAATCGTCCATCTTTTACGAGGTTTTTTGTTATGAAGTACACAGCAGGTCGTGGTGAGCCACGGACGTCTTACAAGCTTATTGGGCGATAAACCATCTAATATATAATTTTATTATTAATTAAGTATATATATGTATAATATGTATATGCTATGTTTATACTATGCTATGTTTATGTAATATGTATATGTGTATATGCTATGTGAATATGTATAAGTTAACATATGTAATTCTACTTTCCTAAAAGCCTATGTCCATAGTTTGCATTAAACCATTATTGAGGTTCAACCCTTCAGTGTAGAATATATAATCAGAAAAGTCCAATACAGTATATGAACACTTATAGTAGGATCTGTGGTGGATTAAATTGGATAAACTGTGCTAGTAAGGTTCACACCTCTGATAAGCCAGGCCCTCCCAATAGTTTTCATTGTATTCAGTTTTATTTGAAGAAGAACATTTGTATTTAAGAGTTTTATATTTCATATATAGTCATATAATTTGTCCATAATATATATATATTATATAAAATATTATTTTATTTTAAATTATAATTTCATAGATTCAAATACTCTGCTAAATCGACCGCCAGAGGTCACGCTTCCCCTATAAACATACCTACAATGAATTGCAAATTACCTTTTAAAATTATTGCGTGGAATTGTAACGGAATCAGACCAAAGAAAGAAGAATTATTGCACTTTTTAGAAGATAACTCAATTGACATTGCTCTGCTCAGTGAAACTCACCTTAAACCCTCAATTGATCTAAAGTTCAGGAACTATCAAACCATTAGAACTGATCGAATTACAGGAAAGGGTGGGGGAACAGCCATCATTCTAAAATCCTTTTTTAAATATAAAAATATGCTGATTCATACTTTAAACTTGGAAAATACTTCAATTTTGATAAAACCAGATGGAAAAACCCTCTTGCAAATCACAGCAATTTATAAAAAGCCTGATGCACCATTATTGGAAGAAGATTTGAACCAACTGATAAAACACAACCACTCAATAATCGTTGCAGGAGACTGGAACTCCAAACACCCTCTTTGGGGATCAAGGACTTCAAATAACAGTGGAATCGTGCTGCACAATTTCTCTGAAAGAGAAAGCCTCGACATTGTCGCACCTTCGTCACCCACGCATTACAGTCCACTCGGCAATCCCGATTTCCTAGGCTTCGCTGTACTTAAAAACATTCCCTGGACCCCAAAGGCCAGAACCACCGACGATTTATCATCTGACCATCTCCCTGTAATCTTTGAATTTAATTGCCCAAAGGATGAATTCACAACCCAGCTCAGCCGAGTAACTAATTGGGTTCATTTTCAACAAGATCTAATCTCCACCACGCCCCCCAGACTCCCCTTGAAAACTGAAGTAGACATTGATTCAGCAGTTGGAATTTTAAACGAAAAAATTAATAATAGCTACTCGAAAAACACCATAGTTTCATCTTCCAAATTAATAAAGAACCCAAAAACCAAAGCCTTAATAAGAGAGAAAAATAAAGCTAGGAAAAGATGGCAATCAACCTGGGATCCAGCTCATAGAGCTACTTACCTCAATCTTCAAGGAAAGGTAAATCAAGCCCTTGAAGCAGAGAAATCTGAAAATTGGAATAGCTTTTTAAGCAAACTTGAATCGAGCCCAACAGACTTCTGGAAAAAAACAAAACCCATTAGGAAAAAACTGAAAAAATCACTAGTTTAAACGCAAATGGAAAAACCTTGCTGACCGACAAAGAAATTGGAAATGATCTTTCAGAGCATTTTTCCAAACACTTTTCCAAGGCGGAGGATGAGGTTCCGTCGTACCTAACAGATAACACTTGCCATCATCCCCAAGAGAATATACTATCAATTACAACGCCAAATGAAGTCAAGGAAGTGATTAAAAACCTAGGTAATCACAAAGCTCCAGGCCACGACAATATTACGCCGCAAATGACTAAAAACCTCCCCATCAAATGGATAGTTTTCCTCGCTGGGATCTTCAATGCTGCATTACACCTGTGCTACTTCCCGAAGACATGGAAACATGCCATTATCATAACCATTCCAAAAAAATCACCTGTCAAATCACCTGAAGATCTCAGACCAATCAGCCTTCTCTCTACCATCGGTAAGGTATACGAGAGAATCGTTCTTCGCAGATTGCAGTCATACATGGATTCTATTAACTTTATCATTCCTCAACAATTTGGATTCAGAAAAGGACACTCCACAACCCACCAGCTAATCACAGTAATAGACTACATCCAAATAAGAAAGTCCCACAAGGAGGCAGTAGGTGCTGTTTTTCTAGACTTTACCAAAGCCTTTGATAGAGTATGGCATGATGGCTTGATAGCAAAAATAACAAAAAATCAATTTCCAAGGGATTTTATCAAATTCTTGAAAACTATCTCCAGGACAGAACCTTTTCAATTAAGCAAGGGAATTATATAACCACGGCAAAACCAACCCAGATTGGAGTCCCTCAAGGCTCTATCCTTGGACCCTACCTATTCAACATCTACATCAACGATTTCCCTCCACATCCAAAATGTTAAATAAAACTTTTTGCAGATGACGCAGCAATTTTATCAAACTCCAAATCAATAGGAATAATAACTACACAACTCCAAAATTACATAAACAGTATAACCAAATGGTGCAATGATTGGAAATTAGACATCAACCCAAAAAAGTCTCAGGCAATAATTTTTCCTCCACTAGAAAATAAAAAATTCAAGCCACAATCCATCCTGAAGGTAAACCAGAGCCCTATTAACTGGACTGACAGCGTTAAATATCTTGGAGCTACCTTAGACTCCAAGTTGAAATTCAACATGCATGTCAAAAATATCATAAAGAAAGCAAAAATCGCCAAAATAACATTATCAAGCCTTTTCAACTATAGAAGCAAATTGACTACAAAACAAAGGTTTACTCTATACAGAAGTTGTATCCTCCCGATAGTAACATACGCACTCCCAGTTTGGTGCAAATATATTACAACCACAGACAAAAATAGGATAAACGCATTCATGAGAATCTGCCTTCGGACAAGTATAGGAGCTCCATTCAACCTATCAAACAAGATACTGAAGGAGGACTTGAACCAACCCGATCTAGAAGATATATACCAAACTTCCGTTAAGAAATTATACCTTCAAATGCAAAACTCAAATAATCCAACCATACAAGATATTCTACAAAATAAAGGAGATATCAATCCCCGATTCCGACGACCCGGCCCTGACACTTAGTCAAGAGCTCATCGCCCAACAGCTGCCCTCCTGCAAGGCCTAGGGGGACCACTTCTACTCCACCAACTCGCCATGTGTAAATAGCCAGGACAAGGTGACTCGCGAGCTGTGCTCGAATGTAACACCTGTAAATTGAGACGAAATAAATAAAAAAATATCCCGATGGCCGGTTCAAACCTTTTGTACATTATGTAAATAATCTTTTGTTTTCCTTGTTCTACTCGCCTTAAGCCAGGCAGTGCTTTTATCAAACTATGTTCTTTTATTTAAACAAGGTAAAATCCTCTGGATTTTATATAATATATGTTCTTTTATATAATCCTAAAGCTCAATTAAAAAAATCTCTTATCAAAACTATTTTTGTAATTATCCTTTCAAGATTTTAACCACGACTGCATTACCATAATCCTCAACATGATCTAAAATCAAGCAGAATATCAAATCTCATTTGTTTTTATATATACATATAACATATATATATATTCTCCACATTGAATATAGGCAAAAACTATTTTTCAAACTTAATTCTTTTGACGTTGTGTGGCGCGCTGAGTTTGTTGTTGACACACATTAATATGATATTTAATCGAAAAGGCATATATTGGATCAAAATATCATTTATTTCAAGAATATTTCAGTTGGCTGAACGCCAACCTTTATCAAGGCGTTATAACATATTTAATGTGTGTCAACAACCATGTGACGCTGAGTTTGTTGTTGACACACATTAATATGTTATAACACCTTGATAAAGGTTGGCGTTCAGCCAACTGAAATATTAGTAAAATAAATTATATTTTTATCCAATATATGCCTTTTTATAGGAGGAAATAGGACAATTATACCGCAAATGTTTCTTTTGAACGAAAAATCGAAATTTATTTTAAGGAGAAATAATGATTCGATTTTTCGTTCAAAAGAAACATTTGCGGTAAAATTGTCAAATTTCGTTCTATAATCATAAGCCGCATTATATTGTATTATATGTCTTTTTAATAAAATAATAATCAGATGTCTGAAGAATACCAAGGCAATCTCCAGAGCTCTGTTCCATCCAGGAACGGCCAGATTGGACCACCGAGGGATCGTTACCCGGATCAACACAGCTGCTAACAAGCTCCCCCGGAAAAGAATAAAATGTCAAGAGGAAGAAATCCTTTAAATCGTATTAGCTAATTAAATTTTGATTCTAAACTCCCTCAACACACATTCCCCATCATTTGCATCGAAGGACTTGGAAAATATTTTATCATCCAGCGAGAATATGCTTTTTAGATATCGAAAATGTTTTTTTTTTTATTCACAGAGTAAACAGAAGGTGATGAAGTTGGATTTATAATGTGAAAATATTCCAAATAGAAAGGTGAATTGTTTTGAAAAAAGTTTTTTTTGGATAGTATATATTATATATTTATTATATTTCTTCAGTTTTCCACGTTTAAAATAATTTAAAGGCTTCCAGGTATTTTTTTTTTCTAAATGTCATTTCACATAAATTGATTCAAATCTTCTGAACATTATTTAAACAATTAACACTTTCGACCCGAGGGACGCAAATTCAGGTCCTCAATTTTCAAAATTGAATATAAAATCGTATCCACCAGGATCTTGTCCCTTCTTGTCTATCTATCAGTGGGTTGGGGGGTTGTTAGCTAACCTAATGTACTTGTAAAACATCACCGTAGACCACAGCAGCTCCTATTACCTGTCTATGCAACTGTGGAATTGTCTGTCCTCAAAGTGTTAATAAAGGTTTCCAGAGATGAGTTTCTTTCTATTTCAAATACTGTTTCAAGCTTTCAGGTATCTCTGCCTTTCTACAGGAGAACTTATAGAAAGAATAAACAGCTGTTTAGTATCAGGGGTTGTTTTATTCATTGTAGATGTTCTCCTGTGGAAGGACATAGAGAGAGAGAGATTGAGATTGAAACTGATTTATTACAACGTTCGTATAGGATCATATAAGGTTAAATACATAAATATGAGTAGATAAGATTATGTAATGATAAATGAATAATATGTAATGATAAATGAATAATATTTAATGATAAATGAATAATATGTAATGATAAATGAATAATATGCAATCATAAATGATAAATGTAATGATAAATGAATAATATGTAATGATAAATGAATAATATGTAATCATAAATGAATGATATGTAATCATAAATGAATAATATGTAATGATAAATGATTAATATGTAATGATAAATGATAAATGATAAATATGTAATGATAAATGTAATAATAAATGATAAATGTGATGATAAATGAATAATATGTAATGATAAATGAACAATATGTAATGATAAATGATTAATATGTAATGATAAATGATAAATGTAATGATAAATGATAAATATGTAATGATAAATGTAATAATAAATGATAAATGTGATGATAAATGAATAATATGTAATGATAAATGAAAAGAGAGAGAGAGAGATGCCCGAAATCTTGAGATGGTATTTGAAATAAAAAGAAACTCAACTTCAGAAACCTTTTTTAATTGTTTAAAATGTCATTTCTCCAATCTCTAGCTATAGCCACAGGTGTTCTATCGGAGATTTATTGTGTTTCTCCTGTTGTAGAGCTATCATGCTCGAAAGATAGAAATAGGAAGAATTTTTGAGAAGAAACCTATCCCTGGAAACCTGCTGTCTTCAACTTAATATTGTCTCAGAACATTTGCAGCACCTGCGTGATGTCTTCCAACGGAATAAAAGTTTACCTCACGCAGTTTCTTATTTTTACGATGCCTGAAAATAAACATAATTTTAGTTTGTTTGTTCGGAAACTGTTGATTCTTCCGCAATTTTCTTTCACAAATTCACATAATGGAATTTGGGACAAATTTAATTTAGCTCCTGCATCCTCGGCCTATATATAGAGAAAATCTTTGTGCTCAATTTTATAAGTTTTCTAAAATATTTAAAACTATATTTTGGAAGACAAAAACATCTGTATATGACATTAACGAAAATGTAATTTATTTTTCTCTCTCTCTCTCTCTCAAAAGTATAAACGAGTTTATAACAGACTGTTAACTTTGTGTTTTTTTTTCGTTTAAAAAACATATGACTTAATTAAGAAAAAGGTTTCTCTTAAGGAAATGCCTTTTTCTTAATTTATTCACCTTATCCCAGTACAATTTCACATTTGTGCAGTTTTTTCATATGATTTAATATAATAGAAGATTTTCAGGTTGAAGCCGATGTTAAAACGAACAAAGGAATATCTCATTTATAAATTTTGTGGTGGTGATGTCTTGTCCACTTCATGGAATGGGAGGTGCCATTGCCCCGTTAGTCAGCCACATTTCAGAGTTCCCTTTTCACGGTTGCCGGTAGCGGCTCGGGGCTCTCGAAGTCCCCACCGTACTTCACCCTACAGGGCAGTCCCTTACTTGTGCTGCTTCTTCCGCCCGCCACGAGGGGAGGGGTTGGACTTCTGGGCAGGTATACATTTTGTAAAATTACGGAAAAGGCTTTTCCTGATTGTGGAACTTTACGTTACTGATGGCTTGCGCCATAAGTGTGAACTAGACTTTGATTCAACGATAATCTCACTATTCACCATAGAAGAAGAAACACAATTCAGGGAGAATAGGTTTTTTATATAAGGGGATTATCGTTCAAGATTTCGGACAAGACGTCCTGTTAGTACCCGTAGAAGGACGTCTTGTTTTAAAACTTGTACGATCGCTTTCCTATAAAATCAGCTCTTCTCTCCGAACTTGTCTTCCTTCTTCTATAAACTTTGATATTGTTACGACGCTTCCCAGCCGTCGATGTTTGCGTGCAAGGTTTCTAAAAGAACAATGTGGATTCTTTGTGGATACATCTAAGTACGGTATATTTATTCCTTGAGCTTTAAAAAGTAGATTAATAGCTATATACAGTAGATGGACTTGCCCTCATTGTCCGCCACTAGAGTGATCCTCTTCGTCACCGTCTTCTCCTTGCCGCAGATCTCGATGTCACCAGACTGACGTTCCTTCCCAGACTGTGATGTCCTCTCGGCACACAAACCCCCTTCAGCCGACTGCTATCTCGGCTCCTTCTTTCACTACGGCACCAGCTGGACTGTTTGTCTCCCGCTCCCTCCTCTGGAATCTGTCAATAAACACTTCCTTGTGGAGGGGGGCCCTGCATACCTTCTTTTCTTGGCTTGCTCACATCTTCTCTTCATCTTCTTTGCTGCACCGCTTCAATATTTTTTACCTCAGAGAATCGTTCATAAATCTTTCTATATAAATAAAATACAACTAACCACCTACAGTTTTCGGTCTTCACCAACCTTTTGCAGACTGTTCCTCAACTATCAAATAAGGAGTATTCATTTTTTTCCATTTTGTTAATCAACCAAGCGCGATATGGAAATATTTGCGTCTATTACGGAGGAAACAAACAAAACAACAAACAAATTAGAACTTAGAATTAAATATTTACAAATTTAGATGTATATATTATTCTACAGGGTTCACAAGAGAGTATTGAAGATTGTTATATTAACCTAGGTAAATGTACATAAGTGCGTTAACACGCTAAACTATATGGGAATCAGGATAAAATGTGTCTTAGATGAAGTGAATTTCTCTTTTTTTCGCCACCAGAGGTCTGTATTTCTTCTCCTGTATAAGAATAAATGACACCTTGGGAGTATTTAAGGCCGTAACGCCGTGAGAAGCCAAACTATATGAAATATATATTGATAATATGTGTGAAATATTTATAAATATTTTGAGTCAAAAGGCGATTTCCAAATGTTAGATCATTGTTGAAAGAGATAACATTTGGCACTGATGATGAAGCACTGCAAGCCTTTTTCAATGCCGTAAATTCCATCCCCGAAGATGACTGGTGTAAGTGCTTCGATAATTGGTTTTCACGGATGAAATCTTGCATAGGTGCTAAGGGTGAATACTTTGAGAAACTGAGAAACTCTGAAAATTTGAAAGTGGCAGCTTTAATAAAAATAAGTGATTGCAAAAACCTTTGGAGTGACCCTTGTGTATCTTTAATACTAAGAACTATTGTAGAACGAAGGTTGACAATTATACCGCAAATGTTTCTTTTAAACGAAAAAACGAAATTATTTAAGGAGAAATACATCATTACTCTTCACAATTCATTCTTTCATACTTATCTCTAGGGTTAGAAATAATCGTTATTTCTCCTTAAAATAATTTCGTTTTTTCGTTTAAAAGAAACATTTGCGGTATAATTGTCAACTTTCGTTCTACAATCATTTAAGCCACATTATATTGTATTATGAAATACTAAGAACCATGAATGCCGGCCAGGCAACCTCCATCTACATAGTATATGAGAGAGAGGAATAGCAAAGAAGTGAAATTGTACTGATATCTTATTTATAAATGAAAAGAAAAGATGTTTCTGATCGTACAACTAAAATTAGAAATCAGCGAATAGATCTTTTTATTCCGACAGATGATGGCGCAAGTCTTCAGCAACTTTTAGTTTCACGAACATACGATGCCTTTCTCTTAATATAATGACATATATAAATATTACAATATAATAAAACAATAAATAATATGCTACTGTATATGTGTATATAAATATAAAGGTTTGTATAAATTCTCTAATCAAGATGACCGAAATTTTCTACGTAGAAATTTGAAAGGAAATTGCGAGAATATACTTCGTATGGGATTTTAGATGTCTGTTTTTTTTTAAAGGAGACGGAGACAATTTTGTTCACACTTGGTTATCTCGTCTCTTCAATAAAGGTCACTGTGTATAAAATATCTTTCAGAGTTATTGTCTGAATCCCGATATACATGCTGATATGTACAACTTTCTCAAGTTTTGTCCATGAGTGTATATGCATATGTTCACAGCGGGATCAACGAAAGTGCTGCTCACCAAGGTGTGAGCTAATAAAAGCCGACACAAAGATAGATCGCACGGCGGTTCTATTTCCATTACAATAGGAATCTATCTTATTATACAGTCCAGGCCGCGTAAGAAATTGTTCTGTTCTCATTTACTGCACCTGCATGGAAATTTGAAACCCGCTTGGAATAGTAATCCGCTTCCCGTCAGATACTGAAACATAGCTCTCTCTTGTTCCATCTACTATCACGAGATTCTAAAACCTAGATGATATACACTTAGCTAATACTGATCCAAGTTACATAAACATCGATATGCTATCTATATCACACACAAACATGTTGTTGAAACACCAGAGCATCTTTTGTTGTCTTACCCTCTAACTAACCAAATTGTACTTGTTTACTTTGACATAATGCCAAATCATCTTTCTGTATATACTCAATCTTATGAAAACTTTGACAAGTTTAGAGCTATTTGTACATAAATTTATAAATCACTACTAATTCATCGTGTAAATAATTAAAGATATATTTATAAATAATTCTAATATAGCACAATAGTCTGATAGACTTCGTGCTTCTGTAATAATAAAATAAAATAAAATTAAAAACACACACACATTCAATAGTGCGCATTCCATATACATATATCCCCTTATATTTCACATATATCCCACATCCCATATTACACATTCAACTAGGAATTACTATCAATTGCCAGTTTATTATGAACAAACAGCACAAGACAATGTTGAGGCGGTATGACAGACTCAACTGACGAGTTCGCTAGATGAATTACTTCCAGATAGATCTTTCGATATTTCCCCATTGTAGAAGGGACAATTGTGAGGAAAGTATTCCAAATTGAAACAATCGCGCTAAATAAAGCAAAATTCAATAAAAAATGAGACCCTGTGTGGAGTGAAAATAATTTACTCACGAACTTCTTCAATAAGTAATACATTAAGTAAACTAAATATAGACATATCCTGACTGCTCACATGATCTTTTTAGATGGCAGAGCGTCATCTAGTGGAACAGAAATCAACTACACATTGATATTCAATCTGTTGTTCTGATATTATAAAATTAATGCTTAGTTAATTTCTGTTCCACTAGCTGGCGCTCTACCATCAAAAAATGTTTATGTGAGCTATCAGGATATGTCTATATTTATTTTTAACACCTTTAAAACATTTTTTAATTGATTAAACTATTTTCCATATATATATATATATATATATAAATAATACACTACTGTATATGTGTATATAAATATAAAGGTTTATATAAATTCTCTAATCAAGCTGATCGAAATTTGCTAAGTAGAAATTTGGAAGGAAATTGAAACAATATACTTTGTATGAAAATTTAGATGTCTGTTTTTTTTTTTTAAGGAGACAGAGACAATTTTGTCTATTGACAATTATATATGGAAATTTTGCCGGGAGGATATTGATTTAAAGAGACAAAGGTCGCCTCTCCCGTCAAAATTATATAATTTCTCAGGGTCTCAAAATTCTATCCAAGAGCCTCACAATATAAATGTAAGTGTATTGCTAGAAGAAATTCCATTTTAAGCAAATATCCATTCAATAAATACTTCGCAGGGAAATATTCATTGAACGAAGAGATAAACTCCATGTGGGTCAGAGGAGCAGCTATAGGGGGAGCTGCAGGAGGACAGGACTGGAATATGAAATGAATCCACCGTAGTTAGGAGAGAGTTCGCCTTTTGTTACTCATCTGGTTGGCCGGCCACATTCTCTCCGTAATTTGAATAACTTACCGAGAAATAACGTTTTTTAAACACTAGTAGCTGCCGTGTCGTGCTCTTTTTCAACCTGGAGCTTTAATGGATCGACGCTACAATGGTGCATTACACAGAACAAGTAAAATATATAACATTAAATACCAAATATTAACGGTATAAATAGGATTGATATTTTAGATTCCAACATTTCTCTCAATTTATTTTCGCCCATCAATCAATAGGGAATGCCATGCGAGGGAAATCAGAATAAATGATAATATTTTAATAGACCTTATTAAAAATACACAAATATCGATTTTTGAAGATGACCGACTTCTGTGGAGTGTACAACGGAATTTTTTGAGATTCTTCGGTCACATCGCGCGACGCAGGGGAATGGAGTACACCATACTGACTGGAAAGACGTCTGGGCGACACATACCTGGACGCCCACCGACACGCTCCGTGGACCAATTAAAGGAACTCACTGGCTTAACAGTCACCGAGATGGTACAACGAGCTCAAGACAGAGATGGCTGACATCGTGTTTGGGATGTAATATGTACAGTACAACATTCGATCGTGAATAAAATGTTATTATATATATAGATGAAATAAAAAACACACACAGACACACATTTATATGTATTAAAATAAAGAAGGCATATCCTGCTCAGGAGCACATGTGATTTTTAGATGGCAGAGCGCCATCTAGTGGAACAGAAATCAACTAAACATTGATTTAGCCTGTTTCCTGATATTTGGCCAACCCATTTTATTAATAAATAAAGAAAAGCCATCCACGAACGCGTTTGACGCTGTTGGCGCTTGTCAGCGTGTATCAGGCAGTACCACTGCGACCGAAAATATTTTGGTCCCAGAGGCTTCTTGAGAAACCAAGAAATAGGTATTTGAATGTATGTATATATGTATATGTGTGTGTGTGTTATTTAAGTAACATAATTTTATTTTTCAACAGAGTGGGCGGAGAATTAATTAAATTAATTCTGTGAGGATGTTTTCTCGGAGTAGATCCAAGCAGCTATTTTTGATTGGGTGAGTGGGCGTTTGACAATGCTTCCAACTCAATTACCTGGAGCCGTCTGAACAAACAGAGCGAACGTATAACACATAATTATCATTGAAGATGTTGGTTGAAACAATCCTATTTATAACGTTGTTTGGGAATGTCAATCAGCACGAAGTCTCCTCAACTCTAGAATTCTACACTTAGCTACTTCAAGCTTCAAGTTTAATTTTCGTGTAAACATCAAACTTCATTGAAAATTAGAACACATTTTAATGATAGTTGGCAATTGAATTTTAAATTTAATTTGATGATAAGAAACTATATTTGCGGAAGAGCATTACTCGATGCAAATTCTTGTAATTAGATGTATACGCACCTCTACAGATCTATAAGCTTATTTCCATAGGTTCACCTAACACCCGTAAGCTGGTACCTTCCATAGTTTCTTCTTCTTCCTTATCTACACTCAATCATATTAGGGTATCAAGTTATGACCCTTGATGATGTCTGTTTGACAACCATCATGACTGGGTGAAGTAGAATGCGTCTGCCTTTGTCATTAAGACTGGGAGCACTACTCAGTGGCAGGCCGACTTAGCTCCAAACGAAATGGCCGCCTCTGACAGGAGGAACAGACACCATGTGCAGCCGCTCCTAACATGGAGTACAAACGCTGCTCATCCTGTATCCCTGGATTAGGAGCCCTTACAGGGTACTATCAGCCGGGCCAGATGGGCCCAGGTTTTTTAGCGAGTTTGTTACTGCTCCCCCTCCTCCTTTTTCATCCGGGCTTGGGACTGGCAAAGGCGGAGTTCCTTCCATAGTAAATGTAGGATATATAAGAAAACCAATACAATACAATAGTAGAGCGTTCTGTTGATTTATTTGGCAAAACCGTTGAGAGGGCTCACCACTGATGAGCCAAGCACTCTCATTAAATAACGTTTATCAATACAGTAAGGTCTGCAGTAACACACGAAAACTCCGAGGATAAGTTTCTTTATTTATGAAATAAAGAAACTTATCCTCGGAGTTTTCATGTGTTACTGCAACTTAAACATCAGAGGATTCTATCTTACGACAGTAAGGTCTGTAGAGATAATATTTGTCATGTGAAAAGAGTCACATTGCCAAAAATGAATATTACCATTTTAACGATAGATGGCAATTGAATTTTTTAAAAGCAAAATGTTCGAAATCGAAACTAAAATGAAGAAAAAATATCTCCTGATCGTGAAACTCAAGTTGCTGATGGCTTGCGCCAGCTATCAGAATAAAATTAATCGTGTACCTTTTAATTCCAAATATTGGTGAAAATATAGCCGTTGGGATTTAGGTTTCGCTACACTGCACCAAACTGGACCAACAGCACGAAACGTTGGTTTTTCTTGATTTATGAATAAATAGTTTTTGTTCATGGAAAAAACCCTCATATTTAATATGCACGATGGATTCTATGACCACTGGACATGCGTCCGACCTGGAGACTGTTGGGTTCTGCGCTGCCTGGAGTCTAGGAGCTCCATCTATGCTTCCTTCCTGTGGTGAATCAGTATAAGACCGGTGGTCTTAATAAAGCTGTGTGTATATATTTATATATGATAAACTCCATTTAAAAATGATAATTCCTCATATAATATATAATCAAATAAGATATGATCATCATCCAGAGGGATAAGATCGCTGTAGATAGGTTGGAATATTGATGGGCAGGGTTTGAGCCTCATGTCTTTCCACAGGAGGATTCACCAAGAAATGGATTTATTTGACCCCTTGTAAATAGAAGGTCTGAAAACTCGAGAAACAATTACAATGGTATCTACAAGACATCTATCTCTTCATCATTTCCAATCTGATCAAAAAAATAATTTTAAAAAATTCTATTGACATCCGTGAGTTGTTAAAGAATAAAACAAATAATATCACACACAGAATTAAATAACTTAATAGGTGAAGTATAAATAATCTTTTGATCAGAAAGGGAGCTATTGAACCAAAAATATATTTATTTATCAATAATTTGGATGGTTGAATATCATCTTTTGTTGAGGTATGAAAACATTATTTAATAAACTATTTAATAGAGTGTAAAAGGAACAAAATCGAATTGTGGCTCAAAGTTGATCTATTGTTACAATGCGCTGTTTTTTTAAATAAAATATTTCTCAATTTTATTGCCGGGTTGAACTTGATAACTGATTGCTGAGGAGCTCAATAAATGGAACATACAATACATCCTCTCACCAGATCGAAATTTCAGAAATCGAATTGCTGCTAGGCTTTGAAGGATTGTTTGTACATGGACTTAAGATCTCTGTACGATACCTCTGTCACATACTCACATCTTATGCCCATAGTTTGCCTAACACAACTTCAGTTTCAGTATAAAGGCAATACATCAAACTACAATAATATAGAGGTATGGTAGATTAAACTGTCGAAACTGCTGGTAGGGTTGCTCTAATGATGAGCTATAGGCCCTCCTATTATTTTTATCATTGCAGTAAAGACAGTATAAATTATTTTATTTAAAAAGAATCATGCGCTTCAAAAATAGTTTAATTTTCTGATAATAGATGGCGCGCCTATACCCTTATTTATATTTACATATTGTCAGAGAAGTATTGCTGCTTACATCAGAAGTACGGTGTTTAATGTCTAGAAGGAAATGTTGACATAGGGCTGTTAGATGATTCATTTAGTACGAGTAGTTGAATGAGAAATCCACAACAGCATATGAAATATTAGATGGCTAAAGCAATGTATTCAACGCTACGTTTCAAATAATCATTTTAATTGCGATCGAACATTGTGACCCACTGTACGTATTACATCACAAACACGATACAACGCTAGCCATCTTGTCTTATTCTATATACAGTTACGAGCGTCATTCCTCATCTCCTAATCAACAATCAGTCATCAGTTTTCATCTCTGTCACCGTTTGCTTTTTTTTTTTTTGGAATGGCGCCCTCCTATTGGTTGGCTACGGTCACGCCACCTTTGCCCCCCCCCCCCCCACTCGCCTTTTCGTTTATGTAATTATTGTGTTGGAGCGGTTCGCTCCTTAAATAAATGCATATATTAGTTAATAACCAAATGGAATCCTCTCTTTCCTTTTCCCTGTAAGAGACGCCTACGGAAGCCAACAGTACATAGACAGATAAAGCACATAGGCTATAGTTATTAAGTAACATATGCATTTATTTAAGGCGCCAATTTATAATTGTAACAAATAGTATTTGAATCAAAACATTCAATCAGGTAAAACACGGGCGTTGCCCGGGTCATTCGGCTAGTGTATTATATCGAGGACTGTCAAGCGAGTGAGTTCCATGATTAGGGAAATTGAACGATTTTGAAGCTTGAGTGAAAAATGAAGAAAGACAGGTCGGAGACTAGAACTTCCTCTATAGAGAATAGACAGATTATCATTGTTTGATAAAGTTGAATTTTAAGCCATAAGTACCTTTTTGTATCAAGCAATCAACGTTGCATTCTTGCATAGGGTATCGTTTGATATTGAATTAACCTATTTATGAAAATTTCGTACTTTATTTCTTCCAGACGTTTATTAAGACAGTAGTTTCTGTACTCGTGGGTTATCTTGATTTAGTTTTATACGACGTGGAAGTCCTGGTTGATAAATTTAAAACATCTTTATTGATTCCTGGTCAATAGTCAAAACACAGTAATATTTACATCTTTATTCATCGATGGAGTCTTCTTTTCTTCCTTCAGACAAGGTCTTCTTGGTACCTTACCAGTTAAATCCCGAGAAAATACTTGTAGATAAGGGTTTAAGCAGATGCCATAGATATATTCTAAATAGATATTAAAGAAATATGATTATTACTTTTATTAGAGGAGAGATGTTCTAAAGCATCCACAATCTAATGGCTTAGAGAGCTGAATCTAATTAAGAGCCATCGGTTTAATTGAGAGATGCCTACAATGACGTGACACCCCGGCACGACTGTTTTAAACGGCGCCAATTACGGGGGGAGAGGGACATTAAAAGAAGGCGAGATCTGAGGTAATTATTCTGAAAGACACACCCAGTCAGAGAGGGGAGTCATTGATTGCTGGCCTGTACATGTTGGACGGACCTGTATCTATCTGTACTGTACATCGTACTGTTGGACGGACCTGTAGGTATCTGTCCTGTACATCGTACTGTTGGACGGACCTGTATTCATCTGTACTGTACATCGTACTGTTGGACGGACCTGTATCTATCTGTACTGCACATCCTACTGTTGACTGTTGGACGGACCTGTATCTATCTGTACTGCACATCCTACTGTTGACTGTTGGACGGACCTGTATCTATCTGTACTGTACATCGTACTGTTGGACGGACCTGTATCTATCTGTACTGTACATCGTACTGTTGGACGGTCCTGTATGTATCTGTACTGTACATCGTACTGTTGGACGGTCCTGTATCTATCTGTACATCGTACTGTTGGACGGTCCTGTATCTATCTGTACATCGTACTGTTGGACGGACCTCTATGTAGCTGTACTGTACATCGTACTGTTGGACGGAGCTGTATCTATCTGTACTGTACATCGTTCTGTTGGACGGACCTGTATCTATCTGTACTGTACACCGTACTGTTGGACGGACCTGTATCTATCTGTACTGTACATCGTACTGTTGGACGGACCTGTATCTATCTGTACTGTACATCCAACTGTTGACTGTTGGACGGTCCTGTATGTATCTGTACTGTACATCGTACTGTTGGACGGACCTGTATGTATCTGTACTGTACATCGTACTGTTGGACGGACCTGTATGTATCTGTAATGTACATCTTACTGTTGGACGGACCTGTATGTAGCTAGAGTGTACACTGTTGGACGGACCTGTATGTATCTGTACTGTACATCGACTGTTGGACGGACCTGTATTTATCTGTACTGTACATCGTACTGTTGGACGGACCTGTATTTATCTGTACTGTACATCGTACTGTTGGACGGACCTGTATGTAGCTGTACTGTACATCGTACTGTTGGACGGACGTGTATTTATCTGTACTGTACATCGTACTGTTGGACGGACCTGTATGTAGCTGTACTGTACATCGTACTGTTGGACGGACGTGTATTTATCTGTACTGTACATCGTACTGTTGGACGGACCTGTATGTATCTGTACTGTACATCGTACTGTTGGACGGACCTGTATGTATCTGTACTGTACATCGTACTGTTGGACGGACCTGTATGTAGCTGGACTCTACACCGTTGGACGGACCTAGCGGGAGCTGCAGCCATTACCTAGCGACCCATTAGTCCGCTGCCAATTGAGGAAGTAATGGCTTGCAGACCGTTCGACCAGGTTTACTGGGAATCCTCACTACTCGATAGAGGAGTTTGTTAATGAGAATTGTCGCAGATATTTTTCACATTAACTTCGAAACGCGTTTTTTAAATGTAGCCTATATTACATTATTTCTTCTCAATTTTAAATATATATAAAAAATGAATTAAAAAAGATAAATCCTAACCTCGCTTACATAAGCATTTTAGATAGCAGATCACCATCTAGTGGAGCAGAAACGTTTATTGAATGTAACGTGTTTTGGAATTCGACTATTATATAATAAAATCTTTTCCAAATTGATTATAAATAAATTAGAAGTTACTATATTGAACTCAATAATAATATATGATATATATATTCGCGTTGCTCAGCAATTTGATTGGTGAGGATATACTCAACTATGCAATATAATTAGAAAGGATGAATATGCAAACTTATATAATATATTAGGATTATTTAAATTAAACAAGCTACACAGTTTATATTGTTTTATTTCTTAACAAATATCACAATTGGGCATATAGAAAGATTCAACTGTATTTACATATTTTCAGTAATACTGTACTCTATTGAATATATCTCTATGCAAATTTGATCCTGTACTTGTCTGGAGTAGGATTCTCTCAAGGTTGAGGAGCCTCCCTTCCTGAGAACACCTTTTTATATTTTATCACCAAATTTTACATAATTATCTTTTCAATTTATCTTTTTGTAAAAATTAACTAGGAGTGTTAATAAAATATTTGAATTGTCTATGCAAATTTGGTATTTCAACGAAGAATCTTTCTCTGACGAAAGGTGTGGAATAAATTATCGAATCATGTTCAAACCTTTACTTATTGTTCATTTTGGTGAAAATGAGAATTATCAGGCTTTCAATGGGGTCAAATTCTACTCAGCTCTTCGAGAATGTCTAAATGTGGCTGATGTAAAGCAAACAAAGGAAAATGGCTGTTTCTGACTCAATTTTGTCTCAAAAGATTCAATTCCTATTAGGGAAATTGTGGACAGACGCCATATGGAAACCATTTTATTGTTCAACTTTTGTTATCACGTTACCTGGAGGTAATTCCTTTGATCAAATTCACATCAGAGAAATTGAATATGAAAATAAGTTTTATTTCTTGATGTTCGATCGATATGTTACAAAGAACATTTGAGTTCTGAATAAAAGCAGACGACATGGCCAAAAGAAATAAAAAAACACACGCGGCGACTCATACCAATGTGCTGACAGCAAACTTTGTTCGACGCATTGATTTCCATTTGTGGATTTCTACTCGAACGAATTCCAGGCCGAGCCATTACCTTTCATGGCACAACATATCTGTTGGTGCCGTAATTTCGTCTGCTAACTTTTGCTTCTGTAGAAACTTATTTAGTGACAACGCTAGACTGGAATCTTGTGTACGTCAACCTATAAAGCTAAGTACATCGAGTGAAGTAATTCATACTTTAATTTATCTATTTTGTAAATTCGTTTCTCAAGATAATTTATGGTTAGTGCAAGTTTGTGCGTGACACGAGTTGCTACAAAAATATATATGTTTCTATATAAAAAAAAATGTTTGGATATAACAGTAATATGAAATAAAAATTTACCACAAACTCACATTAGTAAATTAAATTTAATTGCCTTCTATCGTTAAAATTTTGCACAAATAAATTTACTGACATATCATCATGATATTTAAAAGAAACGCATTGCCAGTAAATTCATTTGTGTAAAATGTTAACAAACTTACATGATAATTCTATCCTGGACGTTTCACTCGCTTTTAAGAAGGCTTGCTCTAAAAGAAAGCGTTCATGTCTCATCCGATAAATAAATGACTTACACAAATATTTTCTCCCCATTGAATATAAGCAAAATAGTTTTAAAACTTAATTCTGTTGGCGTTATATGGCTCTGAGTCTGTTGTTGACACATATTAATATGCTATAACACCTTGATAAAGGTTGGCGTTCAGCCAACTGAAATATTGGTAAAATAAATGATATTCTGATCCTATATATGCTTTTTTAATTAAACAAAAATATTTGAGATTTGATAGTCACTTGCTGATGATATCTCTTAGTCTATCGGATGAGACATGAGCGCTTGTTTTTACAGCAAACCTTAAAAGCGAGTGAAACGTCCAGATTAGAGAGAAATAAAGATAACCCAGGCCCCTGGAGCGCAAGAAACGCCAACCGCCCGGGAGTTCACATGTGAATTTTTATTTTATATTACTGTTATCGCTTACAATTTTTTCCATATATAAACATTTGAAACTACTCCTTAAACGATGAAAATTTTGCCGAGAGGATATTAAATTATAAAAATAAATGTCACTTCTCCAGTCAAACTCTGCAGCGCTGGCAGAGGCGCCATATTCATTATACATAGTGTATATAATGTGTATATATATATATTAAATAGCGCAGACTGTGTACTTTGCTTGTATTGACAAGATGTCAATAATATTATTTTAATTGTCAAATTGTCCAGTAAAAACCACGATAAAACTGAGCGCCATCTATTTATGATCTTTGTAATCAAGCGGACTAGAGCTGATGACAGAGTCAAGGCTGACGTTGTGTTTGTCTATTGGTGAAAAGGGAAGGACATTCTTTTCATAAGTAAACGACAATCACGTCAACGCAAATGCTTTTAACCTGCCCCATATCAAATATATTGGTTGCTCTGACCTTTATACGATTTCTATCAATCAGAAATTAGAACAAAGAACTTGAATCGATTGTTTCCTTTTCCACTTCATGATGGTGATTGATGGGCCATCGTGCTAGATGAGACTGTGAAGCTGGTGATGGTTGTGTTGCACTCTTCCATTTCCTGATGTTACATTCAACTGGATACTCCCTGATTCTTGCAAAAGTCTAACCCACCAGCGAGTGCAAGTAACTAAACGGAGCTCTGGAATATTTTTGTAAGTGCAAAGTCGAACTGCTTTTCACATGTATAGACATGTGGTGTACTTACAGTAAAAGCAGTCGCCAACCTCGACCCACCATGATTATCATGGCCTGTACAACGTGTACTTAGGGTAAGCAAAAAAAACAACATTTAACTGGACAACTTCACCATATTTATTCCATATTGCTACGTTGAAAATTATAAAAGACAATTATCAGAATGACACAGCAATTTATTTAAGACAAGTACAAATCATAATTGATATGATATAAGATAATTGAAGGGAAGTTTACAGAGTAGCAAAATATAAACAACAATATTGATAACCTGGTAATAAAATAATACATATTCTGCTACAATATACTTAGAAACAAAGTGCTAGCAAGATGTGATTGCTCTTCTCCATTTAAATTCATTCTCCCCATCCTAATTAAATCTTTAAATATAGAGGTTAAAATTCTATATACACATTACTACTTGTTTGCTGTGTTATTCTTTTTCCTTATTTTTGATTTTGTACGGATAATCTGTATATATAAGATAACGTTATAAAATAAATAAAGCTTCCAGGGTTAAGTTTCTTGTTCAAATTTTATTTTCAAGCTTATCCATACAAGATCAAAAATAAGGAAAAAGAATAACACAGCAAACAAGTAGTAATGTGTATATAGAATTTTAACCTATATATTCAAAGATTTAATTAGGATGTGAAATAAATTTATATGGAGAAGAGCAATCACATCTTGCTAGCACTTTACTTCTAGGTATATATGAACAAGAAACCCTGGAAGCTTTATTTACTTTATAATATTATAAATCAAGGAAGAACCTTTATATAAGATACCGTGTTAATAAAGACTTTGTGTATGTGTGTATTGGTCTATTTTCAAGTTATACAACCTGTACAATCTATTTGCTTAGTTTCTAGAATTAATTGAAATCTCTGAGAGAAGATGATTATATTATTCTATTAAAGTTACAAAACTAACACAACATATGTGTGATAGAATTAATTGAAAACATGTCGTGTAATTCGCCGAGAGCGCTATAGAAAATATTGGATTAGAATAGGTAATTTTCATTTTCCCTTTGAGAATTAATTTCCTAATTTATTTTCAGTGTATATTTGATACAATATACATCAAAGTGGAGGAAATAAAACTAGAGCTGCCTCAACATTTCCCCCTTTTAAAGAAAGATGAAGGAAGCGGTGTCTGCTTCACGTGACTTTGCGTGCCTCTAGGAGGGAGTTAGAAAATAAACTGAAGTATATATATAGAGGTTTATTTATTAAACTAACAAATATATTCTCACAATGAGTATCTTTTTTATTTAAAAAAACGCTAGATTTCAAGTGTTAATCGCTCTTCAACGGGCTTACTATAATATCGACTTGATCCCACCAGAAATATTTACCTTTATTAAGGTAATTTTTAAATAAAAAAGACACTCATCGTGATAATATATCTGTAATTTTAATGCTTTTTTCACAATGTTATCATGAATAGAGGTTTATTTGCTGCTAGAAGTGGTGGTGTTATAATTATAAACATATTTCATATAACGTTGTCCCAAAAGTTCGTGTTTTATCTTAAAACGTTGTTTTTTCTTATTACTTGGCGAATAATATTATTACGGCGAATACATAATAATACTTCAAATAATAAAAATGCATACATTGTATTGTATAAAAGGTTTATTTGCAAATATTTCGGTTGGCTGAACGCCAACCTTTGTAATACAAAAAAGTAATGCCTTGATAAAGGTTTGACGTTCAGCCAACCGAAATATTGGCAAATAAATCTATTATTCAATCCAATATATGCCTTTAATTATCTAATGATTTAAATATGGATTGTTCTATATTCAGAATATAATGATACAAAATACAAGGACATTATACATAACGGCGAATAAAATTCGTATTTCAATTTTTTGCAAATGTTTACGAACTTTTGGGAAAACCTTGTAATATATGTGCCCTATTGTATAATAATCGGAAACTCTCTGGCGCGTTATTTTTATTAATATAATTAATGAAATTGATGAATACTTTTGAGTTTTGAGTATTGAAACTATGAATAGATCATTGTTGTTCCTTGAAAGTTATTCTAAAACAAAGAATCCTATACACCTGTGGAAGGGTTTTGTAAAACTCGAAAGAGTTTGAGAAGAAAACATATAATAATTCATAAAACACTCATCCTTTTGGAAGCCGATCTATTTATTATATTGCATACATAATAATACACAATACTTTTTTACATAACACAAAGACATTATTTATTTATTTATTTCAACACACAAAACGCGATATCCCGGCTAGGGATAATTGCGTCGATTTACATTTAAAAATAAAACAGAAACAGTTATAAACATATAAACATACTAACATAAGACATTATGAAGAAGGAATCAAAGCTTTCGGCGACGAGTTTCTTTCATAGTAAGGAAGGCATTGAAGGAGGAAGAGGAAAAACATTGTAAACAAATATATTTCTGATTTTAAATAGAAAATTAATTACCAGGATATAAACTTAAAAAAGAGCTGATATTAAAAGTTAGCAAGTATTTCTCTATGGAAAGAGGGATATATCGGCACGGCAGATAAACAAAGTCCAGCCGATAAAAACCAGCTGTGCCAGGTGGCTTGGACATTTATTAAATAACGGTTGTAATTAAAGTTTAGAATATGGCGTCCTCCTTCTTCTCGTGTTATTACTTTGATTCCTTCGGCACAGCACAAGAGTAAGCCACGCTCGCAGCCTTAGACACACAAAGATGCACATTCTTAATCCCACAGTAACTCAACAACACATATCATGAAGATAGATGTTGCCTGGCTGGCATCCATTGTTCTCGAAATTGAGACACTTCGGCTAGTAGAGTTTTAATTTTTTCAACGCTCTAAAACCTCAAACATATTTTTAAAGCCTTCCCATTAAGTTTATTTTAAATATTTCCTGACGAGGGCAAAAATATTCTGTCGAAATAATAAAAATCCTACTGACCGAAGAGTCTCTAATTTCAAGAACACAGATAATGTTATAAATTTCTATCATTACAAGTATTTAATTATTTTAATAAACATGGGCCTCACCTTATGTCCAAAGACACCACTAACTAAGGCCTAACACTATAGAGTAGAAAATGGTGGCGGTGAGAAAGCGCCTGTTTGAAATGTATTTATAAAAGCTGCAAAATACCCGACTTTTAACAAATATAGTACAGATTTGACTTTTTTGATGTTTTTTTAAATCCATTATCCTGTTTGATAAGGTTTTTAAATTAATTATAAAGTTAAAGAAATATTGTTCAATTAACACATCTTCTTTCTTAACTACACTCTATAATTTTAGGGTATTTAACCTTTAGAACTTGATGGTGTCTGATGATGAGTAGAGATTATCAATGCAGATTTGACAACCATCATGACTGGGTGAAGTAGAGTGCATCTGATTTTGTCAATAAGACTGGGAGCACTACTCAGTGACAGACCGACTTAGCTCCAATATGAAAAGACCGGCTCTGACATGAGGAACAGACGCCATATGCAGCCACTCCAAACATGGAGTACAGACCCTGCTCATCCTGTATCTCTGGATTAGGAGCCCTTACAGGGTACTATTAGCCGGGCAAACTGAGCCCAGGTTTTAGCGAGCTTGTTGCTGCTACCCCTCCTCCTTTTTCATCCGAGCTTGGTATCGCCAAAAGTGGAGCTTTTTGAACATTAAATGCTTGAAAGACTAGGATTGGAGAAAACACACATTTAACTCTCTCTTTATTTGTATTTTGAAACTCTTCTGTGAAGTTCTAATGAGCTGTACTTACAATCTCTAATACAATTCAGTTAGCTATCAAAGCCCCCACTTGGACATCGAGCCGACCATTCCGAATATTTGTTCCTTTCATAGCTAATGCATTTGATACTTGACAAGTTCGAGAAATTTCTATATCTACAGCATTTAATGAAATTATGTAAAATAATTTTTGATAGCATTTTAACTAGTGCCTTTTGGTGTTTTATTGTATCGCGTTTTCTCTTGTAAAATCCATTTCATGTCCAAAAGATAGAGATTTGAATTAAATTCTTTACAAAGAGATTTATCCCTGGAAGCTCTCAATTCAATAAGGAATCTTGCCAATTTGGTTTGTTGATGGCAAAGCTATTTTTGTAGATATATTTATGATTATCTTTCTAACCTGAAAGGTTCAGGTTCCTAATATATATTATTGTTTCTCTTTTTTATTTTTGATTACCTTTTCTTGTATAATATGTTTATAACTGTTTCTGTTTTTTTTTTTTAAATGTAAATCGACGCAATATTCCTAGCCGGGATATCGCGTTTTGTGTGTTGAAATAAATAAGTTGAATACGAATGGCTGAACAAAATGCTCGTCGCATATTCTTATGAAGAGGACAAATTAGTTTGAATAAATTACAAGAAAGACTTCATGGTGATTAGTTCAAATTGCTATTTTCAATGAAGATAGCTGGAAACTAGTAGGACTGGTCATTCAATTTGCTGAATGATTGTCATGGATTTGTAACTACGTCTCTATCGTAATTATTGCCAACGCCATTATCAGAAATTGTTAATACGTAATGGTGAGTTCACATGTGGAAATACGGATTGGTAAATGCGAAATGTAAAATACGGACTGGTAAATACTAAATGGAAAATTTACATGTGGAAATACGGAATGGTAAATATTGAATGGTATATATGAAATAGAAATATAGAATGGGATATACGGATGTGTTGAAAATAAGAAAAGATAAATACAGAATTGAAATATGGAATGGAAAATACGGATGAGATATACAGACAGAATGGGATATACAGAATGCTAAATATGTAATAGGATATACATATTGGTAAATATGCAAGGGATATACAGAATGGTGATACGGGTTGGGATATATGTAAAGGTAAATACGGAATGGGAAATTCGGAATTATAATTCTTGAATGGTAAATGCGAAAAAGAAATACAGATTGAAAAAGGAAATGGTAAATACTCATGAAATACGACCAGTTTCACCACGGCCATAAAATTCAAAGCTATTTCCACGTCTATCTTGGAAGGAATTTCAACTGAACCAATAAAACTGCTTTGAATCCAGAAACCTTCCAATTGAATCCCTACTCTCAAGTTGTACGCATATACAAACGGTCTTATAATTCATATTATATGATTCTATATAACCTATTGTAGTTTGGTTTATCTTAAAGCTCTGGGTTATCCTCTGTGCCAGTTGCAGATAAGAAGATAGAATGATATCTCGAGGAGGGACTCCAGGTAAAAGAGCTCTAATGTACGAGGCTATAAAACCCGAGTCATTCAGCCCTCCTGGCCGCTCTTATTGCAGGATAAAGAAGGAGGACCGTTTATTGGTGAGGATCGTAACGAAGATTGGGCGCATTCCTCGGTCGGCCCTTTATGGCGCTGTGCCTATTTATTCGCTGGACTCGGCCATCCTTCCTGTAAACTCTTAAGTCACAGATGCACATTTCTGAAGCTTCGCAGGCCTATTCTCCTAATATATCTTATGAAAATCTCCAAATATTCAGCCATATATAAGCATAACTATCAAAAAGAGATGAAGATAACAGAACCAGTGAAAGGATTTGTTATTGATAAACCTAGACCTTGAAACATAATTCCTCATTTCAGTTGAAGCTGTAGTTATATGTACCTAAAACATTGATATGATTTTGACATATTAAGGTCATTGCATGCATATATATCTCATAAATATTTTATATTCATAAATAAATATGAAGAATGTACCTCTCTCTATATATAACCGGTCTTGAGTTATTTATTTCCCGATATTGAGGCTTCCCAGTCTCTATGACAGGGTCTAATAAATTTCGGAGAATACATAACTCAAAAACAGTTGAATTATCAATATTGTATTTTAAACACACACCCATTATCATCAAATATAATTTATTAATATATATATTAGATAATAAAAAGGCATATATTGGATTAAATAAAATATTTATTTGCCAATATTTCGGTTGGCTGAACGCCAACCCTTTATCAATGCATAACATTTTTATATAAACTTTTTGTATAAACTTTGGCATTCAGATAACCGAAATATTGGCAAATAAATATTTTATTCAATCCAATATATGCATTATTATTATCTAATTATATATATAGATGGATTGCTCTATTTTCAGAACGATATATATATTATGATATACACACTCATGGACAAAACTTAAGGAAGTTGTGACTTTTAGCATGCTTATTTTCATTTTATTATATGGAAAAAATAAAAGATAAAAAGGTCAGGTGTTGAAATCAATAATAAATCAACAAATCAATGTTTAGTTGATTTCTGTTCCACCAGATGGCGCTCTTCCTTCTGTAAAACACATGTGCTCCTGGTCAGGATATGCCATTTTTATTATTTTATTATATGTTATTATATTTATTCTTTTTCTAAAGGAGAACGTTTTGATTTACATATAAGGTAAATCTGCCGGTATATAAGCAAATAAGGAGTGGTTTATGATATCAAAATATGAAACTTTCTTAAGTTTTGTCCACGAGTGTAATCACGTAAAAGAATACAGAGAACACATGATGATAACATAAAAAATTATTTAAATTGAATGATGTTCTTTGAATGATTTCCTTGATATTCATAGGAACAGTGTTGTGTCATCTATAAAACCATAGGGTGCCCTTGAATGTATATTCGTATAAATCTTCAAATTTTATTAGTAAAAGTTTACAGATGAGAAAATACTGCATATAGAAATGTTCACGGTGAACAATAACCTGTTACCTTCATCTTTAACTAAGTGTAAATGTCATCATTTAAGAGCGGTGAACAATATTCAGAAACAATAGAGATTAAACACAATAAGCTTCAAATAAAGTTTTCTATTCTGTCACAAGGCGTTGTTTAATTGAGAACATTTGCGGAGCCATTTTAATTTGGCTAGTCAGTCGGCTGCTCGGGAATAAAACAAATTATTTTGAAGAAAATTAAACTAGGGGGAAAAAGTCTCAATTTTATTTTACCTTTTATTATTTTTCCGGAATATTGATCTTTTAAACTATTTTTTGGTTTTGTTCTCCCCACACACATTCCCCAAAATAATTCTTTCTTTTTTTTGGCAACCATCTAGGGGCAATTAGCTTTATTTAAAATTTACTTTCTGTGAAATACTTCTATATTTCCTCTCTATTTATTATCTTATATATATAATATAATGTTTGTTTAACATTATAAACAACCTTCATTATATTACCGAAAATATCTTTATAAATTTACAATCATAGACAAAACTTAAGGAAGGTTCATTATTTGATGTCGTCAGTTGTATGTTTTTTTTTTCTTTTTTTGAAGAAGACAGAGACAATTTTGTTCACACTTGGTTATTTCGTGTGTCTTCAATAAAGGTCACTGTAATAGCTTTCAAAGTTATTGTATGAATCCCGATATACAGAGTACAGTGAGTACAAAAATATCTATTCGCCCAATACTCGAAGACCAACTTGCCTCGGTGTGACCAAAATAATATAAAAAAGCAGGTGAATTCCCCTCGCTATGCAAATCTTACGCGAATATAAATAAAATTTAAATCAAAATATGCCGTTTTATATTCATAGTTATTTATATACCAAAAGAGGCCAACCTCTCCCTTCAATTATACATCCGAGAACGATGCAGTGTACATTATATAAATTCATTGTTTTATTTAGCGGGCACAGAACCTCTTGTAAACATGTTAATACGTAATTAAGGTTTTTATTTTCTTTATTCTTCATGCCTGAAGTCGGGTATTTATCCTCTAAATATTTTCATTATCTCAAAATTGAAGCAAATAGCAATCAAAAATTGTTTTTATTGTATTTTGTCCAAAATGTCACGACTGCATACCATTGACAGCATACCCATGTATCCGAATCGACAAATATAATTCCTATCACAAATTTATTATAACACACACATAAACATAAATATATATATTACATTTGGCGGCATGCATCTTTTGCTTTTTTTCTATTAGGAAGTTTCTCCCATATATATTTAATTAAATTCGGATCGAAATATAATTTATTTACCAGAATTCAGTTGTGGCTGAAAGCCAACCTTTTTCAAGGTATAGCAACCTATTTATGTAGAAAACAAACTCAGCACCACATGTTGTTGACACACATAAATATGTTGTAATACCTTGAAAAAGGTTGGCGTTCAGTCAACTGAAATATTGGTATATCATATTTTGATCCAATATATTCCTTTTTAATTAAAGAGCTATTTATAGATTGCTCTATATAAAATATATTTATATATATATATGTTATATTAAAATATTTTATTTAAAAAATTATATTTCATAGATTCAAATACTCCGCTAAATCGACCGCCAGAGTCACACTTCCCCTATAAAAACCCATTGTTGTTGTTTCCCGATGGCTGGCTCAAACCTTTTGTACATTATGTAAATATGTTTATTTTTTTAATTATTACACCTTAAGTCAGGCATTACTTTTATAAATTATGTTTTTATATGTTCCAATAGCTCAATTAAATCTATTTTTGATCTTCACTATTATAGTTTCAAGATTTTAACGACGACTGCATTGACATAGCATAATCCTCAAGATAATCAAAAATCAACAGAATATCTTTTCATTACTTAATAATCTTTTTATTTATAACATATATATAGTAGAAACTTGCTAATAGAAAAAATCAAAAGATGACAAAATGGTATTCTATCACAGTGAACTAACAGGTGGAAATATCCAGTTGAAATAATTCAATTGGCGGTGCTGGAAGGCAATGGGAATTGACACTAGGTGCCAGCTGCTGGGAAATTGGTGCCTTGGATTATACCAGCTCGCTGGCTGTGATATGTGTTTACTTTTATCTGAGGTCTCAGAGTTTAAATGATTCAAATAACTCATTATAGTACTTTCTCTCTCTTAATAATAATATCGACATCAGATAAATGCCAATAAATATGAACAGAGTATTATTTTTTATGTTTATATTTTTCTATTCTGTAAACTTCCCTCATTGCTTATCTTGTTTATCATTCATAGTTTATTCTTGCCTTGAAGATTCCTGTTAGAATAAATATGACCGATAACCAGTGATGGCATATTAGAGCAGTTATACTATCCCTCGGAACCTATAAAGTCCAACACACCCATTGAATAGTACATGAAATAGGGCTATAGGAAATATTGAATAAGGACTTGTATCACAATTAAATTTGAAAGCTGATGAGAATTATAGAAAACAGCTCATTGATATTTTAGCTTACGAGCTTATAGATAAGGAAAGCATGACGACCTCAGCGTAAGGGAAAAAGCAAGTTCACATTCAAGTCCTTTTATACCATACCTAGATTTACCTACCTTTCACACACACACGGAAAGTTGTTTTATTACTAAAAGACAAGTGTTTTCACTTTGTAAATTTTGTCAGGAGGGGATTGATATAAAAAAAATAATGTTGCCATCTCCCTTCGAAATAGACATCAAAACCAGACTCCATCTATTGACCGTTGTCGCAAACTAGCGGCCTCAGGTCGGTGACAAAGCAACAACACCAGCTTTGGAAAACTGAGAATCATTCACCCGAAAAACATAGTTTCCATGTGAGGGGATTGTGATAAGATGATAGAAAACGTCTTCAGATTATTTATCTGGACGTTGATGATAATTACTGCCATCTATTGAAATAAATATAAACTAAACTTCGGAGGACCAGGAAGTATGAAGATACCATGTGACCCACCCTCAGTTGAGGAAGACATTGAAGGAAGAAGTATGGAGAGACCATGTGGCCCACCCTCAGTAGAGGAAGACATTGAAGGGGGAGGAAAATTTGTCTCTTCCAATTTTTCTAAAATAAAATATTAGATAACAACCCCCTTATCGATAAATTGAGGACTTCTTCTTATCAGTAATATAGAAAGATGAAGTAAAATGGTATTTGAGGCAGCTGAAGATAAAAATATAGCGATGAATAATTCCATATTTTCAATTAAGGTAATACCATTATGCTTTATAATTTATAGATTCATATAACCATCAAAAAAGTCGTGAAAAACTTCCATGAGGTGGATCGCAAATTTACCTTTCTTGTTCCAGGGAGAATTGAACGGAAAAACTGAGTGTTTTAACAGCTCGTCCCATAAAAACATCGCATAATTCTGCCATTAGCACCTGTGGGGATAACGAGCTTCAGTTGTCCCAGTCTCTTTTGGCGAGAGGTAAAAACACCTCCCGGGGGAATAAAAGTTACAACCAATCAATTTTCAGATTTTTTTGTGAAAGAAAAACATGGAGAGGAATCGATGTTTCACAACAAGGCTTATTAAATTTTAAAGAGACGGCGTGTTGATTAAAATATTTCCCTAAATTAACATACCCCTTCATCGAATATTTCGAAAGAAATTTTTGATTGGTGGAAGCTGGTAATTATAGACAGCCGATATCTGTGATGCGCCAATCTGCTGATGCCATGTGGTCCGATGTTCCACCACCTGACTCAGCATTCAGGGACGTGGTTAAACCTTTCTAGTTTGCAAAAGAAACGAGAACACCAAGAATAGCATTTGACCTCGAGCCTTAAGGCTTAGAAACAACAACCGTTGATGAGGTGATGACTAGTGTTGTTAATAAATAAATGTAATGAAACAAAATATAGTTTATTTTACCAATATATCAGTTGGCTGAACGCCAACATTTTTCGAGGTATTATAACATGTTAAAGCCTTAATATGTTATAATACCTCGAAAAAGGTTGGCGTTCAGCCAACTGAAATATTGGTAAAATAAACTATATTTTGATTCAATATATGCCTTTTAAATTAAAGATCTATTTATGGATTGCACTATTTTCAAAAAAAAAAAAAACGAACAAATAAATGTAAATGTTGTTGGATTCTGTGCTACCTGGAGTATAGGAGCTCTATCTATACTGCTTCCTTGCTGCGGTGAATCTGTATAAGACCGGTGGTTTCAATAAAGTTGTTTGTAAATCCTTACCTATTATTCAAATACACAACTAATACACACACACACAAGCCTTTTTATTGGGGCATCCAGCCCTATACATGATTCCCATCTACGGGATTTAGCAAAGGAAGATATTTCAAAAGCAAAAACTAAAATACAAGAATTAATAAGGAAAAAGAAAAGAGAGAAGAAAGAAAAAACAAACAAAAAGAAATATAGCCATATATACAAAAAATAAACATACAGAGCAAAAGGAACCATACATGATTAAATATTTAAATTAAAGTACCAATGTTTAGAGTATGTCAAGGTTAGGATATCATTGAGAGGGCTAGTGTGGAATCAGCCGCGTTCAATCTTCGCTTTCTTCCTCCAAGCAAACCACGACATTCGGCGAATCCACTATTCTCCAACGGACATTGACTGCGACCTTGTAGAATTTATACCGAGGGAGAGACCCTGATCAACCATCAGTGTGTTCATCCAGCTGCAAATTTGTTGGCAGTCAGGTTGAGACCAGGGTAAGTCACCCAAAATTTCTTTCCTCTGTTTCTCTAAGCAAGTGCATCCAAATATTATATGCATAATTTCGTCTTGGATTCTGTTTTTACACAGATCGCAAGTTAGAGTCAAATCAAACTTCCAGCGCTTTGAACGATTTTCTGGGAAGATCGTCCAAAGGAGTCTCAGTTGTGCAAAACATCTTTTAATTGCTAGAGGAATAGTTGTGAATAGATATCGTTCTGCTGTTATTGAGTTTTTTAGGTATTTGAAGTGACTGTAATGTGAAGTATTTATAATTTTCGCCATGTCGTTTTGGATGCTTTGTTCGGTTGCTATTCGAATAATAGCAGGGATTTCAGTCAGTATTGCAGTGTAATCCGGACAACCCTTCAGGAACGAAAACCCGTTTGAGTCTAAAATGGTTGACAGATTTTCGACAAAGGTAAACCCGCCCTTTGATTGCTGTGTAATGTCCAGAGGTGTGACAAACATGCCCGGGGCAACCTACTCTCTTCCATTTTCATAATCCTCACCCAAAATCTCAGGACCTGCTTAGTTATGATAACTTCATGTGATACTCGTCCACACTCCATTCTTAGCATAAAGCCCGGAGTATACTTTGGTAAATTTAGGTAGCGTCTTAGAAAAATATTCTGAACCTGGTCAACTACCTTTACTTGGTTGAGTGCCCAGCAGGGTGCGGCGTATAGCATGTGAGGCAAGACCGTCGAATCAAGTAATCTCATTGCCGCATTTAGAGAGTTCATCTTGGATTTTGTCAGAACTTGCCACACAGCGCCAATTGCTGCCAGGGCTTTGCCCTTGTAGTGTGAAGCTACCTTGTTTAGTGATTTTGCACTTGTAAGCGGATATCCCAAGTATAGATATTTCGTAGTAACAGACAGTTGCCGCTCACCCCAAAACCATTTGTCATTTTGTGCTAATCGACCGCCGTTTCTGAAAACTACAATTTTTGACTTATTTTCATTCAGGGTTAATAAATTTGTTTCAAAATATTTTCTTAGCATATTGATTTTTATTTGAAGGTTATGTTTGGATTCTCCAATCAAGACAATATCGTCTGCGTATAGTAGAATATGAACATATCCATAATTTGGGAGATATATTCCCGGTAAATCTGAACCATTGTAGAGACCGATTAAATCATTTATAAAAAGTATAAATAAATAAGGTGACATAGGCTCCCCTTATAAAACTCCCGAACGCACCTTAAATACACAACTAATAGCTAAACACGATGTATTACAATACAATTGGGCTAAGAGATTTCAATCTGAAGATAAATATAACAGTATCTTATTTAAAGCCGTGAGGAAACTCTGGATTGAAATCTATTAGCCAAGTTTTGATTTTAATCGTAATAAGGAAAAACCTTGTTTAGATTTTACTTTTTGTATATAGATAATTAGGTCTTGTAGAAGTCTTTGTACCTTCATCACGTTTCTATTTGTGAAAGAATAAAATTTTAAAGCTGAATAAATGATGAATATTGTAATGAGAATGCATGGCTAATTAATGGTGCCAGTGTTTCAGGAAGGTTGATGAGCCCTTTCTTTCACATTGCAATTTTCATTATTTTATTAAATGGTCTGCAGAAATCGTTTTTAATTATATAAATGTTCTTCAATATATATTTATATTTAATTTTCCATCAATATAAAAGGTGCTAGTATTTATTATTTGAAATAATATCGAGAATGCTAAATTTGCATATAAATTGAATGATTTAAAGTAATGATATCTATGTTTGAATTTGAATTTCTATGGAAACTCACCAAATTGTATCTGAACATAAATAAATTCAAATTCAAACAATGAGTTTCACATTAGATTTTCAAGCGAAGACATTCTTCAACAAGGATGTGGTGCAGTTTACTTCCACAGGGATATTCAAGCAAAATGTTCACCACAGCGTCCCACAGGAGGCCTTGCAACAACAACAAATTATTAACCTGAAATAGAGATATCATCGCACTTCGATCTGCCGGTCGAATCCCCCAAGTACCAGGCGGTACCAGGCCGTACCTAGATAGCCGTCAGTCAATAGGTGCCGGTCACACCGTTCTGGCACCTTCTTTGGATCTTTATTATAAACGCTTCAAAAATACGTGAATTTCTAGTTTGTAAGCAATATTATTAATGTGCAAAAAAGGCATTTACGTGTAAAAATGAATTGAAACCTGCATTTCTTCGATCCAACTACTGTTTGTGTAAATTGGTCAACCGGAAGCTACGCGTTTTCTGCGGGAATAGGGTCGAGCAAATGTGTATATATGGTTGAGGTGATGTGAAAATATGGTTGAGGTAATGTGAAAATATGGTGGAGCGAATATGCAAATATGATCAAGCGAATGTGTAAATATGTTCGACAGAATATGTGAATATGGTCGAGCTAATGTGTAAATATGGTCGAGATAATGTGTAAATATGGTCGAGCTAATGTGTAAATATGGTCGAGCTAATGTGTAAATATGGTCGAGCTAATGTGTAAATATGGTCGAGCTAATGTGTAAATATGGTCGAGCTAATGTGTAAATATGGTTGAGGTAATGTGTAAATATGGTCGAGCTAATGTGTAAATATGGTCGAGCTAATGTGTAAATATGGTTGAGGTAATGTGTAAATATGGTCGAGCTAATGTGTAAATATGGTCGAGCTAATGTGTAAATATGGTCGAGCTAATGTGTAAATATGGTTGAGGTAATGTGTAAATATGGTCGAGCTAATGTGTAAATATTGTCGAGCTAATGTGTAAATATGGTCGAGCTAATGTGTAAATATTGTCGAGCTAATGTGTAAATATGGTCGAGCGATTGCATTATTTTGTGGATTTATCCAAATGAATAGATATTCTGTACCTAATGGTATATGATAGGTTGAAATATCTTCATTATTACATTTCAACAATGCATTACATGAAAAATACCCGAAATTGATTCTAATGTAGGAAGTTCCCAGCTGTTTCTTTCTTCAGTTAAGATTCTTCTAAGGAAGACTCCAGTAGAGTGGATAAATATATTTTAAATTGCAATTTGCGAATTTTGAAGTTGGTTTGAAATTGTCACTCAATATATTGTCGTCGTGTATATGCCGCATGTTTGGATTGAAGTCCTACGGAGGTTGGCGATGGAATCTGGGATGATACAGCTGCTATGGCGGCATTCTTGAAGACGGTAGGTTCCAATAAACCAACAAGAAGTTATATAATTCGTGGCATAATCAACATATAAAATAAAAGGATTTAAAAGCGCGTATGTTTCTTTTATAATAATACAAACTTCTACTGTCCTTACTGCGATGAAAAAATATTTTGGGAGCGCTTGGCTCATCAGTGGTGAACCCTCCCAGCGGTTTCGCCAATTTAATCCACCAGACCGCTTCTCAGAGCTCTAAAACTGCATTGGATCATTCTGCTTTAATATGCTACACTGAAGGATGGAATCCTAGAAATGGTTTTCAAGTAAACTATGGACATAAGCTTATAGGACAGTAGAATTACATTTAAATATTTGCATCGAGCAATGCTCTTCCGCAAACTATAAAGACAAGGCCAGTTAGGCATAAATTAATACAAAGCAATAACGCGCCATCTATACATATAAAATGAAAGGATTTAAAAGCGCGAATGTTTCTTTTATAATAATACAAACTATATTATATATTATTATAAAAGAAACATTCGCGCTTTTAAATACTTTTATTTTATATGTATAGATGGCGCGTTATTGCTTTGTAATAATCAACATACCTGATCCACCTTCGCTATAGAACTTAATAAGAACCCCGAAGAATGGTTATACCTCGAAGCTCAAAAATTGTAAAAACCTTCAGATAAGACAATGTTCTCGACATGCTGTTCAAGAACTTCCCTAAAAGGCTTTGTTAAAGGCACCAAGGGTCAGTTATCTCTTCGATTATAGAAGAGACAGAGATAGAAGATAAGCATGAAGATAGAAGATGTATTTCTCTGAATTTGTCACCACGATGTCTGGGCATTCCCAACTTTTATTTTTCCAACACATTTAGAAGCTGATTAGGTTCTCAAAAAAATTGATTCCATAAATATCGGTTTGATTAAATGCAAAATCAATGAATATTCGTCTTTGTTTCTATCGTTATAAAAATCTCTGTATTTTAAAACTCATTTCAATTCAAAATAGTAATAAAGTATGATATCGTCACATATATAGGTAAGAAATTTCGGAAAGACAAACTTTGAATTGATAAGGAAATGTATTTTCATAATAACAATGGAAACATATTTGCATCAATGAGAGATTTTTCCAAGTAGCAGAATATAAATATATATAATATATTGAGTATATTCATCATTCCATGGGGAAGGGGGTCATCACACTACATCTACAATATATATAATAATAGCATATATATATATATGCTATATTGAAATATTTTATTCAAAATTATATTTAATAGAATCAAATAATCTGCTAAATCGACCGCCAGAGGTCACGCTTCCCCTATAAAAACTCATTGTTGTTGTTTCCCGTTGGCCGGCTCAAACCTTTTGTACATTATGTAAATAAGTTTTTCTTTTTTTTATTCTTACGCCTTAAGTCAGGCATACCTTTCTCAAATTATGTTTTCTATATTCCATAAGCAAATTGAAGCAATTACTGATCAAAACTTTTTATTATTATATTTTCAAGATTTTAACCACGACTGCATTACCACAGCATAATCCTAATTATAATCAAAAATCAACAGAAAAACTCATTTTTTTATATGACATATATATATATATATATGGTACATTTATATAATAGATAAATCCGGGTAAGTTACAATGGCTATCACAGAAGACTAGTAGAGGCAGAGTGAGGCCCCGTGGAATGATGAATATTAGACACAGAAGGAGGTGAGCTAGTGGAAGAAATATGAAAGGGGAGCTCCATTAAACCGCACTACGCCTGTAAGGAATGACCCGCTATCAAATATTAAACGCCTTCCATTTCATTTCCTTTTGTTATTCCATTAATCTTTCAGGTCAAGTCTGTTTGAAGTACACCCAATAATTGATGGAGGCAGTATAGACATGTGGATGGATAGCTTCCTACCAACAACGGAGTAAGAAACAACTTTGTGAGATTTGTTGAAACAACAACTATTTAACCTTCTCTTGATGATCATCCCCATGGATCGGAAGTAAATTCTAAAATTTTTGACCACGGATCAATAAACGATTTTAGGATAATGGTAAATAGAGTCTTCCAATAAGGCATAATGATACAAACCTTTAATTGTTCTTCTACATCACTTCTGTACCTGTAAATTACTTCTGGAGCTGTACATCACTTCTTTATATGTACAGTACCTTTGTACCAGTCCACACTTCTGTACCTGTACAGTACCATTGTACCTGTACATCACTTCTGTACCTGTACATCACTTCTGTACCTGTACATCACTTCTGTACCTGTACACATCACTTCTGTACCTGTACATCACTTCTGTACCTGTACATCACTTCTGTACCTGTACATCACTTCTGTACCTGTACATATCACTTCTGTACCTGTACATCACTTCTGTACCTGTGCATCACTTCTGTACCTGTACATCACTTCTGTACCTGTACATCACTTCTGTACCTGTACATCACTTCTGTACCTGTACATCACTTCTGTACCTGTACATCACTTCTGTACCTGTACACATCACTTCTGTACCTGTACATCACTTCTGTACCTGTACATCACTTCTGTACCTGTACATCACTTCTGTACCTGTACATCACTTCTGTACCTGTACACATCACTTCTGTACCTGTACATCACTTCTGTACCTGTACATCACTTCTGTACCTGTACACATCACTTCTGTACCTGTACATCACTTCTGTACCTGTACATCACTTCTGTACCTGTACACATCACTTCTGTACCTGTACATCACTTCTGTACCTGTACGCATCACTTCTGTACCTGTACATCACTTCTGTACCTGTACATCACTTCTGTACCTGTACATCACTTCTGTACCTGTACATCACTTCTGTACCTGTACACATCACTTCTGTACCTGTACATCACTTCTGTACCTGTACATCACTTCTGTACCTGTACATCACTTCTGTACCTGTACATCACTTCTGTACCTGTACATCACTTCTGTACCTGTACATCACTTCTGTACCTGTACATCACTTCTGTACCTGTACACATCACTTCTGTACCTGTACATCACTTCTGTACCTGTACATCACTTCTGTACCTGTACATCACTTCTGTACCTGTACACATCACTTCTGTACCTGTACATCACTTCTGTACCTGTACATCACTTCTGTACCTGTACATCACTTCTGTACCTGTACATCACTTCTGTACCTGTACATCACTTCTGTACCTGTACAGTACCATTGTACCTGTATATGATACAATGCATTTTCTTAGAATAGATAAAGTTTACAACTTTTGTGAGTGTTTTTGATATATTTAAAATATTTATAATATTATTCTGAAATACTGAAAGGAATTCAGGTGAAGTGCATCGCCAACGGCACACTATCAAAACAAAGATGGATATAAATAGCAAAATTCTCAAGAGATATTTCCTTTTCTATAGAAGGTTATTCTTAATTAAAAATCTCTCCAGTAATCTGCACACAGACAAGCTTATTTTGTGGAAGGCGGAATTTAATTGGATTTTAATTTAGCCAAGAACCTTCTATAAAAAAGCTGTTGATGTTAGAGATTTTGAAAAATGTAAATGGCGGTGGTTTACATGGAAATAAGGGTTTCAACTTGGCTCATTATGCCATAGGTTCGCTTTGTGTGTAATGGTCGTTTAATTATGGGCATTATTTGTATCCGAGTATTTGGCAAATCTCTCATTTATTTTAATTTGAATCCTTATGTAAATAAATGTAATTATTCTTAATTCAAATCATTATTCTAAAGTCAATAATAATCATATGGAGAATTCAACATAACAGATATTATCCCCCCTAGTGTGTTGATGGAAGGCCAGTAAAATGGCCCCTTATTCTAATCACTGTCACCGCTTTACCAGGAGTGTACAATACTGGGATCCAGGTGAAACTGGTGTATAATGGGCCCTTGATTGTTAAAATATGTTATTGCTGGTCTGTTGAGCATTGGAATTAAATGGTAAATTTCAGATTCCAAAGGTCGCAAACGAAATCTGCTTTATAACAGATATTAATAATGATGTTTTTTCACTATTCCTAGCTTGTAATAATAAATTGTTTAGCTGTGTTTAAAAGATTGTGTTTGACCTTAAATAAATTACAACGCCAAGTTAGCATCACACCTTATATTTGACAACTTACAATAAACATTGCTTTAATTATAAAATTATTAGACCTATTAATTGTATTGTGTCATGCTATTCTATAAATTACCACATAATTTATTTGATAAAACGTAAATTAAAGAATTAACATTAATACTGGTGAAGAGTAATCTTTTTCGAAGATATACATATTTGTTTTATTAAAATTAAAAACCTAATTCTTTAGTTCAAGTTATTTATATATAAAATGCACACATGTTTTACTAATATATGTGAAAAATAATGAAAAATAAAATAATGAAAGAAATACAAAAAAATTAGCTTAGTTGATTTCTATTACACTATATGTCGATCTGTCATCTAAAAAGCTCATGTACTCGTGGTCAGGATACGTCTTTATATTTCACTTATATATTTTACACCACATATTAACTTTGAATGTTACATAGTAAAATAGACATATTTGTATGAATGAGGGCCATAGCCCAGAACCATATGGGTATTACGGAGTTTGACCTTTCTCTTTATTATCTAAAACAGGTTTTATATAGTTCATCATTTATCATCACCTTTTTCGGTTTTAACTGAGGCGATAAACATTGGTTTTATGAATATATTAAAGGCAGAGGAGCCTCTCTTTTGGTACATAATAAAACTCTAAACACAAATTATGACTTTACATCATTTAAAATATCTATAATGGTGACTATGTAGAAGAAATCATTTTTATAGATAATATGCTGAATTGTGTTCTGGTATTCATTAAATTACTTTTACACTCATGGACATAACTTAAGGAAGTTGTAATTTTTAGAGTATGTATATACAGTTAAACCTGTCTATAGCGCTCCCTTTCTATAACGCCCGATTTTTAATACGTAGTACGATGCGATTTACATTAAAAGTGACCTGTCTATAGCACCCCCTCTCTATAGCACCCTATTTTGGTGAGTCCCAAGAGGGGGCGCTATAGACAGGTTTAACTGTATTTATATTTTTATTATTATATTTTCATTTTTTAAAGACAACTTTCTAATTTACATGTATCGGAAATCCGCCGTTATATAAGCGAATAAGGAGTTGTTTAAGCTTAAAATATGGAACTTCCTTGAGTTGTTTCCATGAGTGTACCTAAACATTTATGATATTTTCAGAATTATTTATTAGCTGTAATACAAAAGTGAGACAAACACTTCAACTAACGTCATAAATACCCTTATTTTATTTAGAAAAAAAAAAACATGGAAAATCCTGTTTTTTAGGGGAGCCCATTTTCTATCAACTCTCTTTCAAATCGAGGATCACTTACCAATTTGGCATATCCTGACGATCTAAATTCAACTTATTAATTTGCTTGTAACAGTTATCAACATTCGGAAAAACTGAATTGATCATATTCTAGCATATTATAATATTATTTTAAAAGTCACAAACGCTTAGTTCATTTAATATAACATTTCTCTTTATAAACACACAACAAATGGTTCTCAAAATTAAAGATACATCTTCCAGTGAATCTTTTTAAAAGGATTAACTGGCCGTGAAGTATATTTAACTTTAATAGCTATAAATGCTGGCCAGGAGGCTTCTATCTTCAAGACACAATAAGTGATAAAAGATAATATAAGTCTTCTTCTTTCTTATCTCCACACTGGGTAAGTAAAATGTGTCTGCCTTTGTCATTAAAACTGGGAACACTACTCAGTGGCAGGCCGACTTAGCTCCAAAAGAAATGGCCGCCTCTTACATGAGGAACAGACGCCATGTGAAGCCGCTCCTAACAATGGAGTACAAACGCTACTCATCCTGTATCCCTGGATTAGGATCCCATACAGGGTACTATCAGCTGGGCCAGCTGAGCTCAGGTTTTTACCGAGCTTGTTACTGCTCTCCCTCCTCCATTTTCATCCGGGCTTGAGACCGGCAAAGGCGAAGTTAGATAATAAGTAAAACCTGTCTGTATTAAGGATTTTCGCGTTGAAAAAGAAATAGATAAGATTAAACAATGTAAAAAGAATACCAATATAGTATAAAAAATAAGAAAAATCACAGGTTGCCATGTACAATATAAACATGGTGGTTGGTATATTTTCCATTCTGTAAAATGATTGTATTAAGGCGAGATTGGGAAGGTTGAATTTTTTAGGAAGGTGTTCGAGGAGAGTTGTCATCTGGACGCGACACCTGTCGAGGTGACATCCTGGAGGAATGTGTTTACTGAGATTCTACCTTCACATGGCCAGATGTGAATGTAAGCAGTACACTGTACATCCCTGACACCCTACACCAGCGGCTGTTCTATCGGGCGATTATTCCCCAAGTTTTATCTTTCAGCCTCCAGGCTCGAGATAAAATTGGAAGTTCCACTCACTACATTTCCAGCCGCTCTTATCCATTTATGGCGTTTGTTTAGAAACTCTTTATTGCCCCCACACACATATAAATATATATCATCAATTTTACTCTGATGAGAGAAAAGGTAAACTTTTAAAATTCTATTGAAATATGAATGGAAAACAAAAATTTATAAAATAGAAAATGAATATATTTTTTAAATAAAAATATAATAAAATAAATAAAGCTTCCAGGGCTCAGTTTCTTGTGAAAACCTTTTATTTTCATACTTACGGACTTATCAGTCCTTCAACAGGAGTATCACAATAACAAATTAATGATAAATACTATTTTTATACTAATTATTATATATTTGCATATTTTTCAATACTTATGATATTGAGAAAATATTATAATATTTGTGTGTGAAAAACAATTTTATAAAAATATATTATATATATCGTAAACACAAGGTAATAAGACCAAATCCAAATAAATAAATAGTGTGTGACGTTTCGGTAACAGTGATATTACAGCAATAAATTTATTTATTTGGATTTGGTCTTATTACCTTGTGTTTATAATCTATAATCCAAATTGTGCCTTATCTCTATATATATATATATCGTAATTTAAACAATGTGATATGTAAGTAATAAAGTATGAAGTATTTTCTAGTCGTCTCAAAATGACACCAGCTTGCCACTGGACACTCGGGGGATCCAGAGAGGGACAAAGAAGGGGCGTTGGTCCGGATGTTGACAGTTAGTTAGGTTACAGTGGATATTTTCGGAGAGGCCCGCTCAGTGCTAGGTCTCACGGCGGCCCTCGTGGCCGCCGTTTTGGCTCCTCTCTGCCTTCGCAGCTTCATGCAGGACGCCGAGCTTTCCTAACTTAATCCTCAACTTTACCCTGGTCCTGGTGCCACGTGAGACGAACTAGGAAAGCGTCTTTTGATCTCAAACTTTGTCCTTACTGTCCCGTGCGGACTTCCCACTCTGCACGCCTTGCCACTCAACCCCGACTGCTTCCAACTCACTTGTTGTCTTACCCGGGTTTACGACATATATATATCTATACTATATATATGAGATGGCCAACGTTGAGGTGACAAAAATGTCTAAAACTGATAAATTTTTTATTTTTGTTAAAACCAATCCCAACTTGTTACCACGCAAAGAACAGAAAGGCTCGAAGAAAGAAATTCTGAATGTAGAGCAATCTATAATGACGTCCCAAAAGTTCGTGTTTTTCTCAAAACGTTGTTTTTCTTATTACTTGGCGAATAATATTATTACTACTAATATACGTAATAATTACATAATACAATTACTTTTCTTATCCTAAATATACGCGACGTAAGATAAACACATATATGCATACAGTCTTTGGATAATAATTTGAAATATCCTTCTTTTCTTTTCTTTCAATTATTTTTTTATCTTTAAAGTGCAAGTGTCCCTAGGGGGACTAGCGCTCTAAGTCGAAATAAAGAAAAATAATACAATTACTTTATACATAATACAAATATATTATACATAACGGCGAATAATAATACGGCAAATAATATTGGTATTTCATTTTTTTGCAAGTGTTTACGAACTTTTGGGACAACACATTGTATAATAATTATATTCTAAAAATCAAGTTTATTCTTTGGTTTAACACCTGCTTCATTTTCCGTCATTTTGTAGTCCATCGAAAAATTGAACACAATGAACCAATTATTTAATATAAAATAGCCTAATATATATTGAAAAATAAAATAAAATAAATATAATAAATATTTTAACAGATCAATAAAATAATAGTATATGATTAAATAACTGAAATTATTCTCAAAGATAATCTGAGTCAAGTAAAACTTTGTATAAAGATCTGATTCGATGAAGTAGCTTATGCAAATCACCAGTCCTACATATTTGCATAGTGAGAACACAGTCGGAGCTGAAACTCATTTTATCTTCTTGAGTGAGATAGCATATTCTCCTGTTTCACACAACATTATCTACAGCTTACATAACCAACCATCTTGTCTTCTATTGAGTAGACCACGTGGTATACCACGTGCCATCTGAATAGAGCGTCACGTGACCTGTTGAGGGCTACAAGGGGATAATTCCTTTTCAACGATCGAGCTCACCTCCAAGTTCCCCCTCTTTGAAAAGAAGTTACTTTTTGAAAAAGAAGTTCTGATTTTTCTTCTTTTAATCTTTTAAAGCCGTTTAGCTTCACTTTAAGAAAATATTATATGATAGTTTAGAAATGTATTTATGGGGAAATATTCATATATATAGGCTTTTTAAATATTAATTTACTTTTATATTTCTTTTTTAACTAATCAAATTAGTTTTTTATTCATTTGTTGCGTGTGTGTGCTTTTTTTATAACAAGTTAGAATGCTTTCTTTGTATTCTCTTACGGATAAAATAACTTTCTATTGTCTTTAAAGCAACGATAAAAATATTGGAAGAACCTTGCTCATCAGTAGAGAATCCTCGTAGCGGTTCCGCCAGTAAGATCTTCAAATAAAATTTCAATAATGACAGTAAGTGTTCTGGGAGGATGATGGAGGAATTTTCTCTGGGGAAAGGATGGAGGAATGTTCTCTGGGGGGAGGATGGAGGAATGTTCTCTGGGGGTATGATAGAGGAATGTTCTCTGGGGAGAGGATGGAGGAATGTTCTCTGGGAGGATGATGGAGGAATGTTCTCTGGGGGGATATAGAGGAATGTTCTCTGGGGTGAGGATGGAGGAATGTTCTCTGGGAGGATGATGGAGGAATGTTCTCTGGGGGGATGATGGAGGAATGTTCTCTGGGGGGAGGATGGAGGAATGTTCTCTGGGGAGAGGATGGAGGAATGTTCTCTGGGGGGAGGATGGAGGAATGTTCTCTGGGGGTATGATGGAGGAATGTTCACTGGGGGGATGATGGAGGAATATTCACTGAGGGGATGATGGAGGAATGTTCACTGGAGGGATGATGGAGGAATGTTCACTGGGGGGATGATGGAGGAATGTTCACTGGGGGATGATGGAGGAATTTTCTCTGGGGGAATGATGGAGGAATGTTCACTGGGGAGATGATGGAGGAATGTTCACTGGGGGGATGATGGAGGAATGTTCACTGGGGGGATGATGGAGGAATGTTCACTGGGGGGATGACGGAGGAATGTTCACTGGGGGGATGATGGAGGAATGTTCTCTGGGGGGATGATGGAGGAATGTTTTCTGGGGGGATGATGGAGGAATTTTCTCTGGGGGGATGATAGAGGAATGTTCTCTGGGGGGATGATGAAGGAATGTTCTCTGGGGGGAGGATGGAGGAATGTTCTCTGGGGGGAGGATAGGGGAATGTTCTCTGGGGGGATGATGGAGGAATGTTCTCTGGGGGGATGATGGAAAAATGTTCTCTGGGGGATGATGGAGGAATGTTCTCTGGGGGGATGATGGAAAAATGTTCTCTGGGGGGAGGATGGAGGAATGTTCACTGGGGGGATGATGGAGGAATTTTCTCTGGGGGGATGATGGAGGAATGTTCACTGGGGGGATGATGGAGGAATGTTCACAGGGGGGATGATGGAGGAATGTTCACTGGGGGGATGATGGAGGAATGTTCACTGGGGGGATGATGGAGGAATGTTCACTGAGGGGATGATGGAGGAATGTTCTCTGGGGGGATGATGGAGGAATGTTCTCTGGGGGGATGATGGAGGAATTTTCTCTGGGGGAATGATAGAGGAATGTTCTCGGGGGGATGATGGAGGAATGTTCTCTGGGGGGAGGATGGAGGAATGTTCTCTGGGGGGAGGATAGGGGGATGTTCTCTGGGGGGATGATGGAGGAATGTTCTCTGGGGGGATGATGGAAAAATGTTCTCTGGGCGATGATGGAGGAATGTTCTCTGGGGGGATGACGGAAAAATGTTCTCTGGGGGAGGATGGAGGAATGCTCTCTGAGGGGATGATGGAGGAATGTTCTCTGGGGGGATGATGGAGGAATTTTCTCTGGGGGGATGATGGAGGAATGTTCTCTGGGGGGATGATGGAGGAATGTTCTCTGGGGGGATGATGGAAAAATGTTCTCTGGGGGGAGGATGGAGGAATGTTCTCTGGGGGGATGATGGAGGAATTTTCTCTGGGGGGATGATGGAGGAATGTTCTCTGGGGGGATGATGGAGGAATGTTCTCTGGGGGGATGATGGAGGAATGTTCTCTGGGGGGATGATGGAAAAATGTTCTCTGGGGGGATGATGGAGGAATGTTCTCTGGGGGGATGATTGAAAAATGTTCTCTGGGGGGATGATGGAGGAATGTTCTCTGGGGGGATGATGGAGGAATGTTCTCTGGGGGGATGATGGAGGAATGTTCTCTGGGGGGATGATTGAAAAATGTTCTCTGGGGGGAGGATGGAAAAATGTCTCTTGGGGAGGATGGAGGAATGTTCTCTGGTGGTGATACTCAATCTTGTAGGGATGACGGAAGGGTTGAGAAAGAACATACTAGCACGATAGACGATCCATTTGTCTCAGCTGCCATTCTCCATCTTCTCAGCTGTCAGATGTAAGACAGTAGGTACTGGTGTAGCAGCCAGTAGGTGCTGTGGTCGAGTAATGAAGCGGTGGCCCGGGGGAAATCGGCGTCTGGCAATAAAATATTTGTCCAGCGTCTTAATAACACCGCCGCCATCAATAATGCAGCAGCAGACGACTTTCGGAATTCCACGGTCGAAGCTTGTCGTGTTAATGGTCGGCCAGGCTGGACATTTCTGCTGAACTCAATCTTTGGACTTAACGATAAAATCTAATTGAAGGTTAGAACGAATTCGTTCAGTTGGAGGTTCAGTACAAGCTATAAGACAAGGTAGCATTATACCTTAATTGAGGATTATAATTCACACACAATTAAACCATATTATGATTATTATTTGAAAATATAATACCTCCTTTTTATTACTATCTCACCATTACCCAATATTAAAACAATATATATCTATATATATAAAAATGAATGTATGTTTGTTAGTGTGTCCGGTATACAAATTCGCAGTAGTTCACCAATTCAAACCAAAATTTCCATACATAGGTAAAAAAATACGGGGAAGACGATAGGCTATTTTAAAAAATATATAAATCAATTAATAAAACTATATATTCAAATTATTCTACTTAGCTCACGAACAGCGCCCTCTATCAAAGATCAGATTAAATTATGCTGATGCAAACAAATAGATAATGCTAATATAACAAACAATTATAAAAAAATCATATCTAAATATATATCACTCGGGTAGATATGCACACGGGTCAATCCCGGGGCGAAGCCCGGGTCACCCGTCTAGTATATATATAAGATTTTAATTAAAAAGGCATGTATTGGATCAAAATATCATTTATTTTACCAATATTTCAGTTGGATGAACGCCAACCTTTATCAAGGTGTTAAAACATTTTAAAGTTTGTCAACAACAAACTCAGCGCCACATAACGTCAACAGAATTAAGTTTTAAAAAATATTTTATTATATTCAATGGGGAGAAAAAATATCTATATATTTATATTATGGACAAAATAAATTTTGTAAAATATGGGTGTGACTATTTTGAAAAATTAACAATATATAAGAATCAAATTTAAATGTCTTCACTTATACGATACAAAGATGTACTTATATCAACTCTTAGATATAATGAAATCGCGCCATCTCTGTGTAAGAATTGGAAATATTCACAAATCATATATATCGCAGTAAGTATGGCAAGTAGCTACTAGACCTTGCTCAGTCAATACCTAATGAAATAATAGAAATAAGAAATGAGAAACGCTATTTTTTGAAGGTTGGGTTTATGATAAGTTAAAACTTTTTGACATCAACATTTTTAAAACTTGAAAATGGTGACAGAGGGTCGCCGAAACGTTTAAAATAGTGTTAAAAAAGGTTGATATCAAATTGTGTATGATTCAAAAGAATAAAGAAAGGTATAGAGAGAGTATAAAATAATTAAGCATTCAGACCTGGGGATGTACTGATGGAGAAGGCCAGGTTGGATTATGCCATACTATATATCCGAAAAGTGGTTTTACTGCTTCTGTTAAACTCAATGATATACTCTTGGACAAAACTTGAGGAAATAAAAGTCTCTGATATAGTTGGTCCTCTGTTTTTTTTTTTAAGGAGACAGAAGCAATTTTGTCCACACTTGGTTATACCGTGTGTCTTCAATAAAATTCACTGTGATATTGTAATGTTCCTCTTCGATTAAATAAATAAATATGCTTTATTAAATTAATAAACTAATTTTTATTATATATATTTTTAATGTCAAACGTCAACTTTTTAAATAGATTCATAACAACAACAATAATTACAGTGCTGCCCAATCCAAACAATCAAAATAAATAAATTAATTAAACAGAGTATATTATAATATTATTATAAGGTATATTACAAATATCTTTCAGAGTTATTGTCTGAATCCAGATATACATGGTAAAAGGTACAACTTCCTTAAGTTTTGTCCATGAGTAAACTTAGGAAACTTGAGCAAAGAAATTTATGACGAGAAAACTGAATTTTCTCATGTGGATACTAGAAGAAATATAAAAAATTCAATGAATTAACCTTTAGTATTTACCAAAACACCACATGCAGTTGAAGAAGTCAAACAATTTGTTGAAACCACCGCCTCCCACAAAGTAGGTGTGTAGGCGTTCTCTGGAGTCAATCCAAAGTCACTATGCGGCGATTACACTGCAGAACACCTATTCTGGGAATTCTTCCAAAGATAGCAACTCCTCCTCCGCTATCTGGATTGATAGAACAATCTTGTACATTTGTCAGCAGCTATATTGAAGCCAACAATTTGAAGCCGTTGGAATCATTGTTGAACTATCCTAACTCTTCGTTTGACAACATTTCTTTTTGTTCTATAGCAAATGGATTAATTAAGACGCGAATGTTTCTTTCATACATCCATGTAACTTCTACTATCCTTACTGCCATGAAAAAATATTGGGAGAGCTTGGCTCATCAGTGGTAAATCCGTCCAGCGGTTTTGTCAATTTAATCTACCAGACTGCATCTTCAGACCTCTAATACTGCATTATGATCATTTCTGCTTATATATGCTGCACTGAAGTGTGGAATCTCAGAAATGGTTTTAAGCCAACTTTTTGTTCTATATCAGAGGTTGTAGTTGAGACACATATACACAACAATCATTTACGCACATAGATAGTATACCAAATAAATACCTTAAGGCACTAATGTTGTTTTTACAAATATAACTAACTCCAATTGTCCTTACTGCGATGAAAAATATTGAGAGAGTTTGGCTTATCAGTGGTGAACCTTTTAAACGAATTTTCCAAATCAATCTACCAAAGATACACCCCCTTCAGAGCTCTAATACTGTATAGGACGATTCTGCTTACATATACGACACTGAAAAGTGAAATATAAGTTATTGTATTGAAGCATTCTACGGACATAAGCTTATATATAGATGGAAAATTTGCCGGGAGGAAATTAATCCATAGAAGCAATGGGCGCTTCTCCCGTCAAAATAAACGTCAGTATCGGACGCCACCAAAGAGGTGTTCTTCCTTTTAAAAATACATTGAAACAAAGCCTTTTGGTTAACTACGCCCCAGTATCGAAATTACTTATTGTAATAACAAATTTAACACATCATCCAATCAGGAAAATTTAGATAGAAACAGGAAACTTGTATATCATGCACTAAACAGTAAATAACTTCCATACCATTATATATATCATTGTAAAGTTGGATGCTTTTTCATGAGTGTTGTGTTGTGTAACGTGTTGTGTGTTGTGTTGAGCCTTATATTATTTATGAAGAAAAAAGTGCACATTGGTATAGAGTTGAAAATTATTGAAAGAACAGAGAATATAAAAACATGTTTGTGATTAATTTTTCTCTGAATAATTATTGTAAATACTTTGTGCTCTTAGTTTATTAACTAAATTGCTACACCATTACCTCCTTACCATTCTTGTAGATTATCACTTGCTAATCATGTTTTTTATTCAATAGATTTTGTTGTTAAATAATCTTTTTTAACTTAAACTTTTGAGATATTTGTCTTTTCTGCTGTGACAATATTAAAGTTATATTCAAATAATAACATAATAAAATACGGAATTTATACGAAATAACACACGGAATTTACGCGAAATAACACACGGAATTTACACGAAATAACACACGGAATTTATACGAAATAACACACGAAATCTACACGAAATAACACACGGAATTTACACGAGATAACACACGGAATTTACACGAAATGACACATACATGTATTAGAAAATCTTAAACAATATCTAATCTCTATCTTTCTTTAAACGAGTTTCTTTACAAGTTCACAATATACTAGTATATTCATTAAACTACCACGTCATTGCTTCAAATTAATTTGATCTCTTTTTTAGTATTTATGAATATTCTTCGATATAAAAATATCCCTTTATATCAAATACAGTCAGAAAAAGATAACGAGCTCCCTGCTATGGAAAAACCAACACATTTTCTAGACATTGATCAAACAAATGGAATACTTTATACGATAGAAACGGAAATAAAAAGAGAGAAATATAATTTTAGCAAACATTAATTCAAAGAAAAACAAATAAAAACAATTTGAAATATGATCAGATGATTTATTTTAAACTTCTAGCAGAATGATATTGCGTTTTAGAATTGGTAATTGGGGAGAGAGAGAAATGGGGTTCTGTTTTAAACATTCCACAAACTCTTTCTATAAAACTAAATTTGCAAAAATAGATTACTACTAAATATTACTACATTTTTAATCCATAAAAAATACATATTAATCATCATATAAAATTGTTCTATCAAATAATCGAATACAATTCGTTTTGAAAAAGGAAAAAGAATTTAGAAACCGTTACTTGGTATTTTCGTCAGCTTCTGTAGATATGAAAATTATATTTATAGGATTAGTATATTTGCCCTGTTTGTGAAAATAAAGTTTCTATATTTTTTAATTCTTTATTTCGACTTAGAGCGCTATGTCCCCCTAGGGACACTTTCACTTTAAACATAAACAAAAATTTTGAAAGAAAAGAAAGAAAGATATTTTAAATATGTACAGAATTATAGTATGCAAGTTAGTTAGATGAAAATATTAAAAATATATATATCAACACAATTGATATATGTATAAAGGGTTGGTATGCAAATTTATTTAAATGAAATCAAATTGTAAAGTATTGTGTGTATTCGAGAAAAGCAATTTACAGATTGAAAAAATGTTTCCTAATGTTACCAATTGTAAGATTGTCCACACATCGATCTCAAACATTGCTTCTACCAATGGTATCTGAAGATTCTATGATTGAGTTCAGTTCTACACATCTAACTTTGATCTATTTTATATAATTTGAAATAGAGAGAGACTGAAGCTGAAATAAGTATTATGATAGGGAGTTCCTGCTTCCAACGACTATACGATATTAGCACTGGAAACCTGACCTAAGAAAGGAGCCAATCGAACGAACAAACGGGTTGGTAGAGATAAATGAGAGAGATATGTAAATAAAGAGACATGTAGACAGACCGAAGATGGAGTCGTGTAGACAGTCGCTGCGACTGTAAACAAGAGATAAATGTAAATATGCAAATACAGCTAGGAGTTATGTAAACAGACTAATAGGGGAGTCGTGTAGACGGTCAATTTGTCTGTAGACGAGAAATAAATTTAAATATGTAAATACAGCCAGAATATACAAGTATGTAAACTTGTTTGTAAACAGATTAATGGTAGAGTCGTGTAGACAATAACTACGACGCCAGACAAGTTAGAGAGATATGCAAATATAGCCAGAATATATGAAAACAGGCGGAGTCGTGTAGACAGTCACTGTGTCTGCAAACAAGAGACAAATGTAAATATGCAAATACAGATAAGAGATAAGTAGACTAGTGGAGTCGTGTAGACGGTCGCTGCGACGCCAGAGAAGTTAGGTAGATATGTAAATAGAGCCGGAAGATGTGTAAAAAGACTAATGGTGGAGTCGTGTAGACATTCACTGTGTCTGTAAACAAGAGACAAATGTAAATATGCAAATACAGATAAGTAGATAGACTACTAGTGGAGTCGTTTAGACGGTCGCTGCGACGCCAGAGAAGTTAGGTAGATATGTAAATAGAGCCGGAAGATATGTAAACAGACTAATAGGGGAGTCGTGTAGACATTCACTGTGTCTGCAAACAAGAGACAAATGTAAATATGCAAATACAGATAAAAGATAAGTAGACAGAATACTAGTGGAGTCGTGTAGACGGTCGCTGCGACGCCAGAGAAGTTAGGTAGATATGTAAATAGAGCCGGAAGATATGTAACCAGACTAATGGTGGAGTCGTGTAGACGTCCCCCAACAAATTAGCGACAGGGGTACTTCTATTAATTGGAATCTATCCGAGCTGTTGTGTGCCGCTTCCACTGGAGCTTCTTAATGGAATTTTATTGTCCCCATCTCCCTGCATTTTCTCATTCACATCGTAGTTTCACATGCGCAATTATTGTTATTGTACTTGGCGCTAATTCTTGCGCAGCGTTTAATTAGAAAAATATTGTTTAGAATTTTTTTTTTATTGGTCGAAATTAAAGTGACACCTGACACTAACTCAATGTTCTCTAGATCCTCTATGTATTTCTCATATCTTCAATTAACTAATTTTACATTCGATTTTTAAAATATTCGTCTTTTCCGATGCATATAAACTGAGAAATGGGTTTCACTTTTGAACATATGTACATTAGAAAACTAACCTTTTTTTATGTTAAAAAAATTAATTTATTGATAATAGTCAATCATACGAACATATATCTTGATCATGAATAAAGTTTCTGACCTAGACCGGCTCAGGACATATGCATATTTGAGAATAAACTTTCATTTAATGGATTTTCTGTTCTTTCTTTGTTGTGCAAATCTTTGGATGAAGATGGCAGATATTAAAACGTATCTTGGATATTTGAATAAAAATGTTGATTTAGAAAATTATTAACCTTATATTTCAAGAGGCCGGACGTCTCCCTTTTTCGAACAATTATTCACAAGTAGATATGAATCTCTGAAATATTGCCGAAACGGACTGGTTCTTCACTCGTTGAATACTCTTCGGTAACAAACACATTCCATACAGCAAAATATCATACCCAAACATCTCTGTTAAACAATGTAGTGTATTTGCTTATTGAATTATGGATATACAAATATCCTGTTTTGCATAATGGTTTTCATAGAATTTTGTATATAAATAGCGACAGTTTTTAGCTACCAGCAGTCAGTCAATTTATGTAATAAAAGAGATTACTGGAGTCCGTTTGCCTCAGTTAAGCGACACCTCACTCTAGGCTACCTCCCAACCTTCGAGGATAAAACAAAAAAGAACATCGAGTCCTGGGAATTTGGTCCTCCATTATTGCTAAGAAAATAATAAACAATAAAGTGTTAAAACACGAGACTCATAGCCATAACTGGAGAAATCTTCTTGAATTCTATATTCGTGATATACTTTCATTATAAGACGTGACATCTATATATGAGAAATGGAAGATTATAAAACACCAATGTTTCTTTTTTCAAACACAAAACAAACTTCTACTGTCCTTACTGTGACTCACCACTGATGAATCAAACCCTCGCAATATATTTATACATCTCAGTAAGGACAGTAGAAGTTTGCTTTGTGTTAAAAAAGAAACAATAGTGCTTTATAATGCTTCCATTTCTTATATAGGCTCTTATGGAGAACTTACTGAAGTAGAATCATTTTATGATTTTTTTAAAAGAGAGATGTGCTTCCTTATTCTCACATGATAACCATCCTACCGTAGGTGATTCTATACAATCCGCAGCAATCGTAAACAGAAAAATCTTAAAATATATCTTTTTTTTTTGCTCTAAATAAACTTTTTAATTAATTTCAAAATGACAGGTGCTCTCTTATTCTCACATGATAACCATCCTACCATAGGTACTATACAATTCACAGTAATCGATAACAGAAAAACCTTAAAATATTTCATTTATTTTTCTCTGAATAAGATTTTAATCAAATTCAAAATGCGATTTATTATTTTTCGTTTATTTATATTGAGTAAATGTCTATTAAATAATTGTGTGCTGGATATTTACGACAGAGTTCCTAGTTGAAACTGACTCAGCCATGAAGTGGAAACTTCCATCGATATCTCCATGTATGAAGCTAAATCTCCATTCTCACATATTTGGACGTGACTCCAATACCAAGTACATTCAGACTAAGATTTATCATTAATGAAGCATAATGATTCCCCGGCCATATTTCATTAGAGCACGACATTCCTGTATTGTCACATCATTAGCAGGACGTCAGATGGCGTAACTGTTGCATATTTCATCGCGACTGTAGGGGACATCAGGGGTAACAGTGTGTGACACGAAAGGGATTCCATTGGTGGTCATCCCTTCTTGACAGTATCGTGGGAGAGATTGTGGCGGCCGTTAAACCATATTGACAAAAAATAATCGTTCGATATTCATTATCTGAATTATTTCACGACAAAAAGGTTGTGCCGTGTTTACACACGACGGGAAAGAATATGCACATAAACCACGATAAGAATATGCATATTGAACACTACGGGAAATAATATGCACATAGAACAAGACGGGCAAGAATATGCACATAGACACAACGGGCAAGTATATTTACATAGAAAACGACGGGAAAGAATGTGCTCATGGAACACGGCGGACAAGGATATGCACATAGAACACGACGGGCAGGAATGTGACATAGAACACGACGGGCAAGGATGTGCACATAGAACACGATGGGCAAGTATATTCACATTTAACACGACCGACAAGAATCTGCACATTTAACACGACCGACAAGTATATTCACGTGAAATACGACGGGCAAGTATGTGCACATAGAACATGACTGGCAATAATATGAAAATTGAACACGACGAGCAAGTATATTCAAATAGAACACGACTGGAAAGAATATGTACATCGAGCACTACGGCAAGGATATACACAGGGAACACGACGGACAAGTATCTTCACATGGAACACGACGGACAAGTATCTCCACATGGAACACGACGGTTAAAATATCTTCACATGGAACACGAAGGATAAGTATCTCCACATGAAACACGACGGACAAGTATGCGCACATAGGCCAGGACAGACAAAAATGTGCACAAGGGGTACGACGGACAAGTATCTTCACATGGAACACGACGGGAATGTAAACGCACATAGAACAGGACAGACAAAAATGTGCACATGGGGTAGGACGGCAAGGCAGGTATGTGTACACCACGAGGCAATCCATTAATAAAGGGTGTTGCGCTGCGTGGGATGAAGCCATTAATCTCCGCCAGCACATGTTGGGCTCCTCAAATATTCATCTCCCTCGCTGCAGTTAACATTTTAAATGAGCCCTGCGGGGATGACAGCATACCTCAGGGGTTTCCTAACTACCTCCATTCCCTAGTTGACGCCTGTAGACACAATCTACATGGATCTTGTAGTGTCGAGCTAGACTGGGACTACGATATAGTAAAAACTATAAAACGAGTATATTCCTCCAGTTTGTTAGTTAGCGCCATCGCACTCCGTATCGTCTCGTACATTTATTCCCGAGAGCAATTTGTTGAGCATTGGAAGACGCCCAGAGAGATCGTATTCCATATATCTTTTACGATTTTCAGATTACTTGACCAAATAGGTGGTTTAGAAGGGAAGGTTTTGTAAAAGCATTTTTATCACCCTCAATCGAAAACAAGCATTATAGAAGTCTGGAAATGGTAACAAGGGCGTTAAAGAAATACCACATGTTGATTATTTATTTAGTCTTGTCACCTTGTTTTCTTCTTGCTAGGTAAGTTTGTGGATTTTGATATTTAAATGGTGTTTGGTGTCTTGGGATCTCTATATTCCAAATTGTACCATTGAACAGACCAAGAACGTTCTGATCAAGCGGAATCTACTTGGCAAAGTAGAAAGAGGAGGAGAGAAAACACACGGGGAGAGAGAGTTCTGTATGACCATGAAAGGATACTGACAAGAGCATTGTATTTTTGAGAAATAAATAAACGTTTAGAAATATTTGGTAATACGTTCAATATAAACATAATCAAGGTGAATATATAGCTGTTCCGTAGAAATATTTCACTAGGAAGATGTTGGTTTGACTCTATCTAGTGGAAGTTTAGAACTAGTCCATACATCCTAGTGAGATTGCAGACTTGTAACAAATTGGAAGCATTTCACAAACGGTGGTAGGTAGAGTATTAGAGGTAGATTCCCTTGATGCAGAGAGGAAGACCCTATATCAACAAATTAAATGTACCAACACTTCACCCTGCGTATTGCTTTCAAAAATATCAGCAAACAAATCTAAGCCAATAGATCACTATAATTTTTTAGATCATCATTATGTAAGGACCAGTCAACAAATGAATGACTTTGAGACGAAGAGTAAAGCCAGTTCAATTCCTATGTAAATAACACAAGATGATTATTACCTTACCCAATTGGAAGAATCTGTATGGGGCAAGTCCCTAATAAAGGCTTTTGTGTGTGTGTGTATTGGGGGTAGATGAGTCATCAATACTTTTTTAAAGATACATTTCTACCACCAGACAGAGGATGAAACATATTGGAAGGGCGTGACTCATCAGTAGTTAACCTCCATTTTCTTAATTAGGTAGCAAAATACAGATCATGTTAAAGAACCTATAGACGACTGAAAAACTTCGAGAGCAAAGAGTTTCCTTTCAATAGAACATAACGACACAAACAATTATGATCGTTCTTCCCACAGCTACAAACCACCTTACCGCTACAGATAGCTTATATATCGAGGTAATCTACAATAAGATAATATGCATATTTATTTTAGTGACAGATATGCAAATACGTGCTTAGGATTGGGAGATGAAACTAAGATAAAGTTATAGTTGAATATGTAGTATTAGAATAATACAGGTTTAATGGTATCCTTGTGGGATTATATCGCACTTTAGTTTAATACAGAAATATTATATAAATAAGACAGACAATACCTCTGGGGCAGTTTGCTGGATCATATTTGCTAAACCTTCTGAAGTTTAAGCCCTGATGAGTGCCGCTCTCCCAATATTTTAATCTTCTATTTATTCGCTGTAGGGAAAATCGACTTTCAAAAATTAAAATAATTAGCGGTATGTGGCGAATAAATTTGCATATTTCACAGATGGATGGCGCTACCTGTCTACATAAATCTGTGCAGACGAGGAAGTAATTGGCCGGTATGTAAAAAAATGTCACCAACAAATAGCTGTTGACAGAGCCGAGATAAATTGGAAATTCATCTATTAGCTTCCTACTTCCACTTAATTAAATACCAAATATTCCTAAATGAAACTATTAGCGGCTTAATCTCTCCCTGGAGTGATGATGGATGGGCTTCCAACAGGTCCACACTTTGTAATGTGGCTTTACACAATATCTCGGTTGTGTGGATAGATGTATGCGTTGAGGTTTTTAGTTATGTTGGAGAATGCAACAAAAAGTATTTAAACTCATGGACAAATTCAAGGAAGTTGTATCTTTCAGTATGTATATCGGGATTCAGACAATAACTCTGAGAGATATTTGATACACAGTGACCATTATTGAAGACATACGAGACGCAATTTTGTTCACACTTGGTTATCTTGTGTGCCTTCAATAAATTCCACTGTAATATATTTCATAGTTATTTTCTGAATCCTGATATATATGATATAAGGTACAACTTCTTTAAGTTTTGTCCATGAGATTAATTATATTCGCATTATTTCAATAGGCAGGTATTTGCCTTTAATAAAAAGGTCATTTCCGAGAGCGCAGTCTCTTTTATCTGTTCCTCCAAATATATGAATGACACTCCATATCTATTTTATGCTTATATTACTATCATCATCTTCACCATTATCATCATCAAAACTATACTGGCTAATGCTACGCATTTTTATCATTATTTCTTATCTAAAAAGTCATATTTCTACTTTTTAGGCATGGTAGACGAGCTTTAAATTCAATGTATAAAAGTTCTAGTTTGGCATGGGAGCTAAGATTTTTCAACATGGGACCAGTGATGTTATCTGGACCAGGAGATTTTATAGGGCCAAGATAGCTTAAAGTATCGTCAAGTTTTCTCTCATGCTCTTGAAAAGGTTTACCTAAAATCTTGTTTTTGGATTTCGCAAGGTTTTTGATGAGCCTAGATTTTCTACCTATTTTTATCCTGTAAATCAAAATTGAGTTTTTCAGTGGAGCTGTAATAGTGGGCACACAAAGAGGGTTACTACCCGGTATCTATTTTTAAGGGGATTTCCAGAATTATCATTGAAAGTATTTGAGCTGCTGGGAGATGAAGTGTCTTGAATAAAGGCATGTAGCAGTCTCCATAGTTTTTTTCGCTAGTTTTTGCGTGATAATGTTAATCTGGTGGTAGTTCTCCGTTTATTTTTACATCAAATTTAATAATTTTGTTGAATAAAAATATTTCAACAAGCATTTAAAACAATGGAAGCATTGGAATTACAATTATCAAGCGATTCATGTTATAAGTGAAAGTCTCAAGTCATGCCATTACCTATCTCTAACGCCATATCGTATTTCTTCAGTTCTTAAATACAGAGTCGGTACCTATATATGGGTACACTAGAGCGGCGGTGTATTGAAAGCAGCTGGCATATTGAGTGAACTTTCAATATTCTAATTCTCAGAACAATTAACTTTAAATGACTGTGTGCGAATTCAATTACAGTTTTAAAATTTCAGATAATCCGCCCGGTCGATGGGGCCAAATGCTTTTTTCCCAGTCGATTCTCCGATTTCTCCCTTCCACCCGATTAATTAGAAGCCGCCGTCTTCTGAAAACAAAATTGTTCCGCAAGTGGACGTCGTGGCTGTAAAAAATATTTTCCTATATATTGCAAAATTACAAAAGCTAAGGTAGCTGAAGTCAAATTTGTGACGATTCAAGTTTTAAAAAAGATTAAAATTGATATTTTTTTACACACAAAGATAGAGAGAAAGACAAAAAATGTTTTAAATCGGGTCGAATATATACTTCTTATTCTTACTTATCTCCACACTGGGTGAAGTAGAATGCGTCAGTTTTTGTCATTAAGACTGGGAGCACTACTCAGTGGCAGGCCGACTTAGCTCCAAAAGAAATGGCCGCCTCTGATATGAGGAACAGACGCCATGTGCAGCCGCTCCTAACATGGAGTACAAACGCTGCTCATACTGTATACCTGGATTAGGAACCCTTACAGGGTACTATCAGCCGGGCCAGCTGAGCCCAGGTTTTTTACCGAGCTTGTTACTGCTTTCCCTCCTCCTTTTTCATCCGGGCGTGGGACCGGCAAGGGCGGAGTTTTATACTACTGGGAAATATAAACTACTAACAGAATAATACCACTTCGCCTAGGAATTCCTGATGAAAGTTTTCCCAACAGAAATTGGTTCAACACATATAAAGGTCTTGCAAGGCCTAGAGCGTCATATGACCCTATACAAAGGTTTATTATTTAATCTATGATTATTTTTATAGTAGCGCGGAGCAGGATGGTTCTTGAATTTTAATACCATATTAACCTAATCATATCCGAAATATTCTATTTTGTTCATTAATCAGCTAATTAACTTTGATATATGCTAAACTATATACAGTTAAACCTGTCTATAGCTCCCCCTCTAAATAGCGCTTCCCTCTCTATAGCGCCCAATTTTAAATACGTAGTACGATGCGATTTACATTAAAAGTGACCTGTCTATAGCACCCTATTTTGGTGAGTCCTAAGAGGGGGCGCTATAGACAGGTTTAACTGTATTCAGTTACTTACAGGTAAAATGTCCTCATTTAAAACAATATGTTTAAGTATTATTTGTTGTTGAAAATATATATGATTGGCAGTTTATACATATATGTATTTGTGTGGAAGAGATTTCATTCTTCCTCCAAAACTTTCAATGTAAATCAGAAAAATTGTCCCTACTATAGCCGCCCAGTTCGCTATTATAATACACGAATAGGAAAGCTTTTGTTCATTGAATATCTTAATCAAGAATTCAATTCTAGTGCCGGATATAAAAGCTGATACCTTATTACCATTGTCATATCATTCAATAACATATCAGATCTTCTTCTTTCTTATCTCCACTCAATCATATCAGGGTATCAAGCTTGTAAAGCTTGTTGATGGTGTCTGCTGGGGATAAGTAGAACTCATCAATGGATGAGTCAATACAGTCAATAATGTGTTTTGGGGTTGCAGGTAGAGAATTGCACTTAGTTCATAGTGAAAAAACCTAGCAACCATTACAATATCAGATGAAGGCATGCAATACCACAGCGGTCTGGTAGAGTAAATTGACGAAACCGCTGGAAGAATTCACCATTGATGAGCCGAGTCTTTCTAATATTTTTATCGTCGCATTATGGTTAGTATTAGATGACTTATTTATAAAAAATACTGAGCTCACTCTACAATATATAGAGGGTACTAATAATATCCTTTCTCTTGATAAATTCTTACAGAAGGGATCTTATGGCAATTCCTTGACATTGATTTGGTTTGGTTATCAAGACCTGAAAACGATGAAGAAAAAATGTGAGAACTCAAGGTTTTATTTGAGCATCTGCTATCAGATATTTTATAACAAGAATGCTCTTCGTATCTTCCGATTCTATTTTATATTCTCGTGTGACTCCATGGTTGTAACGTCTGGTTCGAATTCCGAATATTCAGATTCTGAAATTAAAATATATGCATCTCACTATCTCTCTTATAGAAAACATTCTATGACCAAAGCAAGTATCCATTTCCATCTATAATTTCTTTCCTCTTAGTCCAAATATTATATCATATACAAATACACTCATGGACAAAACTTAAGAAAGTTGTCACTTTCAGCGTGTTTATCGGGATTCAGACAATAACTCTGAGAGATATTTGATACACAGTGACTTTTATTGAAGACACACGAGATAACCAAGTGTGAACAGCCTCTGTCTCCTCAAAAAAAAAAAAAAAAAAACAGACGATCGGCGACACCAAAATATAAAATTTTTTTAAGTTTTGTCCATGAGTGTAAATTGGGTAACTAATAGGTAACATCAATTTATAATAGAAAATACTATAGATGGACGATTTGAAAATATCCTTTTATTTGTAGTCGTAGGTTGGTAGATGCACATATAAGAGGCGAGAATTGAAATGGTAAATGATGTTTTTAATAAAAAAAAGACAGAAGTCGGTGTCAATCAGGAGAAGCTAGTGAAGACGGTGGGGGATGACGTGGTGGAGGCAGAAGAGAAGATTAAAAACGAAGTAGGCATATCCTGACCCGGAGCACATGTGCTTTTTAGATGGCAGAGCGCCATCTAGTGGAACAGAAATTAAAAAAAAAACATTGATTCAACTTGTTCCCTGATATTTGGCCAACCCATTTTCTTGATAAATCAAGAAAAGCTATTCACGAACGCGTTTCGCGCTGTTGGCGCTGGTCAGCGTGGATCAGGCTGTACCACTGCGACCGAAAATATTTCTGGTCCCAGTGGCTTCTTGAGAAGAATTTAATCTGAAGGAGAAGAGAAAGAATAAGTTGGTTGAAAGTGAACGAAGTTGAAAGAGTCTGGAGAAGACTCAAAAGAAAGAACCGATGCCTATTGGCCGCTGTTATTGGGAAAAGAAAGAGCATCTGGATGGGAAATGTGTTGAGATGGATGGCTTGAGGAAGAAGGATCTGAAGTGCAGAATTGACGGCAAGAAAACTGATGGTCAGGATAGGAAGTTAGTATAAAAGGAAGTAAACCTGTTTTTTCTTGTAGAAGAACGTCTGTGTCCGAAATCTAGATAATAAAATGCTTTGAAAAGATAAACTTACCCTGGAGGCCTGAAATATTTTACTCAATAGGAAGTTATGTAGAGATACGTAAAGCGGAGAGTTCTAGAAAGAGAAACGTGGCACTACTGGAAACCAGGATAAGAACAGAACTCTAAGGAAGATATTGATAATATATCTGTTAGGGATTGTACGTATGTGTATAGGATCGTTTTATTTGTTTCACTATTTTCTGAAATTCGAAGTCTGAGATCCGGGTAACTTCACTCAGCACTGGATACATAGAACTAAGGCTGTAATCAACGACAACAGCGGGGTGGGTGAAACTATAAAAGTGTTTATTGTCAGAGACGTAATTAAAAGCAGCCGAGCCCCCAAGGAGCCATTGACCGAGGTGCTAAGTGTCAATAAAGGTTTCTGCAATTGGGGATGCAAATTAGAAGGTGCCGAACAAAGACCATGCAGGACAAACACACTTGTTTCACCCGCAATTAACACTAATGAGGCTAATATTTGGACAAAAGTTGAAATAGGAGTTTTTCTTTGGGGGACCAAGACGGTCATTTGTTAAGCCTAACCCAATTAGACGCCACCCTACATCGCAATTATTCTAAAATATTCGGGTGTATTGGCCCATTTCAATTAGCTCTTGGCTTGCCCATTTCATTAGCTCTCGCTAAGCCTAATTGTTTACTAGTTAACAAAATATTTAATTGGAGCTCTCTATTTGGGCGGCAGCTGGAGAAACCTGGAGGTTTAATTGATTCAGACTTCCTTAGTTCAGTTAGTACAAGTGACTCACAAGGATTGGCCACGCTAATCTCCTCCCGGATTATCCACAAATAAATCCTTTAGGATCTATCTGGGGATTCAGTGAGCGTTTGAAAACTCATTTACAGCGAAAGACTGTCATACACTCATGAACAAAACTTGTGGAAGTTGTACCTTTTAGCATGTATATTGGGATTCAGACAATAAATCTGAAAGGTATTACAGTGACCTTTATTGAAGACGCGAGATAACCAATATACCCTAATGGACAAAACTTAAGTAAGTTGTACCTTTTAGCATGTATATTGGGATTCAGACAATAAATCTGAAAGGTATTACAGTGACCTTTATTGAAGACGCGAGATAACCAATATACCCTCATGGACAAAACTTAAGGAAGTTGTACCTTTTAGCATGTATATTGGGATTCAGACAATAAATCTGAAAGGTATTACAGTGACCTTTATTGAAGACGCGAGATAACCAATATACCCTCATGGACAAAACTTAAGTAAGTTGTACCTTTTAGCATGTATATTGGGATTTAGACAATAAATCTGAAAGATATTACAGTGACCTTTATTGAAGACGCGAGATAACCAATATACACTCATGGACAAAACTTAAGTAAATTGTACCTTTTAGCATGTATATTGGGATTCAGACAATAACTCGGAAAGATATTACAATGACTTGTATTGAAGACACACGAGACAACCAAGTGTGTATAAAATTTCATCTGTCTCCTTCCGGCGACCTCAAGGACTTTACACTTCCTTAATTCTTGATCATGAATGTATGCCACACAGAAGTCTGAACACCAATAACGGTCTTGTTGCTTATAATTTCATAATGCGTCTGTTTGTGAGTTAGAGGTATATGTCAAACCTACTTCTATATATGCAGACATTAAGTTCACATAAGTCAAATTCCTTTTGACACCATTATAATCTGTTATATATACATTTGTGACAAAAATAAAACAAAAATTTAGTTTCATAAATTTCTGCTTACAATGAATAATTTCGGTTTTCTTATTTTTCAAGATTAATGCGTCTTCACACAGCTAACGAGCTTTTTGTCTGGGCGAATATTTCACGGGCTTTTAGACGCTGACGTGTTAAAACATTTAATTATCCTTTTTGTAATTACAGGGAGATAAGAAACCGGGTTCACCTCGGGGAGTTTACAGTTCTTGTAAAATTTCATCTGTCATCCCATGTCTTCACACATAAGTACTGACTTCTCGAGGCTGTTGTGTATTTTTTTATCAGAATTGTATTTAGTTCCTTTCTCTATCTCTTTGCAAGATACTTTTATATATTTAATCTCTATATTAATAAAGATATACTTACGCGCCCATAATGCTTCAGCTATATTCCAAAGATATACTTTGTTGAGTAAAATTAATTCAGGCCTCCAGGGAAAGTGTATTTTCAAAACATTTTTATTCTCTAGCTTTCGGGCACAGACACCCTTCTACAGGAGAAAACCTGGTATAATGATTCGCCAATAGAACACGAGTTAAATATAATTGGATACTGTTTTACATAATTTTATAAAATTCTATAGATATAAAGATATTTTATATTAACTATTATACAAACTGAGACAAATATATTTTAAAAATAAATATATTATATTAAAATATTATTTTATTTAAAATTATATTTTATAGATTCAAATATTCTGTTAAATCGACCGCCAGAGGTCACGCTTCCCCTATAAAAACTCTTAGTTGTTGGTTTACCCGATGGCCGGCTCAAATCTTTTGTACATTATGTAAATAAGTTTTTCATATTTTAGATTCTTACGCCTTAAGCCAGGCAGTACTTTTATCAAATTATGTTTTCTTATATATTCCATAAACTCAATTAAAGCAATTTCTAATCATTATTATTTTTATTGTATTTTCAATATTTTTGCCACGACTGCATTACCAATACCATTTAGTACTAAAAAGAACCAGCAAATAATTACCATAGCATAATCCTCAAGATAATTATAAATAAAACAGAATCTCTTTTTTAATAATATCTTTAATAAGAAGAAAAACAAATAAATAAATATAGGCCACTAGAAAATAACTGAGGAAGCAAGTAATACATATTAGGCTGTAGGCACTATGTGTCAAATGGAAATGATCGTGTTTTATTCTGAAGATGTTCTAATAGCATTCTGGATACACAAGATTTGTTATAAAAATTATGGAGATATTTTCACCATAATCCAAACAGGATCTAAATAGGTGCTCTTCAATAAGAACATTTGTCTGTTCGATTCTGAAAAGTTTCTAAAAAATTCGGAAAACAATAAAATTGACCATTAACAAAATCTAAATCCATTTCGGCTGAAGTTAAAACAGTAAAAATATTTATTGGGGAATATAATTCAATCTCTTCATAGTTTGATATATGAACCAAAGCAATTATTTTGGACTTATGTGTGTGTGATCAAAATATATATTTGAGAATAAACGCAATATAATTAGGAAAGCCTTGAACTCGTGAACAATCGCTGTATGAAGATTGACGTTCGGCATCTAGAAATATATAACGTTCATTTTTGTTTTAAAATAAACTTTTAGAACAAAATCAAAATTCGGCACGTAATTCGAAATAGTAAATATATATCTAAAAACCGTATATAACTTGTGAAAACTACAATGATGAGGGTCAATAGCCCGAAACGCGTCCGTGGTTAGCTTTTCTTGATTAATCAAGAATGGGTGTTTGGTCAATTCTGGAATAATTAAAAATCAACGAGAATAGTTGCTATTCATTCCGATAAATGGCGAAGCCATCAGCAACTTTCAGTTGCACGATAAGGAGATGCCATTTTTTTATAAAAGTGGAATTGTTTTGAAAATAGTAGATATCCAGATTTAAATCTTTAGATAATAAAAAGGTAAATATTGGATTGAATAAAAATATTTATTAACCAATATTTCGGTTATATATAAAGGGCTGAAGGATAACCTTTATCGAGGCATTGCATATTTAAAATTTTACAAAATGTAATTCTTTGACAAAGTTCGACGTTCAGAAAACCGAAATATTAGAAAATAAATATTTTTATTCAGATATTTGCATTTTTAAAACCTAAAAGTGAAATTGTGTTTGGATCGGTTGAATAAAATAAGAAAAAAAAACATCTCCTGATTGTGCAAATGAAAGTTGTAAGGCGCAAGCAATCTGAAACCTTTAGCTCCATGATCAGGATCTGTATTAACGTATATAAATAGTGTGATTGAAGAGATCACATTGGATATTAGAGAGAAATGTTCCTTTAAAAAAGAATGTCTGCTTGTTGAGCCGAGTTAGAGGGCAATTGGAAAGATGAATGGCGAGAGGAACCCCTCTGTGACTCATTACACTTGGCTTGTCTCCACGTGCCGTCCCTGATTTATTGATGGGGCATTGGATGTGGCAGAGAGAATTCTAACATGGCACAAGCTGAACCTCCAGTAAACGAACAGGTTTGAAGATCGGCGCTCAATGAAGATCGCCTTCAAGAAATACAAAGATATACAACATCAAATTGAATATTATTTTAAACAGTATATTGAATAATTCATTCTAACACTATTCAAAAACAAACTATTCGTATAAAAGTATGCATCTTTTTCTGTGCATATTTGAAAAACTACAATATAATTTTCTTTTATTATAAAGGCTAATATATTAAAAAAAAAAAACAAAAAAAAAAACACTATATGCATTTGAAACTATACACTCATGGACGTAACTTAAGAAAGTTGTACCTTTCAGCATGTATATCGAGATTCATACAATAACTCTGAAAGATATTTAATACACAGTGATATTTATTGAAGATATACGAGATAACCAAGTGTGAGCAAAATTGTCTTTGTCTCCTTAAAAAAAAAAACAGACGACACGTAACATCAAAGATGTTTTCCTTAAGTTTTGTACACGAGTCAATATGGTATATATGGTTATAAAGATTTATAATTGGGTTGAGATGGGGGGGAGTTTAATCCATAAAAAATATTTAAAATGTAAAAAGATTTCGTTGACTCGAATATTCAAAATAAGATATTGAAAATAATTTGAAAAACTTCTTTCATCTTTGTTTAGTTCCCTCAAAATATTTATAAATTTAGATTAATATATATATATCCTATACCTCTCTCTAGTTTTATAAACATATATATTATATAATCTAAAATTCAAGTATTTTATTATTTTAAAACATGTATTTTATTTTCATCATTGACTGTTATTTTATTTTTGACCATAGATTTAGAGGATACCACTTTGAATTTTGTTGTAAATATGTATAGTTAACCTACCTATTTTTTTAAATCACGAATATAGAATTTATTTTATAAATTCTATATTACTGTGATAAATAATTCTATGTGTAATTTTCTTCAAGTAATTCAAAATAAAAACTACTTGATAAGTAAATAGTTTATTTCCTATTTTCACGACTGCACCACCAATTCTACTTTTTACAACAAAACAAAATATTCATAACGTATATATATATAAGAAATGGAAGCATTATAAAACACGAATGTTTCTTTTTTTCAAACACAATAAAAACTCTTCTACTGTCCTTACTGCGATGGAAAAATATATTGGAAGGGCTTGGCTCATCAGTGGTGAACCCTCCCAGCGGTTTCGCCAATTTAATCTACAAGACCGCTTCTCAAAGAGCTCCATTATAATAATAATGTTTCCATTTTTCATGTATAGATGGCAGGTTATCGTCTTATCTTAAATTGTAAACTCTTCGATTTCTCAAATAAATCCCAACATATCTTAGCATTGTGGGCAGGAATTAACAAACACGTTGTTTACTTTATTATATTCTATTGTGTAGGAATGGCAGGGAATATAGAAAACTAATGAATTATGTAATCTCTTTATCTGCAATAGTTTCATTTAGATTCTAAGTTGTTTATTGTCGGAAGTAACTTCCATCCTTGTTGTTCCCATTATTGTCGTAGCTCTGCTGTGACACCCAACGTCAAGCTGCTGAGAGAGATTGAAACTGCTCTTATTATTTCGTTCATATAAGTTTATATAAGGTTAAATACACACAAATAAATAAATATAAATCAATGAGATTGAATAGAAATAATATATAGTTAAACCTGTCAATAGCGCCCCTTCTAAATAGTGTCTTCCTCTCTATAGCGACCGATTTTAAATACGTAGTACGATGCGATTTACATTAAAGTGACCTGTCTATAGCACCCTATTTTGGTGAGTCCCAAGAGGGGGCACTATAGACAAGTTTAACTGTATATGAATAAATATATATATACAAGTCGTGATTGGTGGCGCCCACCGCGGGAAAGACTCCGCCACCAATGGACTGCGAGAGTTCTCTCCCACAGAGTGGGCAGGTCGATGTTATGGCTGGAAAGAGACAGACAGACAATTGACAATTTACATTATTTTATTTACATATTGTTGATACAGCTATAAGTTTTCAATCCGCATTAATCTGTGAATGATAAAAAATAGTTTACAATGATGTCACACACACAATGATGTTATTAAAAACAATTAGATATATTTAATTAAAAAGACATATTTTGGATCAAAAAATCATTTATTTTACCAATATTTCAGCTGGCTGAACGCCAACCTTTATCAAGGTGTTATAACATTTTAAAGTGTGTCAACAACAAACTCAACAAAGTTTGTTGTTGACACACTTTAAAATTTTAATAACACCTTGATAAAGGTTGGCGTTCAGCCAGCTGAAATATTGGTAAAATAAATGATTTTTTGATCCAATATATGCCTTTTTAATTGAAGATTTATCTATGGATTGCTCAATTTTCAAATCAATTAGATATATGTTATGTATAAGGAAATTAAAGCATTAGGGCACGGACCTTTCGTTTACACATAGAACAAACTTCTCCTCTCCTTACTCTGATGAAAATATTTCTGTAAGGACAGTAGAAGTTCATTTTATGTGTGAAAGAAAATCCATAAAATTACTTTAATGTACCATATATATGATAATGCACAATTTGTATTATAGATTATAATCACAAGGTAATAAGACCAAATCCAATTAAATAAATAGTGTGTAACGTTTCGGTGACAGCGTTGTTACTGAAACGTCACACACTATTCATTTATTTGGATTTGGTCTTATTATCTTGTGTTTACCATAAATTAAAAACGCATTATTGCTTTATATATGTACATGTTATAAAAACCAAATGAGATTTGATTTTCTGCTTGAATTTGGAATTGTTGAGATTATCTTGATTTTGGTTATCTTTAGGATTAAGCTATGGAGTTATTTGCTGGTTCTTTTTAGTACTATATGGTATTGGTGATGCAGTCGTGGCCAGAATCTTGAAAGTAAAATAATAAAAATAGTTTTGATAAGAGATTGCTTTAATTGAGCTTTAGGATAAACATAATTTGGTGAGAGTAATGCCTGGCTTAAGGCGTAAGAATAAATAAAACAAAATAGTATTTACATAATTACAAACATGTTTGAGCCGACCAGCGGGGAAGAACAACAATGAGTATTTATAGAGAAAGCGTGACCTCTGGCGGTCGATTTAAACAGAGTATTTGAATCGATGAAATATATTTTTAAATAAAACAATACCTTAATATAACATATATATATGTTATGTTATGTACACTGAATATGTACATGGCATTACCGCTGTAGAGTTTGATGGAAGATCACCAGCGGGTCTCCAGCGACACCACGTATTTCGAATCTAAGAAGAAAACGCAGATCGCGTGATAGAGAAATAGCGGTTTAAGATCCAATGTAAAACATGGAACTAAGATCTTCTATATCAGAAAAATCTCTATGCACGCTGGGGAACGGTCATATCGGGGATTTGCTAGCTCTGGGAGTAAAATAATCTGACAAAAAGTGAAGATTTTTCAGGCTGGTCTCCTGAGTCTAACAAATACTTTGTTTACGATAGGTGGCGGTGATTGTATCGCTGTGATGTATGGTGAGAGGACGTCCCAGGAGAACATCCTGACTGTCCCTAGATAACTCGGCCATGTTGGCTACACATTTGGTAATTTTCATTCTCTCAAACTCAGAAAATTACGACATTACCTCTCAAATTAAATGGAACAAAACGTAACCTAATTGTTTACAATTATATTTTGAGGGGTCGGTGGAAGGCTGGTTAAACCGTTTGGTTTTCGACCACTACGACCCGGGTTCGATTCCCGCATTGGACACTTTTTTCTGTTTAAAAAAAAAATGCTCCAATGGCCCCCGATTCTTGCAAAAGTCCAACCCCACCAGCGAGTGCAAGTAACCAAACGGGGCTCTGGCACATTTGTAAGTGCAAAGTCGAACCTGTTTTCACATGTGTAGACATGTGGTGCGCTTACAGTAAAAAGCAGTCGCTAACTACCCACCATGATTATCATGACCTCTACCACGTGTACTACGGATAAGCAAAAAAACAAAACAAATATATTTAGTATGATATCAAATGAATCATCGATCAATATTCTAGAGAAAATATTAACAATGATGATAAAAGTATTTTTAAGGTGATATATTTATGATCCTTAGTTGCACCGTTTGATCATTCAAGTGTTTGAATATACGATTAGAACTTACTCGAATATTACGCTCAACATGGAGACAAAACTTAGGAAGTTGTACCTTTTATCATGTATATCGGGATTGAGACAATAACTCTGAAAGATACACTAATGGACAAAACTTAGGAAGCTGTACCTTTTATCATGTATATCGGGATTCAGACAATAACTCTGAAAGATACACTAATGGACAAAACTTAAGGAAGTTGTACCTTTTATCACGTATATCGGGATTCAGACAATAACTCTGAAAGATACACTAATGGACAAAACTTAAGGAAGTTGTACCTTTTATCACGTATATCGGGATTCAGACAATAACTCTGAAAGATATACTCATGGACAAAACTTAAGGAAGCTGTACCTTTTAGCACGTATATCGGGATTCAGACAATAACTCTGAAAGATACACTAATGGGCAAAACTTAAGGAAGTTGTACCTTTTATCACGTATATCGGGATTCAGACAATAACTCTGAAAGATACACTAATGGACAAAACTTAAGGAAGTTGTACCTTTTATCACGTATATCGGGATTCAGACAATAACTCTGAAAGATATTTTATACACAGTGATCTTTCTCGAAGATTCACGAGATAACAAAGTGTGGACAAAAAATTGTCTCCGTCTCCTTAAAAAAAAACACTTGAAAGATTTTCTACTCAAGTTTTGTCCATGAGGGTAGAATAGAAAATGTTTAAAACTTTTTTTTAAGGATTAGAAAAACTCCCTACTTTTTTCGTCGAAAAATCATTGGGACGACTTTGTACATGAGTGGTGATCATTTACAACGGTTTATCATTTTAAGGCATCAGATATCTCTAATAACGAATATTTGTACCCATAAAGTCAGCACTTTAAAATACTTTTGTTCGAATTATTTATAAATACTATGAACATAAGCTTTCAACAGTAAAAACACAAATGAATAAATGCATCGATCATTGCTCTTCCACAAAAACCTTGAAATAATGTAGAAACAGTACAAACGTGAAATTGCACTGGGATCAGATTGATAAATAAAGAAAAGTACATCTGATCGTGAAACTAAAAGATCGTGCAAGCCGTTAGCAACTTTTAGCTGCACGATAAGTGGAGATGCCCTTTTCTCAATTCTAAAATAAGTCTGTTGAACATAATTTTAGTCATTATAAGGTCTATTTGCACACCAAACATATATCTGTAACGAATTCACGAATTTACTAAATTTAAAGTCTCGAGATAACGTTCAAACAGCACGTATCATCCACCATGCACGTACATTTCAAAAAGTTGTTTCACACAGAAATAATGTCATATATTTTTCTCTAAATATATCATAAGTATTTAAAATATGTAAATAATAATGTGTATATGGATATTGGTAAAATGAATGATATTTTGATCCAATATATGCCTTTTTAATTGAATAATGTGTATTTAAAATAGTATTTATTATTAATTTGGTAACGTGATAATCCTGTTGAAGGACTGATAAGTCCGAAAGCTTGAAAATAAAAGATATACAAGAAACTTAATCCTGGAATCTTTATTAAATTTATAAAATTGTTAGATATTTGTAAAATTAATTTGCACCTCCTAATAGTTAAATTAGGCCTGTAACTATTCATAGAATAATTAATCTTACCATCTCTACTAATTCTTCCATGACATCATGTTATATGGGAAGAAGGTGTTGTTGCCAAAGAAACAAAATAATGGATGGAGTACAGGATGTAAGTCTCAAGTTGATTTAGGCTGAGGAGTGTTTGTCTTTGAGAACTGCTAGCCACAGCGGTTGCTTCATTGGACCGCGGATGATCCAATCAGGTTCGAGGAGGAGTTTGTGAGAGGCCTCTTGTACAGCCCCTACCTACATATATATATATATATATATATTGAATATTTGAATAAATATTTCTGATTCTTTAGCATTGTATATATGGAATTGGGCATTAGTGTGGAGTTCATGGAATACAGACTCATCAAATCCTGTTTTTTGAAGTCGTTAACTAAATTTAAATATAGACTAAAATAAACTCTTCGAGTTAAAATAGAAAAATAAAACAGAGATTGAAAGATGCACAAGATACCCCTCTTCAATCTCCGTTTTATTTTGATAAATTTAAATATATTCATTGAAATTATCATTGAATCTAGTTTTATAAAAGGAATATATTATGCTTAGTTTTTTTACTTATGTAGAAGGGCGGAAAAGCCCGAAAGATTGATAATCTATATTAATAAAATGCAAATTTCATAAGAGGACATCACTAAAAACTTTCGTTACAATGCATCAATTTCGACCAAATTTTCAACATTTATGTAAAACGAGATGGAGCAGGTTTTGCTTAACATCAAAATATTTTTCCCTAACATTAACATGCGTAACTTCGCTGTTATCGATTAAATACAAAAAAAATCAACAGAGTTAATTTTATTTATATATAAATACAAAATTAAATTTCAACAGAGTTAATATTTTTACATACTAGCTAATAATCTCAATCTAAAAATATAATATAAAAAGCCAACAATGAAGAGTGTATGGAAGATAAAAAGCCAACAATGAAGAGTAAATGTAATATAAAAAGCCAACAATGAAGAATGAATGTAAGATAAAAAGCCAACAATGAAGAGTGAATGTAATATAAAAAGCCAACAATGAAGAATGAATGTAAGATAAAAAGCCAACAATGAAGAGTGAATGTAAGATAAAAAAGCCAACAATGAATAGTAAATGTAATATAAAAAGCCAACAATGAAGAATGAATGTAAGATAAAAAGCCAACAAAGAAGAGTAAATCTACTTATATAATTGCCTTATTCTGTCTGTGTGAAGTTCACAGATAGATTTTGGTCAGAATATAATATAAAAAGCCAACAATGAAGAGTAAATATGATATAAAAAGCCAACAATGAAGAATGAATGTAAGATAAAAAGCCAACAATAAAGAGTAAATGTAATATAAAAAGCCAACAATGAAGAATAAATTTAAGATAAAAAGCCAACAATGAAGAGTAAATATAATATAAAAAGCCAACAATGAAGAATAAAGGCAATGTGACACGGCAATGTGACACGGGAAAAAATGTTCACTAGATAAAACTATGATTTTCTAATGTAGAAAATTAGGAAAGACAAAATTCAGGATGACACGGCACACAGGGACCGGGAAAAAATGTTCACTTTATCGAGAGATTCAAATTTACGAGTTTCAAATTATCAAAATATATCTTTTTTTTTAAAATAAGTTTTTAGAGAATTGTTTTAACAAATGTTCGCTAGACAAACCTTTACTCGGGTAAAACCCCGGGCGAAGCCGAGTACGTTTTATAAGTTTATTGAGAATTGTTTTAACAAATGTTCGTTAGACAAACATTCACTCGGGTAAAACCCGGGCGAAGCCGGGCATATCCGCTAGTTCAATAATAAAATCAAAAGAAACTCATCTACAGAAATCTATCGAACTATTTAAATTTATATTATACATCGTGCAATTATCAAACGTAAGTTTAAATTGCATATTTACCTGTAGTTGCATAATACCCCCCTGCTATCAAGCAGCACTAAGGAAGGCCTAGCGACACCCAAGGTAAACAGCTCAGCAACACTAATCAAGTTAGGGACTGTTTCATCCAGTCTCCCCCCAGGCACTCCTGTTCTTTCTTTTCTTTCTCTATTTATCTCTTTGTTCTACTACATTCAAATCAATCACTAGATCTATTCATCTCAAAGGTTTTTCAGATATATTATTCGTATTTAGGTAACCCAGGGGCTACTGGAGCCGCGTACAGAAGTCACCATCTACCTGTGCTGTTCCTTCTGACTTCAAGTCTTGGTTTTCTGGTGACCTAGAAAGAAAGAGTCCTTACATGAATAGACACAAAGATCTCTAAGATTTAATTAACTCTCCCTGAGTCGACCACGATATGGTATTAGAGAGAGATAGAGTTTGACCATCCAACTCTTCCATAAACCTCAATGCTCAACTTTCAATCCACTTACTCTATGTAACATATATGATTTGCATATAGTCGTGTTTTGGATTTCCATAATAAATGTATTGCATATGCACATGTATACCCTTGTCTGTATTTAATAGTATTTGGTTGAGACCTATTTACATAAGCCAAATAGTCATATTGTTAATAAGAAAATAGCCATATTTAATTGAATTTGAGTTATTTCTTTTATAAGAAGTTAAACAAAACATTTAGTGAAATGTAGTTGCAATTCCAATTATGAAATTGAAACTTGTCGATTTTTTTTTTGTCACGGTAATTTTATCGCTTCTATCCACTCAATTTACCTTTTTTTCTTATCCCACTATTGTTTTAAATTTCAATTAATTTCATTTGATTGATTTCTCGAGAAAATATAAATTAATTACTTGATAAAAACACTCTTTTGATTATTAAAACATTTTTATCTCTGATTTCAATATTTTCATATGGAAGATCTCACAAATTTGTCTCTTTAATCACATATCAATATATTTGTAATGATTCCATATGCAAATTTTATTCTTAAAGTAAATATGCAGCATATATGTAAATATGTATTAGTTTTCTGATAGAAAATTAATTATGTAAAATGATTGGATGTATATAGAGTGTAAGAGGAGAGTGAAAGTATCTTATTTATAGAAATAAATGGTTTATACCTTATAGTGTTCGTCAAGTGCTATTTTTGTTAGGTAGAGAACACAACAATATTAAATTTAAAAAGATTGCCTTATAAGAGAGAGAGAGTAGATAAATAAAATATAACTCTTCCATAACGATATTATTCAAGAGTAATGAAAATTAAAATATCTTTAACATACTGTTCCAAAAATTGATTTAAACATTTATTCGTTGTATATAGTTAGAAGTTATATTCCTAGTTGCTCCTATTGAAGGGCATGTTGTCACGAAATATACAGAAATAAAATTATAGAAGAAACTTGGCCTTGAATGCTTTAATGATTTTATCGAATAGAAACATTCAATTTAGGTTACGGAAGCATCTAGCAAATATTTAATATTTTTATATTCAAGATATCTCTATATGTATTTTTTAAATATTGGGAAAATAATTCATAAATGTTGGAACGAATTAAACACGCGCGTGTGTGTAGGTGAATTACTTTAAAAAGAACACGCAGAAGGAGAGTTGACATTAGAATCTTATTAAGGTAGAGGGCCTTCTTGTATATGTCACTAGACGCCAACACAGGACACACGGCCGCAAGAGATGAATTTCCTACCGTAACATCAACCTGGAGTCATCCATTCCTCCCGTGACCTACCACAGAGTAAATCCGCCCAGAATCATCCCCCCATAATGGTCCAAATCTCCAGACAATCCTCGTAAAAAGAGATCCGACACCCACGAAGGTAGTTTCCTGGCAATGTCACCGATAGATACAACCATGGCTCTACGACACCTAACTACACAATATTCTTTTTTTACTCAAATTTAAAATAGTAACGATTAATATTTAGTATTTCTACAAATATTACTAAATTAATACTACTAATACTAGCGCAAAGAAAAATTTATATTATTTGAATTCTACTAAATTATTATATATAGAGCTTGTTTCGAATACAAAAGATATAAACTTCGAGAAAGAGAATAAGTAAACTAATTATTTTCCGAAAGATTGCTTGTGAAAATAATCCGCCATATGTTTTATTGGCAAAAGTAATGAAAATCAAGACCAATGCATTGACCTTACACAAATTCTGGAGAACAGCAGTGTCAAAAAGCGCAACAAAGAAGAACAACCCAACTTGAGGAAAGATTTATGTTATTCTCCACCTCTAGGAGAATACTATATAGGACGAGTTTCCCTAATAAACGTCTCTATTTCTGTTCAATAACTGTTAGGGAATCTTGGCTTTGAAGCATGAATATTATTTTATTTAAAAAACTTTTTTTATAAAAAAATAAGTATTTAAGGTGAAAATATCAGACTGCCATGAATTATCCTTGGAAGTTTGATATTTCCATCTCATATATTGTTACAAGGAATTAATTTATTGATTTATGAATATATTATTTATAAAATTGAACTATTTCACCACTCTACAATAAAACAAATGTACAACGTAAATTGTACTAATAAAAATCATCATCAGACAAAAGAATAAATGAATAAATACATTTTGTCACGAATTCTTTTGTCTGATGATGGTGACAATGCTATTGCTAAAATGTCACACACTAATAAATAATTTGTATTAGGTCTTATTTTCTTGTTTTATAATCTATAATCCAAATTGTGCTTTATCACGTAAATTGTACAAGTTTCCTATACAGAGAGAATAGATAGACTGATCTCTTTCCAAAGAATCTACCCTATTTTCTGAGAAAGGTCTGGAAAACACAATAATTTACGTCCAACAACACGCACAGGTATAAATATTGGATGTCTATGTGGTCGCCATATTGTTAACATGGCGCTTTCCGTGCAGCAATTACTGATGCCTCCATTTGTCCCGCCTTCTTTAACCACACATGTTCGTTTGAACTTATAAACAAGTCAGAAAAGTCATTAATGATTTACCAACCAACCGAAAAGGTTTTCAAACTTCATTTATTAACCAATAATGCTATTTGAACTTCATTTACAACCAAGATGGTCATTATGCCTCCTCACACACTGCTAAAAAATAATTAGAACTTCACTAACAAACCAAAATGACCATTTGAACATTATTTATATGGCAATAAGGTCATTTTAAATTCAATCACAAACCGAACAGGTCATTTCATAAATACTTGTTAGTCAATACGTTGATTTTAACTTCATTAACAAGCCAAAAAGGTCATTGAAACATTATTCATTAGTATCGTATTATATTCCTTTATTTTCTTCTTTAAACTCTACTCAAACCATGTAATTATTCAATTGTTTATGTAATATAGTATCTTAGTGTTGTTTCTTGACGTAAGCATCCCTTTTGAAGATATCGCGTCTGATTTGTTAATAAATATATAAATTAGTCAATATTTTGATATGAACTTAATTCACAAGCCAAAAAGGTCATTTCATAATCACTTATTAGTCAATACGTTGATTTGAACTTCATTCACAAACCTAAAAAGTCATTTCATAAATACTTGTTAGTCAATACGTTGATTTGAACTTCATTCACAAGCCAAAAAGGTCATTGAAACATTATTCATTAGTATAGTAATATATTCATATATATATTCCTTTATTTTCTTTTCTAAATTCTACTCAAACCTTGTAATTATTCAATTGTTTATGTAATATAGTATCTAAGTTCAGTGTTATTTCTTGACGTCCCTTGTGGGGATGTCGCGTCTGATTTGATAATTAATAAATCAGTAAATATTTTGATTTGAGCTTCATTCACAAGAAAAAGAGTTCATTTGAACATTATTCATTAGTAAATATGTTGATTTGAACTCTTCTCATATACTATGGGGGTCGGTGGAAGGATGGTCTAAACCATTGGTTTTCGACCGCTACGACCCCGGGTTCGATTCCTGCATTGGGCACTTTTTTATGTTTAAAAAATGCTTCAAAGGCCCCCGATTCTTGCAAAAGTCCAACCCCACCAGCGAGTGCAAGTAACCAAACGGGCCTCTGGCAAATTTGTAAGTGCAAAGTCGAACTGGTTTTCACATGTGTAGACATGTGGTGCACTTACAGTAAAAGCAGTCGCCTACTTCTACCCACCATGGTTATCATGGCCTGTACCACGTGTACTAGGGATAAGCAAAAAAAAACAACAACAAGCTAAATTTTTCACTTTGAACTTTACTTGCAACCCAATGAACCTTTTATCATACTCTCAAACCCTTAGTCTCTATTCACATATCGGAAAAGAAATACCAAACTTCATGAACCAACCAACAAAAATGACATTTGAATTCCCCTTTTACAAACCAGATTTATCCATTCAATTCTGAAGATAAAATATAAGAATTCAGACTCCACTTACAAACCAGATTACAAAATATCGAATCCAATGTTGAGCTAGAAATTTGATTTATTCTGTATTAACAAACCAGAAAAGTCATTTTGATTAAACTATAATAATAGAAAATAATTTTTCTCCAATAAGAATAAGTTGATTTAAATGTGACCATTTGGGAGGGTTCACCACTGATGAGCCAGGCCCTCCCATTAATTTATTATTACAGTAAGGGAAGTATAAAATTGTTTTAATTTTAAAAATATTAATTGGCTTCTAAAATAGTTTCAATTTATTATAACAGATGGCGTATTAATTCATCATTTTATAACTATATTTAATAAATTGTCTTTCTACATAATACTGTATAGATATTGCCATTAATTGAAAAAACATATATTGGATCAAAATATCATTTATTTTACCAATATTTCAGTTGGCTGAACGCCAACCTTTATCAAGGTAAAATTTGGTAAAAATGGTAAAAAAAGGTAAATAATAGTAAAATAAATGATATTTTGATCCATTATATGCCTTTTAATTTAAAGATTTATTTATGGATTGCTCTATTTTCAGAAATATATTGTCATAAGATTTGTTCCTATAAGTCCCGTTGAAGTCACGTGGAGAATACAAACAAAACAGATGGATGAAGCGAACATTTCACAAAATCAGAGAAGGCAATAGATACAGTGAGCTAAAAATAAACATAAATATCAGAAACTAAATATAAACGTATGGTAATCCAGACGTAACTATTCTGAATATAGTTAAGAACGTTGTTCGATAGACTTTTCCAATTTCTATGTAAATAATTACAAGATCGATACAGGGTTTATCATCAGCTAGAAGGTCAATATATTCTCTAACTTCCATCCCTGGGTTCATTAATTGGTGGAATATTTCATTTGTGAAACTATCAAATTTAATGCCTCAATAACTTTTAATTAATCGAGAGTTAATGACCAAATTTAAATTCATGATGAATGCTTTAGTTCTTTTGACGTGTCGAACAAACCTTGTGCCGTTTGGAGATAATTAACCCTTGTAACTTAGAAGTCATGTAGGGTGATGGTATAGGATAGACAAATAAACATTTATAGCAAAAATAAATCAATCATTTGAATCTAATACACTCAATTTAACTTAATATTCTTTAGATAAAAACATATATTGAATTGAATAGAAATATTTATTTGCTAATATTTCGGTTGGCTGAACGCCAACCTTTATCAAGGCATAGCAACGCATTTATTTTGTAAATACATACATTGTATATCCCACAAAATAAATTGTTATGCAATGGCTTTGACATACAGATTGGTTTTCATACAACTGAAATAATTGTAAATAAATATTTTTATTATCAAAAGTTTTAAAATATATGAAATGCTCTATTTTCAAAATGATTTACTTAAAAAACTAAATTGCCCAAAATAATAAGCCAGGATTTTGAAACAATATTTTTTCCAATTATATTCACTCGATTTTTATTCTGTAAGGCATTTATATAATTACTTTTATCTCAAAAATTAAAACTAATAAATAAAATGTATTAACAAATTACTCTGCGAATAATTTTTAAAAATATTTTCTGTATTTATACGTTACCTCAGCTAGAAAGATTTTTTACAACTTTTCGGTGAATAATACACTTATAGAGACAAAACATATAGAAGTAGAAAGTCGTTAATGACGACGGTCGTCTGTTTTTCTGGAGGAGACAGAGGCCATTTATTTAAACTTAGTTATCTCATGTCTTCAATAAAGGTCACTGTAATATCTTTCAGAATTATTGTCTAATCCCGATATATATGCTGGAAGTTACAACTTTTATACAAGCTTTGCCTATGAATGTATATCACAATAAAAACTCTTTTTGCCAAAAATAATTATTACAAATATTATATCAAGTAATGATTCAATTGAATGTTTATTTTACTTTATTATTGTAGACTTTCCTTAATAACCATTTACCCTATTTCTTGTTAATTTATCCAACAGGAATGATGCTCTCTGACTTATATGGAAATTGCTAATGAGAAAATGCATTAATTAATAGCCGAAGGCTGGTTCAGTGCTATATTCTCTTTTGAGAAAATTCATGTTATTCTATCAATTTATTGCCAGGTTGTCACATTCTATTACAATTATCAAAAGGAAGTTTATATTTGGAGTTATTTATATTAAAATATAAAGTAAAAAAAGAGGGGGGTAAGTGGAAGGATGGTCTGAACCGTTGGTTTTCGACCGCTACGACCCGGGTTCGACTCCCGCATTGGGCACTTTTTTTCTGATTAGAAAAATGCTCCAATGGCCCCCGATTCTTTCAAAGGTCCAACCTACCAGCGAGTGCTAGTAACCAAACAGAGCTCTGGCACATTTGTAAGTGCAAAGTCGAACTGCTTTTCACATGAGTAGATATGTGGTGCTCTTATAGTAAAAGCAGTGGCCTACTTCTACCCATCATGATTATCATGGCTTGTACCACGTGTACTAGGGATAAGTAAAAAAGAAAATAATTAAAATAACCCTTATTTGATACAATGTAAATAACATTGCTGATCATTGTTACTATTCCTGTTATTCTGTATGTGCCCTACATTTCTGTTGTGTTGTTTGTGTGCTTGGATAATCTATATAAGACTAAAATATATTTGAATAAAGCTTTCTGTTGTATCCGAATTAAAATGAAGAGATTGTTTTACGAAATTCTAAAATAGGAAACATTCCAAAGAAAAGGTAAAAGCTGTTTATGATAGAATTCTCAATTCCAAAATAATATTATTTGCTATTTCCTCCAATGGAACTATAAATTTTATTTTATTAAATATTATTTTCCAACCGTCACATTTTCTCCATGGCTCCGCGATGACCTATAAATGCGTCCACAAGCTATTTCTGGAAATGGCTATAGACTGTAAATATGTTTACCTTCTGAAAGATTTCCTCAAATATCTCTAATTTATCACAAGGTATTCCAAATATTTTGAAGACATTCCGCAATGGAATAATTCTCAGTCAGTAAATACCATTCTGAGCCCTAACCGAAGATGTCCTAATCAGTTATTTGCATTGTTAATGTTTGTATTGTCATTGCTTAGAAATATGTGCTTTTAAATTTAGTTAACTTATGTAATTTTAATACAGAAGTGTGCAATATTTAAATTATTAACAATGAGAATATACATCAATGGAAAATAATTAAGGAAGTGGAAAGTATTTGGTGTCGCCAGTCGCCTGTTCTTTTAAGGAGACAGAGGTAATATTGCTTACACTTGCTTATCTTGTGTGTCTTCAATAAAGGTCACTATAATATCTTTCAGAGTTATTGTTTGAATCTCGATAGACATACTGAAAGGTACAACTTTCTTAAGTTTGTCATTATATTATTCAAATAATAGCGCTTTATAATAATGAATAATAAATAGTATGGTGATTTTAATTGACTCATCCATTGATGAGCTCTACACCATCAAAAGTCTCAAGCTTTACAAACTTGATACTTTAGTGTGATTGAGTGGAGATAAGAAAGAAGAAGAATGGTGTAATTTTATATAACTTATTTTATTTTAAAATCTATTAATACGCCTTCACACACAGAGTTTAATATTCAGTAGTTAGTTTTTTATTATTCGGATTCACGCGTATATTACGTGTTATGTTCACGTTATATTACAGGATTAAAAATATTCTTAAATTTATCCATCGCATGTGCGACGACATGGCTAAGCCACTAGTAAAAAGTCTATAAAGATAAATATTATTTACATATTTGAAAAGCGTGAATGAATAACTTAAAAAAAGCAACACATGTGACCCTCCATGTTGGGAAAATATTTATTTCGGGCAATGTTATTCTGAATGGAATTTCTAAGCAAACAAATATTGACAGAGCAATATATTGAAATCAATCCGGGCATGTGATTTCGTATTAGAATTCCTGTGTTTCGGAATGTGTCGGCCAAGTTGAATGACCCACGTTGAAATTTCCCTTAATATTTAAACTCGGATTTCTTCCCCACCCTTTAGTTTTTAAATATTTATCTGCTTCACTAAAATGGAAGGAATTTGGAAGAAAAACGCATTATGAATATTTGAGAAGCCCAGAGGACAAAGAAAGCGGAGGGTCTATTCACGTTCGATGACAAAAAAACTCTGGAAGTTAACCCAGGATTTTTTTACTGGCCGCGGGGAACAAACAACAAAATATTGATTCCAGCTAAGTGACAAAACAATTTTAAATTCCATTATTGAAGGAATTTAATATCGGCCAATTATTTTATGCTTCGAAGACAATTACAGGTTGCAGAGGCCGTGAGGCTGAATGAATGATGTTGGCGGATTTATTCCTGTTTCTCCTCCAAACTCGGCTGATATAGCCTCAATACTTGTTCACCGGTATCCCCAGTCTCTTACTTAGCTCGGCAGCTACGTATATTTAGCATATTGTATCAAAGAGGCACCTCTCCCTTTATAAATAAATACCATTCTCTCATAAAATTTTGCTATATTTATATTTTAATGGATTATTTCCACTTTTGTCTGAATATAAATATAGTAGAAAACTATATTGAGAAGTAAGAAAGCGTGGAAGAGTATACAAATGAAATACATACTTTTCCTTCATATGGAATTTGTTTTTGTTTTTTTTTTCCAGAAATTAAAACCGCCATTGTAATGACACATTGCTAGACTAATGAGAATAATTGGTTATTACTATATAAGTTACATCTCCGTTCAAAAGAGAGGCAAAATCTATATGTCATCAATTGGGTCTCACTGAGCACTGGTAGACAAGGGTAAATTACAAATCAAGAAGAATGGTTACTTATGACAATCATTGTTATTATTTTGGCTGAATGGCGGCAAAGTTGAATGAATGCGACCTAACGTACCACGATGGATACTAAAATATACAGGGATACAGGGTTCAACCTATTCCCGAATATTTGTCAAAAATCTCTCACAGGTATTTATCAATAACTTCATTCACCACTACTGATTAATGTGTATCTTAACTTTAACCTAATTTCGCTTTAAAATCAAACCTATCTTTTCACGACCATATCTTGGATTGACAATCTAATCTAGGACCTTACTAATCCATTAATATTAGGATGTATTCAAAGGCGAAGTTCGTTTCTTATCAAACGATAAATATATTGTTAAGAAAAATTCTATTTTATGCAAATAATTCGTTAAAATTCAGTTGATGTTGTTGTCGTGTCCAACGAAGAGCCTCAGATGTTCCCGTGCATCTCTATCACACTAGTCGCAATGTTCACTATCTTGGTTGTGTGAAGCTGCTGCCCTGGGTCCATGTCAATTAAAATTCAGTTTATTATTTATATTGTAGTTAGGTTTGGAGGCAAAGATTCTCACAGACTTTCCGAGAAGGTTAATTGCTATAGTAATCAAGGCATATCTATATAAACAGAAGGTCTGGCAGTTTTCCAGAGTTTGGAGAACAATTTTGTAGGAAAGAAAGAAAACAATTACACAACAACACCTCCTAAACTGTTTCCACACATATCCCATTTATAGAATTAAACATACCTTTCTTCTGGTTTATTTCTCTCCAATTCTCTATTTCCCTAACCTAACCAAACTGCAGGAAATTTCCCAACAAATAATTTATTCCCGTTCTGTTTTTGCCCTACAAATTACTTTAGCAATACGCGATGAGTTTGGTCCAAAATAAAAATTCATTGATTTTCCTTGGTGTGGGCATCTTTACGTTCTTCAGAAATTCTATAATGACCTTACCCCTCTAATTGTCTTTCTCGTGCAAGAGAATAAATAATGGCCTGTGTGTATGCGATGCATTAGAACCGAAACTTTGTTCTACTTGAACCAGTGCATTTAGATTATTCAAATATTTATCTTCAGAATCGTATATAGGGGAAGTTTATATCCGTAGGTTTTAGACTTACAATTAATCAAAATTCTTGATTTAGAACTAAGTCGATCAGTAAAATTTACACTTATGGACAAAACTTAAAGAAGTTTCATATTTTCAAATGCCAGTTGTCTGTTTATTTAAAGGAGACAGGGGAAATTTTGTTCACACTTGGTTATCTCGTGTGTCTTCAATAAGGTCACTGTAATATATTTCATAGTTATTGTCTGAATCCCTATATACATGCTGAAAGATACACCTTCCTTAAGTTCTGTCCATAAGTGTAAATTGCTTACTAGTGTCTCAGGTTAGATCGTAAAGATGATTTACCTAGTTCCCACAACACTCATGTTAGATGTTGTATTTAGTGTGAATTTCAGTTGCCCCATAAGGAGATGCCCCCTTTTTCTTTTTTTCTGTTGTATTTAGTGCACTTATATTTTCAGGTATTGTTTATGCCTATATTTGGGCATTGCATTTGGTTTACTCTAACTTTGCTTAGGCATTGTTTTTTCTCAATGCTAAGTTATGTATGGTTTAATTTTAAATTTGTTCAGGTATTGGATATCCATTGTCTTTGATTTGGTTAAACCTTTTAGAGCATTGGTTTGCTTCCTTTTGTATCTTATAGATCTTTGTCAATGTATTCTTTTTTATTTCATTTTGTACACAGGGTAAATATATTTGGTTTACCATGGCTCTTTGGATATTTATTATCTTTAATTGTCGATATAGGTGTATTAGGTTATGGAATTATATGTTTTAATACCTTACATGCTAGGTATCATTTATATTTGCTGAGGACAGTCGCCTTGATCAGTGAATTATAAAAAGAAGAAAATCGTGACGTTAAGAATTTCTTGAATTCTTACAAGAAACCCTTTGCTTCACGAATTTTCCCCTTTTTACAATTTATTTTTTCATTTGGCTCAACATAAGGTGTCTTCTTCAATTCAAAATTAATTTGTTTATCCATCTTTTTTTGTACAGTTTGACATTGGCTTCTAAGTTGTCATTTACGTTGAAGCGACAAATCTTAAAGAGTCCTGGAAATATTAAACATTGCAGATTGAATAATTCTTCAAAGCCTTAATTATTTATGTATGAGAGAACGTTATAAATCAAATTCAACGTTAAAATACTTTTTATATTTATATGTAAAATAGATACTTCGGCCAGTTAGAGTTTTTTTTTATTTTCTCAACGTTTTGACAAATATCTTTTGACTTCGTCAGGAGAAGTAAATAAAATACTTTATATATTCATAATATTATGAAAGGAGATTCCTAGATATCCTATTCCTGATATAAAATTCAGTATTATCGTTGAATTTTACTCTGATATCATGTGAGATCAGATATTACTTTTAATAGAAAACACGCTCCAGAGAGAGTTAAAGATTTTATCAAGATCTTGCAGGATGTCTGGGCTACTCTGCGAGCCGTCTGGTGGATGAACGGAACAATTTCTGTAATGGATGGCAGGGGCGTTCTATTTACCTGTGTGGCCAGATCAATGGCCTTTACTAATTCATGGCGTTATTTATGAAGTGGGGTTAAAAATGCAGTAATAGCTGGGTTAGATACATCATCGTAAATTATTTTCCCTCCAGTAATGGTTTAACATCTAGTTAGGGATCGTTAACTACGTCATCTGGAATCAGGCTTAACGTTCAACAAAACTGTTTTTCCTTTAGTTCCAGAGCTATAGTGAGATTTGGACTAACATAGCAGAATACTCTTCAAAAATGAATGGACACTTTGGCCTGTTTCTATTGTTGGAATACTACACAGAGTAACAATGGCTATAGATGAGCTCGTGTTTGAAAAGGAATTTGTATGGATATAATGTTTATTCTTTTTGTTGTTCACATGTAGACATGTATATCAAGATTTGTTTTGTATAATTGATATTAATAATAAATAATATTGATGGAAATTTTACCGGGAGGATATTGATCTAAAGAGACAAAGGTCGCCTCTCCCGTCAAAACAGACGTCAAAACTAGACGCTAAATATTGACCGTCACCGCAAACTAGCGGTCTCGGGTCGGTGACAAAGCCACAACACCAGCTTTGGCAAACTGAAAAGCGTCCACCTAGAGACCATGGTTTCGGGCTAATGGCCCTCGTCAGTCTAGGGCGGACTTTATTCCATGAGATCCACACGGGATCTAATGGAATCTTGACAATCCGCCAAAGAGGTGTTTAGCTGCCAAAGTGGCTGGGCCATATCTATGGCTAAAATTTAGATGGAAATTTTACCGGGAGCATATTGATCTAAAGAGACAAAGGTCGCCTCTCCCGTCAAAACACCTATGTTACATAATAATATGTAAAGTTAAATTGGTTAAGTCCTTCTTACTTACTTTAATTACACAACATCTATAAGAAATTTACACATATCTGTGATGGCAATGCCCACTCTACACAAACTTCTTTTACAATTCAGACAACCTAGACGCTATCTACACTAATGTATAGATAAGATACTGATCATCCAGTAGAAGTATAAGCTTGAGTAGCGAGAAGAGGGTAAATGGAAATTCAAAGGTAATATGAGAAATATAAAAGACGTTGTAATAGGAATTTGTAAGAGTAAAGAGATGCAAATATAATATTTTATCAAAACTGTGTGTGAGTGAAAAATATCGAATAATTAAAAAAATAATTATATATTATCGAATTATTGGAAGTTATAATAAATATTTTGATCCAAAATAAGCGTTATAATATATATATTCTAGCCACAGGTATATGCATCTAAGTTGACAATACATTTGAATAATAAACAAAATGGCTTCCAAAAATGAGTTTCTTGTTTTATTTTATATTTATTCAATTTTCATAGATAAACATGTTAACAAATATGAAATACATTTGTTTATTATTATATATTTTATATTATTGAGAATTAAAATGTATATATCTGTGAATATTTATTGTTTATTATTAATGTTTTTTTTTTAATTTTGTTTGACCGTTGACCACGTGTCATGCAAATGTATAAATTGTAAGATTGTGAAAATAAAGTAGCTCAGAGTATCAGTGTGCTTGCTTGTGCTTCCGTGTTGCCGTTGGCCGGAAAAGAATTCACGAGATAGACGGCAGTAGAGTGGAGCTTTATAGGAGCAAAATACAGTCCTCTAAGTGGAGATAACATCTATAATTAATAGAATTTATCAATTATATACAATACGAATCATAAACAATCAAAGCCTTTAAAACTTCAACTTTTAAACTACGTAAAAAAGTAAAAATTCATAGATAAACATGTCAAAAAATATGGAAGACAATTGTGTATATTATCATATATATATGTGATGATTTAAGACCATGGAATTGTTGTAAATAGTCTCAATATCCACTACCACATGTTCCACCCCATGACTGTATACAACTTCTTATGTACTGCACATAGAAAGCCTCAACTAACATCAATCTGTACCGCGTAAGAATCTAATAAAGTATTGCAACTGTACAGATAGAAGGAATGGAGAGAGACAGGAGAAAGTTAAGGTTAAAACAAATCAGGTTTAGGACAGAAGTCGAAGCAAGGCCTAGCAAAAGAGGCTTAAAACCAGCCCAACTATAAATAATTTACAAGTCAATACTTCCTGACAGGACAGGGCGTATCTGATATCGCGGAAACCATAAAAGCTAAGAGTAACGCCCCGAATTTCCGGAACAAGACCGGACGTATTCTTCCGTCAAAGAGATAAGCCAGGCCCAATCAGAAGACAATACCTAAGTAGGTCAACCAATAGCCCACTACCACGTGAAAAAGTCCCACCAATTAGGAAAGAATCACCTAAATAGGTCAGCCAATTAAAAAGCAGCAAGGTCGTGGTGTTAAATCGAGGCCCTAGAATTGTCAGTCTTCGCTTGGATTCCAACGGTAACACTTGCTCTAAAATCTCTCTCTCCTCATCCCATTCCTTCTTGACGTCAGACGTTATTTCACCTTTGGCCCAGCTGTGTCGCCTTCCACCACGACTGCACGGTAGAGTTGACATCGAGGTTCGTCTAGCATCAGGTAACACTGGTCCCAGAGGTCCCAAGATATCACAGACTCCCCCGTAACGAAGAGTCGACAGGATAGTGGACGCCAAGGTACAAGTAAGCAAATAGACCACTGTCTGTACAGAAAGATGGAACAGGGAAGAGAGGAGGACTCAAAGGAGCCCATGAAGACCGATCCCGACTACGAAAGTGGCGGAAGCCCCACTTTTCCGAAGAAAGAAAACACTCTCGGTAGGACGCAGGAAATTGTCCCCAGTCAGGAAGACGTCACACCCCCGCCGCCGGTGTCAGATGTCTTAGGGAGGTTGACGACGACGCTACATCAGCTCTCTGCCGTGACCGGACATCGCGAGAGGTGGAATCGCTACGATGGTTCGTACGAGGCGCAGAGCTTCTTCACCAACTACGACGCCCAAGCAGATCGGGCCCAACTACAATACTCTACAAGACTGAGAAAGCCAGCAAACCTCCTGCAAGCACCCCTCCGAGTTACCAACACGCGAGCGTATGTTACCTGCTCCCCCGACCATCTCTAAACCACGAGCCCAGCGCAAACAATGAACTCTGACCTTCCCAAAGATCCTCCAACCATGGCACAAGACCAGGACTGTCCCGACATACAAGACAGCACAACAGTAGGTTCCTCCATACATAACTTTTGTTGAACTATTGCTCGTTCGAGCTGAACACACTGTCCAATAATGTAAACCTACTCTACTACTTGATACAGAAGCATCTATCGCTATAATTAGGCAGAATACTTTAAAATAATAGAAATCAGTTTGTAAAAGAAAAATACCTGTCCATCCATTTAACTTAACTATTAACGCCATATCTAACAATGTTTTCACCATAGGTTATATCTTTTTAAACGTAAAAATAGTTAACATAACGCAGAATCTAAAATTCCATATTATAGATACCCCCTTGCCTTTTATCATATTATCCCTTAACTCCATAAAAAGATTTCTACTAATTATAAACTGTTCTCAGCTACTCCTGTATCAAGATAATGTACCTCTACCAACTACCTTGTACAAATTCACCTCGTGCAAGCAACACGTGTCCCATGGACAGGTTAATACAACTGTCCCATTTTCTAAATTTTCCCCTCCTGGAACCGAGTTGCTCACACGTGGTGAACTCCAACACTCTTATTTAACCTCATTATAATGTTCCTAATCCCATTTTCAACGCCCCTATGTCCTTTTCTTTCATATCTTTGGACAGAAGTAACTTAAATCACAGCCGTCCAAAACTATTCCAATCGTTAAATTCCCACATAACTACACTCCCTCGTACCTTCCTTTTACACGCATAGTTAAATATCGACAAATCACTCTCAACAAAATAAACAACACCCTCTCACATCACTTTTTCTAATTAACAAATTTTTAATGCGCGACTTCACACCCAAATCTAATTTCGAGCCACAAAAGCTTTATTACGTCGCCCTACTAAACACACACAATCTTTTTTTTTTTCTCACATTAAACGTGTCATATCCACTAACAATATAAAAATTATCGATATGTTCGTACAACCAACAACCATGACTTTAGTAAATTTGTTATTCTTAGTGTAACAGGTTAGATTTTGTACAAAACAAAGACCTCACGTGACACCTTTTCATTTACAATTTTTTCGCTTCGTGTCACAGCGCCACACCACTAAACTCTTTCAATTTTCAGGCCAAAGACGCCTTCATCACGCCTGTGACACATTTATTTAACCACACATTGTCCACGTAGATAGTCGCAATTTCATTCAATTCTAACCCGATATCCATGAATAACATTTTTACTAAGTCCGCAAAATATCGAAACACAACAACCAGTCGATTTAATATCAACAGATACAATATCCGGATTTTCGAAATACAAACACAAATCTAACAAATGCTTGAACACACGGAATAATTCAACCTCTGTATATCTCTATGTCAATCCCATAACGCTTGTCACCAAACGTGACAAATCAAAACGCTTTTGCGTTTACAATTATAGAAATAAAATCTCCGAACGTAGTTCGAATTAACAAATCCAATAAGTTGGAAGAAACAAGCAGCCTCGCAAAGGCCATCTGACCTAAATCCGGAATCACATTAAAAATAGGTTCGCTCCCCCTCGCCCCCCCGAGCAAACAAACAGCCGACATCTTGTTACATCCGTCACCACCCCGATGTCACTCTAATGGATTTTCGCTACCTATTAAATTAAACATTAGTGCGTACATTTACTAACAAATCTGTTCACTAACATTCTCTCGCCCTCAATTAACTTGTCAACTTAACATCGACACTTAGATCCAAGGACAACATTTTACTTACAAAAATCACACACACCCACATAAGTTTAAAAAAAAAAAAAAAAAAAAAATCGACAACATTAGGACTCAGTTAGTTTCACAACTGGAAACAATGTGATCCACGAGTCGCGTCAAACATAAAACAAATTCGATAAGTTAGAAAAACTTAGGCCAACAAGACCAAAGATATCAATCGAGGACAATTTAAAGCTCTCTCTACCCATCCTAAAAAAAAAAAAAAACAGGTACATTACGTTTGGCCTACAACTTTCCATTCTTTCACGATATATAATTTCTATATATAATCTTACTTGCTCTTCCTTCTCGATGAACATTTTTTAAAAAATTTTCATTTTAATATCCTTTATATAATCATTATATAGCTCTTATAATTGTTTTTTTTTACGTCAACCAATTAGTTTAGATTATTGTCTTTTTTTTATTTTTCTTTATCAAAACTTATTTACTTTTGCTTTATGACTCTATTTTATAATCAACTTTATATTTTATCTTTCATATCATATCTAATAATCTCAAGTTTATATTTCATGTTTATATCACTAATTTGCATTTATCATTTTATATTTTTTCTCACTTTATAAATTAGATGTTATTTACATTGTTTCACCTTCCGCTACCATGTCATGGTGGCCTGCTATTATAAAAAGAATGGATAATGATGATGTTCCTTCAGATTTAATACGGATCATAAAATCTTATTTGAATAATGAAAGGGAGGTGAAATTTACATACGAATCAGAAACTTTTTATAAGAAACTAACTAAAGGATGTCCACAGGGTGGACCTTTATCTCCACTTCTATGGAATATTTTGCTAAATGATTTGTTGATAAATTTTGATTCAATGAATGCAGATATTATATGCTATGCAGACGACGTTACAATAATTTGCTGGAATAAGACTATTGAAGGACTAAAAACCGCAAGTGAATACACCTTAAATTATGTGATCCAATGGTGTAATAGAAATAAATTAACGATCAGTACAGAGAAGACTAATATGCTATACCTACATAACAGACAAAAAATACCTATTAAGGTTAATAACAATATAATAATGCCGGTCAAGCAAGTAAAAATTCTGGGAATGAAATTTTCTAATCACAAATGGAAAAACAAAGTTAACTTTACACCGCATGTTAATGATATTCTGTGTAAGGCAGGACGTATGAAAAATTTATTGTGTTCACTAAGTGGCAATATGTGGGGTTTAGACACTGAAAAGAGGTTAACTTTATTCAAAACAATCATTAGGCCTGTACTTACATACGGTTCTGAAATTTGGTTCAAATATTTAAACAATCGTTGTAAACAAAAACTGAACTCCATGCAGTACCAGATCATTTTATGGGCAGTTAGAGCATACAAAACCACTTCATCAAACTGTGTGCATAGCTTGGCAAAAATTCCACTCCTAACAGATTATATAGAATCCAGAATAATCAAATTTGATCTAGCTCAAATGTCCATTGAAGATCTAATTACTTACGAACCCCATGCTCCAAGTATAGTCAAATCATTCTTACACGCAAAAATGAATGAAATTTTTGAGAACACTAATGAAATTTTCAGAAGCTTTTTCGTATTAGAAATTCCAAGATTTTTCCGTCCAAATTTTTATAATATCCAATTCATTACAGATCATGGCAATTTTGGGAAATTTTTGGCAACTATCGGCGCCGTGAAGGAACCAGGATGCTTCTGCGGAGGTGAAATTCAAGACGCGAGACATCTACTTCTGGAGTGCCCAATTTTCCGGGATTTTAGGGAAAATAGATTTGGTCGTATTGGACAGCTTGATGAATTTGTAGACAAAAAAGAAAAGTATAAAAATTTTGATCAATTTTGTAAATACATATACAACTTTCTCTTGAATTGGAAAAAAGAGAAGGAATCTTAGAAAAAAAAAAAAAAGAACTGCGATGCTTGCTCTGTGTGTTTTGCTTTGTTGTTTGTTTTTCTCTTTGGACAATTTTCTTTAGTTAATTTATGTAAAATAATGAATTGAACAGGATTGTATATAGCCGAATTGCTGTAATGCAGTGAAATGTATTGGCGCAAATATCCCTGAGTTTGGGATATCGCGTTTCATGATGTTAATAAAGTTAATTAATTAATTAATGTCAATGCTATCGAGTATATTATTGCTCATTATTTTTTTTTTTTCATTTAATATTTTCACTTTCTATTACCCCTTATATACTGCTGTAGTGTGTTAATCTTTGTATCATATCATCACTATTTTTACTTTTTTTTTAAAGATTACTTTGCATTTAACTTCGCAATTCTATTTTCGATTTTTCAAATCCTTTAACGCTATATGCAAAGCCTTACTTTCGCAATTTCATATCTCAATGATATATTCTTTTATAATCAAACTAAAAATCACGATCTAAAAACAGGGCAATTTTCAATAACCTCTTAAACAACCACTTTAAAGGTTACTTCGTAAGAATTACTAACATTCCTTTTCCGCAGGAACTTTTAACTCCTTCGCAGGCTAGACTTGACCTACTTTGATTTCGTAATTAACAATCTTGACACATCGTCCCCCAGATTTACCTTATCCCAACTTCTGGCTTGGATACGTGCAAATTGTATTTTTTTTTTATTCCAGGGCACTCTCATGCCACACGCTGGCACATTTTTTTTTTATTATTTTACTCTTTTTCTCGCTAAGCCCCTGACGACTATAATTAAAACTTTGATTTCTGGTCACTGATCTTCGCCCTCATTTATCCTGCATGCGTACGTCTTAACGACTAATTACTAAAACCCATAACAATCCCCTTATCTTACTTTTCGATTGTGGTACTGTAACTTTATTAGGTCCTTAAATTTACATGTGAAACATGGCCTAGGTTTTCCGCGCCGTGCACATTAAATGGTTTGGGACTTGAGTCAAAGTGACCTTGCCTCAACCAAGTAATAACTAACCCCTCAACCCTTTCTAACGCCCATCACGAAAAGATCATGATTTACCCATCCAATCATTTATATTTTTACCTATAATCATTATATGTTCCCTATTAAATATTTTATTCATATTTTTATTTTTACTTGTATGTTTAATATTAGTTGTTTATGTTTTATTATCTCTTATGGATATACAGAAATCAACCCCATGTTATATACCAACTCATTTCAATTAATTTTTAAAAATTACTTCCTTAATAACAGTCTTCCTATTCCGCTCTCTTAAATCCCTCCATATGAACCCTCTCACATCCGGGGCCATCTGTGATGATTTAAGACCATGGAATTGTTGTAAATAGTCTCAATATCCACTACCACATGTTCCACCCCATGACTGTATATAACTTCTTATGTACTGCACATAGAAAGCCTCAACTAACATCAATCTGTACCGCGTAAGAATCTAATAAAGTATTGCAACTGTACAGATAGAAGGAATGGAGAGAGACAGGAGAAAGTTAAGGTTAAAACAAATCAGGTTTAGGACAGAAGTCGAAGCAAGGCCTAGCAAAAGAGGCTTAAAACCAGCCCAACTATAAATAATTTACAAGTCAATACTTCCTGACAGGACAGGGCGTATCTGATATCGCGGAAACCATAAAAGCTAAGAGTAACGCCCCGAATTTCCGGAACAAGACCGGACGTATTCTTCCGTCAAAGAGATAAGCCAGGCCCAATCAGAAGACAATACCTAAGTAGGTCAACCAATAGCCCACTACCACGTGAAAAAGTCCCACCAATTAGGAAAGAATCACCTAAATAGGTCAGCCAATTAAAAAGCAGCAAGGTCGTGGTGTTAAATCGAGGCCCTAGAATTGTCAGTCTTCGCTTGGATTCCAACGGTAACACTTGCTCTAAAATCTCTCTCTCCTCATCCCATTCCTTCTTGACGTCAGACGCTTTTAGTGGAATCTCTGTTTGTTTATTTCACCTTTGGCCCAGCTGTGTCGCCTTCCACCACGACTGCACGGTAGAGTTGACATCGAGGTTCGTCTAGCATCAGGTAACACTGGTCCCAGAGGTCCCAAGATATCACATATATTATATCATAAATAGAATTTATCAATTATATAGAATAAGAATCATAAAAAATCAAGACCTTTCAAACCTCAACTTTTAAATTACTTCAAAAAGTTAAAATATCAGAGATAAACATGTTATAAAATATGAAACGAATTTATTGTTTATTGTTATATATATACTTATCACATAATTAATCAATTATATAAAAATAAAAATAACATCAACGATCAAGACCTTTCAAACTTTAACTTTAAAACTACGTCAAAAAGTAAATATTTCAGAGATAAATATGTTATCAAATATATAACAAATTTAATGTCTATATATATATATATTTATCAGATAATTAATCAATTATATAAAAATTATAAGAAATCAAAACTTTCCAAAAGTTCGGCTGTCACGCCAAGAACCAATCAAAACAAACCTCACCAAAAGAACAAACATCGACCGTCTGTTGTTCCGGATTAAATTTAATTCAAGTCGCTGAACCGGCAAACTGAACCTCAATATGTCATTTCCGGTGATTACGTCGGCTGTGACGGAGTTTTAAATAAAATTATCATCCAGCAACACTGGTCTTTGTTGGCTAAGATGGAGTTCCGAAAGTTGTTCTGAAATATTTAAGACGCAATTATCTTTAATGGAATTTTTATTTTTTTTCCTTCAGCGTTTCTTTCTTATCTGGAATAGAGGTTTAATATTTCATAATAGGAACTCTATTTTGTACCCTTTGAAAGCCAAAAAATAATTTCCAGGTAATCTGTGTTAATGGGTAATCATGGTTGGCTAGTATCCCAATGGGTGTCGGATGGTATTCTGTTTTTATAGAACAATGAGGATAAATAAAATATATATCTAATGGACATCAACTGTGAGTGCTTATTTGAATAAAGATTTCTTTATCAAATGTTTAAAAGTATATTAAGAAATGGTTATGTTTGCACCCCTTCAGGATGAGACAATTTATTTCAGGCAAGATCAAACTATATAGGATAAACAAAAGATAAGCAATGGGGAAGTTTACAAAGTAGCAAAATATGAATATAAAAAAATTATATTCTGTTAAATTAAAAAAATAAATACTTTGTGACAATATTCACCGATACTGTAGCTGCATTCTTTTAAAAATGTTTATCTGGTTAACAGGATGATGTTTTTAGTACAAACGCACACGTACACAGACACAAAACCCACATATGCATACAAAAACACAGACGAACAAACCCAAGCACGAACATACACACAGACACTCACTCAGAAAACACATACACTCGTGAGCACATGAAAACACACACGCATAAACACATATTCGTACACACATGCAAAAAAACACCAAAAATTGTACACACACAAAAATACACACAGACTCAAAAACACGCTCGCAGAAAGACACACACATGAAAACAAACAAACAGACATATATTACCCTTCTCCCAGAGAACCAGAATATTTATTCATTCCAAGTTGGGCCAAGAGTCGCGAGCATCCATCACGACAAAGTGGACCATCTCTCACCTCGCTCTTTTATTGTGAAATAGATCTACTGCCGCACTACCAGGCGTCTACACCCTCGCGGTAGTGCATATGTCCTCAACACGGATAGACTTACATGCCTTATTTATTCCAGGTAGATCATTCCTAATATAGGTAATACCTACCTCTCAATCGTGTTCCTCTAAGGCAGTTAATATTGTTGTTGTCGTGTCAAATCAAGAACCTCAGATGTCTCCATGCATCTCTATCACAACAGTCGCAATTTTCTGCATCTTTGGTGTGTAAAGCTGCTGCTCTGGGTCCATGTCAATTTTTTGCAAGGCTGCGGCATGATAATTATGTGTAGATAGTTGTTAGTTCCACACCAGAGCAGTTGTACTGTAGGTTCTTGAAGGCAATTGAAGTGTGCGCTGATTAGAATTGGCTCAGCTGTACATTCATTGCGAACAGTAATGCGCTGGTTCCACATTACCTTCAACATCCATATGCTGTTGACCTAGCAATAGATTCATCTGTCTTTAGAACCTATTACCTACAATCTATTCATAACAAACACTTCAACTATATTTTATTTTCTATTCAACTTTACAGAGAAATTCTTCCGAATCCAATATAAGAATGTAAATATAAATGGAAGCTTGAATACCGTTTCTAAGATTCAACCCTTCAGTGTAGCATATATAAGTAGAATCGCCCGATATAATATTATAGTTCTAAAAAGCGGGCTGGTAGATTAAATTGGAGAAAGGGCTAGGAAGGTTCACCACTGATGAGCTGAGTCTTCTCAATATATTTCCATTGCAGTAAGGACAGTACCAAAATACCACTGGTAACAGTTTGGTCTAAGTGTAAAATAAACATTTGTGCTAAATGCTTTCATTTCTTATATAAGTAGATGGGCTTATGACCCTATAATGTAAATATATATTAACACGGAGACTTTGAAAGATGAATTTTAAATATTACGTAGCTTATGTTTGGAAAAAGTTAACATTATTCTCAATGTGCATCAAGTAACATAAATATGTATTGCTATCCCGTAAAAATAACCTTAAAATTTCATTAAAGGCACAAATTAACTCATAAAAATCAAGAAGGTGAAAAGTCTTTGGTCGTCAATTTTGTTCACCTTTGGTTATCTCGTTTGTCTTCATTAAAGGTCACTGTATATCAAATATCTTTCAGAAGTATTGATTGAATCCCGATAGGCATGCTAAAAGATACAATTTTCTCAAGTTTTGTCCATGAGTGTATATTAAAATATGATAATGAAGTTATTCGAAACATATTAATAAATGTTAAAAAAGATTTATAACAAACCATACAGATATATTAGGGATTATTGATTGGTACATGGTCAAGATAGAGTGGGTGTTATTTCTATGTAAATATTTGACTTTAGGAAAGTGGACCTACACTACTGGAATATATATATAGGTGGAGAGAAAGTGTTAGAGATAGATTCTCTGAACTACCCAGAATTTCAATAATCGAATATACAATTTGAAATAGATTAAGTTGACTGTACTGGACAATATGCTACTGAATTCCACAACGGTTCGCTACCATTGAAGTGGGGGTGTTGGTGGAAGGATGGTCTAAACCGTTGGTTTTCGACCACCACGACCCGGGTTCGATTCCCGCATTGGGCACTTTTTTCTGATAAAAAAATCTCCATTGACCCCCGATTCATGAAAAATTCCAACCCCACCAGCGAGTGCAAGTAACCAAAAGAGGCTCTGGCACATTTGTAAGTGCAAAGTCGTATTGCTTTTCACATGTGTAGACATGTGATGCATTTACAGTAAAAGCAATCGCCTACTTCTACCCAACATGATTATCATGTCCTGTAAAATCCTAAATAATTGCAATTAGATATTCAATGAATGAAAGGAAGAAAAAATTGCAACGAGTTTCTTTATTCTGAATGTTGGCGAGCTTTCAGGCGTTAGCCTATCTTCAGGCCGATTTCGCAAAAAAATATATATATATACATATACAGTATATATTTTTTGCGAAATCGGCCTTAAGATAGGCTAACGCCTGAAAGCTCGCCAACATTCAGAATAAAGAAACTCGTTGCAATTTTTTCTTCCTTTCATTCATCATGTCCTGTACCACGTGTACTAAGGATAATAATAATAAAAAAAAAAAAACATTGCAGTTCTCGTTCAAAGCTTAGGAGATACTGTAAATCAATCTGGTTATCAGAACCCATTAGAGATTTTGAACAATAAACTCTTATGATGGCCATCTGTTATGAAAATTCGAAACTATTATAGACGCGTATGATTTTTTTTTCCAACTTTTAAAAATTAAACAATTTCTACTTCCCTTACTGCAATGGAAAATTTAATGGGAGGGCCTGGCTCATCAGTGGTGAACCATCCTAGCGGTTTCGCCAGCTTAATCTTCCATAGTTATGTCCATAGATTGCTTAGGCTTTGCTTAAGTACGATGAGCAGGATTCTACCTACAGTGTCGGATATACACACATGAACAAAACTTTAGGAAGTTGTGCCTTTTAACATGTATGTGTATTTTAACACTGAAGTTATTACAGTGACCTTTATTGAAGACATACGAGATAACCAAGTGTGAATTAAATTGCCTCTATGTCTTTAAAAAACAGATGACTATCGATATCAAAGACTTTCTACTTCCTTATGATCTGTCCATGAGTGTATATGCATATTCCAATATCGCTTTAGAGCTCTAAAAATATGTAAGGTTGCTTAAACATGTGAAACTACTGGGAGAGTTCATCAATGAAGAGTCAGGTCCTTCAAATCTATCCTTCCATCGCAGTGAGGAGAGTATAAAGTTTGTTTTATTCAGAGGAGAAATAAATAATTTAAAATATTCCTAATACACTTTCTATCTTTTTTACAGCAATGGAACATATTGAGAGGGTCTTGCTCATCGTTGATTTCGCTTGTTAAATCTACCAGAAATTATTGAAATAAGTGACTCTTCGGCTTGAAAAAAGTTTATTTTCTCGATATTTCGACAGAATTATTTTATCCTCGTCAAAAGAATGGTTAAAGAATCATTCGGCAAGGGCTTATAAATGTTTCTGAGGTTGTAGAGATGCTTTTACAACCTTAAAAACATCTATAACGCCTTGCCATATGCTTTATATTTATTTTTCCTAACGAAAATGAAAGATTTTTGTAGAAACGTCGAGAAAATAACTTTTTCTGGCCGAAGTGTCTCTTATTTTAAGAAATATGAATTCTGGCCAGGCAACCTTTGAAAGAATCTACCAAAAGTATTAAAATTCGAAACTATTATAGACGCGTATGATTCTGTTTGAAAATAAACAATTTATACTGTTCTTACATTATGGATTATTTTTAAAAAGAATTATACGCGTCTATAATAGTTTCGAATTTTGATAACAGATGGCGCGCTAATGTATCATACCAAAAGTATCTTGTTTTGAATTTGTCTGTTTTACTTATAGGGACAGAAATTTCACAGAAACTTCAAGCTGAAGGTGGAGATGTACTCCACCTGTCTGTAACTCCGAGCTTCTAGAGTTGTAACAACCTTTGTTCCAATATCTCGGATCAATACAGGCGCCAGATAAAAACCGGTGCTGATTTCAACCAATTATTTTGCCATTAGTTGATTCTGTTTTCCTCACTTTTTCCACGAGCTCTGATAGCCATTTAGATCAAATCAGGCGGAAATACTAGAAAATAATTATCCTTCAGTTGTGTTAAGATGTTCACTTTCCATTTTTTATATTGGAGAGACGACATTTTTTACCTTTTCTACAATAAATAAGAAAGTGGTAATTCCTTGTTTCATTCACGACGGAACATATATATCGTGTCTTTGTTTTTTATCAAGTTTTTATTATATGTAAATACAGATTTAGAATATTATCACAGTTCAGACTTTATATATATATATGTGTGTGATTTCTCAGAAGGCCTCTTGGACCAATGTTTTGGTCGTTGAGGTACAGTCTTTACCACGCTGACAAGGGACAACAGCCCGAAACGCCTTAATGGTTCAAATATTTTTATTTATCAAGAAATTGGGTTGGATAAATATCATGGAACAAACTTAAATCATGTTTGGTTGGTATTTTTTCCACTATAGGTGCTCTGCCATCTAAAATGCCCATGAGATGGTCAAGATTTTGTTTTATGTATTCCAGGTTTCATCTATACACCAAATACACTCATGGACAAAACTTAAGGAAGTTGTGCCTTTCAACATGTATATCGGGATTCAGACAACAACTCTGAAATATACACTCATGGACAAAACTTAAGGAAGTTGTGCCTTTTAGCATGTATATCGGGATTCAGACAATAATTCTGAAATATACACTCATGGACAGAACTTAACGAAGTTGTGCCTTTTAGCACGTATATCGGGATTAAGACAATAACTCTGAAAGATACACTCATGGACAAAACTTAAGGAAGTTGTGCCTTTTAGCATGTATATCGGGATTAAGACAATAACTCTGAAAGATACACTCATGGACAAAACTTAAGGAAGTTGTGCCTTTTAGCATGTATATCGGGATTAAGACAATAACTCTGAAAGATACACTCATGGACAAAACTTAACGAAGTTGTGCCTTTTAGCATGTATATCGGGATTAAGACAATAACTCTGAAAGATACACTCATGGACAAAACTTAACGAAGTTGTGCCTTTTAGCATGTATATCGGGATTAAGACAATAACTCTGAAAGATACACTCATGGACAAAACTTAAGGAAGTTGTGCCTTTTAGCATGTATATCGGGATTAAGACAATAACTCTGAAAGATACACTCATGGACAAAACTTAAGGAAGTTTTGCCTTTTAGCATGTATATCGGGATTAAGACAATAACTCTGAAAGATACACTCATGGACAAAACTTAAGGAAGTTGTGCTTTTTAGCGTGTATATCGGGATTAAGACAATAACGCTGAAAGATACACTCATGGACAAAACTTAAGGAAGTTGTGCCTTTTAGCATGTATATCGGGATTAAGACAATAACTCTGAAAGATACACCCATGGACAAAACTTAAGGAAGTTGTGCCTTTTAGCATGTTTATCGGGATTAAGACAATAACTCTGAAAGATACACCCATGGACAAAACTTAAGGAAGTTATACCTTTTAGCATGTATATCGGGATTCAGACAATAACTCTGAAAGATACACCCATGGACAAAACTTAAGGAAGTTATACTTTTTAGCATGTATATCGGGATTCAGACAATAACTCTGAAAGATACACCCATGGATAAAACTTAAGGAAGTTATACCGTTTAGCATGCATATTGGGATTTAGAAAATAACTCTGAAAGATATTACAGGGACTTTTATTGAAGACATACGAGATAACCAAAGTTGAACAAAATTGCCTCTGTCTCCTATAAAAAAAAATTAAAAACGAACAATCTGCGAAATCAAAGAATTTCCACTTCCTTAAGTTTTGTCAATGAGTTTATTTAATATTAAAATAAAGAACCATTGGCGATTAAATAGTTTATTTTTATAAAGAAAGATGCCAGGATCTACAATTACTGTAAATATTAAAGGGTCAGTACTGTTCAGTAAATGTACAAAGAAGAATATAGGCAGAAGATATCTGATACTCAGGATTAAGAATTAAGATATCTGAACGAAGTTTGAGAATGGGATCTATTCACTATCATTTCGATGCCGGTTCTGCCTACATCCTTCCTCTTCTTTGTGCCCACTGATTAACCATGCCAGGGAGACGTTTAATCTCTGAATAAATATACCTCTATATGTCTTTGTATGGGATTTATACATGTATAAATGGATTGGATATTATAATATTATCTTGTCAATTCATTTATAACATAATCCTGTCCGACACGTTATCGGAACACTTTATAAAATCAAGATTTGAAGGATTATATATTGTAACAAAGTATTTATTAATTTTATTATTTTTATTAACAGAGTGGTCATTTTATGTTTATATTTTGCTACTCTGTAAAATTCCCTCGTGGCTTATCTTTTGTTTATCATTCATAGTTTCAGGCATACTTTAGCCACGTTTTAAAAGTTAAAGAGAAAACGAAAATATAGCGTGGTGAGTTTCTTTTTATTAAAATTACAAGCTTTCAAGCAAAATGCTTTTCATCAGGTAATCCAAAAAAATATATATATATGTTTTTTTTTTTTGGATTACCTGATGAAAAGCATTTTGCTTGAAAGCTTGTAATTTTAATAAAAAGAAACTCACCACGCTATATTTTCGTTTTCTCTTTAACATTCATAGTTTGTTCTTGCCTGAAATAAAATTGTTGTCTCATCCCGAAGTTGGTCTTCTCTAATTTTCCACGTGGCAACATTGTTACATAGAAAATTAGGAAAAACAAATTTCATGATTCTTAGAATTAAAGATACTTCCGTCAGTATAAATCTTTTTATTATCTCGACGTTTCGACAGAAATATTTTGTCTCAAAATTGATTTTAACGCCTTGCCAACTATTTAAATTTTTGTTCGCTTCTGACGAGGACAAAAGATTTTGTCGAAACTTCGAGATAATAAAAAGATTTACTGACCGAAATATCTTTGATTATAAGAACTACGAAGGCCGAAGATAACCTCTATCTTCATTAAATTTCAGGAGGACACAGAAATTTATTAACACAAAGCAATAACACGCCATCTATACATATAAAATGAAAGGATTTAAAAGCACGAATGTTTCTTTTATACATAATACAAACTTCAGGATTCTTAAAATTAAAAATACTTCGGTCAGTATAATTTTTTTTTAATATCTCGACGTTTGACAGAAATATTTTGTCTTAAAATTGATTTTAACGTCTTTCCAAATGTAAGGGCAGTAAAAGTTTGTATTATGTATAAAAGAAACATTCGTGCTTTTAATTCCTTTCATTTTATATGTACAGACATTTATATAAGGCACAAAATAAAATCTATAAAATACAAGATAAGCAAAAAGAGGAAATATAGAGAGTAACTAGATATATAAATTTGTTCATAAAATATTCCGCTACAATATACTCAACTTTAAAAACGAGTTTTTCTTATATTCACGAGTCTTTTCAAGCGCCAAAATGTTTTCTATAGGCGATAAAATGTCTTTAAAAACAATACCTAATGCTACAAATCTTGTGTTATTTACATATATAAAAAAGTTCGCCTTTCCCGTTAAAAAAATAGCAAAAACTAAGCGCCATAAATATGGTAAACGGCATCTTATCGTGCAACTGAAATTTGCTGTTGGCGTGCGCCATCTATCAGAATAAATATCAGCTATTTTTTTATTTTTAATTAATCCAGAATTGGCCAAATAGTTTATATATATTCCGATAGATGGCCCACGCCATCAGTAGCTTTCAGTTTCACGATGAGGAGATGACCTTTTCCTAATTATTCCACCTTATCCCAGTACGATTTCACATTTGTATTATTTTTTCACATAAGCGACATAGAGTTGGTCTAGCTACTTTACCAGATAAACACCTTTTTGGAAAATTCTGATTTCTTTCAATCTCTAGTGGATCTCATGATATCATACTCCACCCTCTACTGACGAGGGTCATTATCCCGAATGCACGGTTTCAGGGGGGCCGCTTCTCAGTTTGCCAAAGCTGGTGTTGTGGCTTTGTCACCGACCAGAGTCCGTCAGGCAATAGATGGCGTTAATTATGACGATAGATAGATAATTGATTGATTTCATTTGCCTGCTTAATTGTACAGCCCTTGATTCAGAGAGGAAGGCCCTATATCAACAAATTAAATGTACCAACACTTCACCCTACGTATTGCTTTCAAAAATATCAGCAAACAAATCTAAGGCAATAGCTTACTCTAATTTTTTTAGATCATCATTATGTAAGGACCAGTCAACAAGTGAATGACTTTGAGACGAAGAGTAAAGTCGGTTCAATTTCTATGTAAATAACATAAGATGATTATTACCTTACCCAATTGGGAGAATCTGTATGGGGCAAGTCCCTAATAAAGGTTTTTGTGTGTGTGTGAGATTGATCTTATTTGCATAAGAGCTAAACAGTGCAATCAGCCGGGAGAGGTATAAGTGATCAACCTTTTTGTCAGATCAGGACGTGACATTATCTACCCCATGACTGGCCTGAAGTTCCCAGTGTTTGAAAGCTGCTCCGCTCCCATGAGCCGGTGTAAGGGGATCAAATATAGCCGGAAGAAATCAGCAAAAACTCCATAAAAACAACATTTTTGAAATTCAAACACAATACTGAGAAATATTTCAGAGAGATAAAAATATTTCTTTGGATTTCTTTCCCCGAAAATAAACCTTTAATCCTTTGTGGTTTAAAAGACAAAGAATGAAATATTCATAAGAATAAATGTTGCTCTAAGTGGGGGCAATTTGAAACAAATTCTTGGATTACACAGGAATTTTCCTCTACTGCATTCTCAATATGGCATAGCGGCGTTCCTCCTTTGTCAAATATCACTTTCTCTTTATAAATCAAAATATCGCTAGTTTCAAATCCAAATAAATTTCCTTTACACAAATTTATATATACAACATATTAAAAAACTAGAATTCCTATTTATTCGTACATATCCATTATAAGATCAAAACAAATAGAATTTTCATAGTTTTTGTTATTGCTTACACACACAAATACACAAAGCACAAAGCACCACCGGTCTTGTACAGATTCCCCACAGGAAGAAAGGATGCATATATGGAGCTCCTGTACTCCAGGATTTATTGCTGATTACCGAAAAGAGCTATTTCAGGATAATTCCCAATTAATTGTTGCTTTGTGAGCATATATTAAATATGTCTGTTCTTTTCCTTAGTATACATAGTACAGACCATAATTATCATGGTGGGTAATTAGCGATTGCTTTTACTGTGTCTTCCCACTTATGTCTTCACATTTGTAAAGCAGTTCAACTTTTGTACTTACAAATGTTAATATTTTACACAAATGAATTTACTGGTAATGCGTTCTTTTAAATATCTTCAAATATTATCTCTACAGACCTTACTGCAATGACCTTACTCAGTACTTGCAGTAAGGCCTGTAGAGATAATATTTGATGATATTTAAAAGAACGCATTGCCAGTAAATTTATTTGTGTAAAATATTAACGATAGTGGCAATTAAATTTAATTTACTAACTTACAAATGTGCCAGAATTCCATTTAGTTACTTAAATTCACTGCTGGAGTTGTGCTTTTGGAAGAATCAGGTGCCATTGGAGCAATTTATTTAATTAGAAAAAAAGTTCCCAATGCGGATTCGATCCCGGGATATGGCTTTCATACATCGACGGTTTGAACCATTCGTCCATTGATCCCCAGATACATGTATGAACAGGTTTAGCATTTTGATTCATATATAATCAAATTTATCATCTCATACAGGATCTTATAGTAATAATTCTACGACATTCGTAAGAGTCCAAAAGTCGAACTGCTTTTCACATGTGTGGACATGTGATGCACTTACAGTAAAAGCATTCGCCTACTTCTACCCATCCTTATTATAATGGCCTGTATCACGTATACTAGGGATAAACAAAAATAAATATACTACGACAAACTCATACAGGATCCTGTAGTAATAATACTACGACATTTGTAAATCCAAAAGTCGAACTGATTTTCACATGTGTAGACATGTGGTACACTTACAGTTAAAGCATTCGCCTACTTCTACCCATCCTGATTATAATGGCCTGTGCCACGTGTACTAGGGATAAGCAAAAATAAATATACTACGACACACTCATACAGGATCCTGTAGTAATAATACTACGACATTTGTAAGTGCAAAAGTCGAACTACTTTTCACATGTGTAGACATGTGGTGCACTTACAGTAAAAACAGTCGCCTACTTCTACCCACCATGATTATCATGGGCTGTACCACGTTTACTAGGGATAAGCAAAAATAAATATACTACGACACACCCATACAGCATTCTGTAGTAATAATACTACGACATTTGTGAGTGCAAAAATCGAACTTCTTTTCACATGTGTAGACATGCGGTGTACATACAGTAAAAGCAGTCGCCTACTTCTACCCACCATAAATATTATGGCCTGTACCACGTGTACTAGGGATAATCAAATAAAAACTACGACATGGGGCAGAAAGTTTAGTTCTACAAGGTAAATCATAAAAAACCTACAAAAGTGACTCCAATTTTTATAATTCCGACTATTAATCCCAATGTCCCATGTAATTATCTGGGGAAAGATTTCTTTGAAGATATGGAGATAATTAATCCAAGAGTTTCCGCTTTATTGGCAAAAATCTGACAATAGAAACTGATAATTAACCAAGTTATTTAATGGGAATTATGTTTGGATGAATAGAGAAAGTAGATTCAAAAACAAAGGTCGATATTCTAGAAGAAAGATATTTTGTGATATATATTCTATTTACTTGATTTAAATCTTATTAATATAGATTGAAATCAAAATTCGAAACTATTAAAGACGCGTATGATTCTTTTTGAAAATAAAAAATTTCTACAGCCCTTACTGCGAATCGAAAAATGAAATATAACAGCGGTATGGTAGATTAAACTGGCGTAACCGCTGGGAGGGTTCACCACTGATGAGTCAAGCCCTTCCATTAATTTTTCCATTGCAGTAAGGACAGTAGAAATTGTTTATTTTTAAAAATAATCATACGCGTCTATAATAGTTTCAAATTTTGATAACAGATGGCGCGCTAGTGCATCATTATATAGATTGAAATAAAACAACAGGTTTCTAGAAATGAGTTTCATTTTGTTAATGTAGTATCAAGCGTTCAGGCCTTCTGCCCTTCTACAGGATTACATAAAACGAATAAAAAGGACAGATATGTCCGAAAGCTTCAGATTACAGGTCGAGAGTATGAGTTGAAGCCGTTCACGCAAATCCACGACGATAAAAAGATAACAGAATGCTATTGCAGAATTCTTCAACTTTTTTATCAATATTCACAGAAGGACCACTCTGATAAAAAATGCAAGAAATCAATTTAATTTCAACCTAAAGCCCTTTAAAGCAATTCGATCAACTTTATAAAGTCAGAAATTTGAATGATTTTTAACACGTATGCTTTTTTTAAAATAAAGAAAACATTTTCTACTACCCTTAATGTAATTATAAAAATAATAAAATACCTGGTTTATCATTCTAATGACAGATGTCGCGCTCTAATGCATCTAGAAAAAAGTCATGTAACAAAATTACACAGAGAACAGAATTACAGAATAAATATAGCAACCAGATCTTTCTCATGGCTGAGAGAAAGTGGACGCTACAATATTTTAAATATTACATATGGTTCTTAAAATTAAAGATTCTTCGGCTATTAATCTTTTTATTATCTTGACGTTTCGACAAAAATATTTTGTCCTCGTCAGGAGCGAACAAAAATGAGAACATTTGGCAAAGCGTTAAAAATAATAAAAAGAATAATTTTTAACGCTTTGCCGAATGTTTTATTTTTGTTCGCTCCTGACGAGGACAAAATATTTTTGTTGAAATGTTGAGATAATAAAAAGATTTACTGGCCGAAGAATCTTTAATTTTAAGAACTATGAATCCCGGCCAGGCAGCCTCTATCTTTATGATATTACATATGGTGGTCTACGCAATTCTTTCTGTAAACTGGGAGAGTTAAACCAGATAGTTTTGTAAAAATACTGTAGAATAGATTCTAAAGATTGATACCACTGTGTTGATTCCTTTTTTAGAAATCTTGAAAATGTTGACGTGGTTTTCGTACAGCTATGTGACCATTACCTAATAGTTTGAGTCAAAAGGCGATCCATTGAATATATCTTTATGATATTACATATGGTGGTCTACGCAATTCTTTCTGTAAACTGGGAGAGTTAAACCAGATAGTTTTGTAAAAATACTGTAGAATAGATTCTAAAGATTGATACCACTGTGTTGATTCCTTTTTTAGAAATCTTGAAAATGTTGACGTGGTTTTCGTACAGCTATGTGACCATTACCTAATAGTTTGAGTCAAAAGGCGATCCATTGAATATATTTATATTAAAAAGGGCATGCCTGAATCTGTAAAATAAAAACAAATTTTTATCAAAATATTTCGAAGGATTGCTCTCTCTATATCAATTCATTGCACAATGAGCTTATATTTACTAAATCTTGTTTCCATATGATCGCTACAAGAATTTGTAAATTAAGTTTATTGTGGAATAACAAGTTAAAGAGAGGAACAATCGTTCGAAATATTTTGAGAAAAAAATGTTTTATTTTTCTTTAACAGATACAGATATAATAAATTTAATTGCAATCTATCGTTAAAATTTACACAAATAAATTTACTGGCAATGCGCCTCTTTTAAATATCATCAAATATTATCTCTACAGACCTTACTGCAATGATATGAGTTATTGAATGAGAGGGCTTGGCTCATCAGTAGTGAACTCTTTCAGCGGTTTCGCCAAATTAATCTCTAGACCGCTCTGCTATTGTATTGGATTGGTTTGGAATAGATACAGGTATGTCTTTCCTTTAAAATATAAATTACATAAACGTTTTGGATAGACGATGGTGAGGTGTTCAACCGGGTTTCTTTTTATAGCGATAGAATATTTGTTTCCACCAGTAGTGATATATTCCAGGAATTGGTGATTGGGATGAGATGCGACTGCAGGATTCACTGTGGACCACTGAGAAGGAATTTCCTCACACCTGAGGAAGATAGAATTTCCGAATTACCAGGAGAGCAAGCAGCTAATGGGAGCTTGACGTGCAGCTAGAGATATGCCGCTGGGGTAACGACCCGTTACTGCCGCCGAACAGATAACCCCCGTCCTACTTCCTAACTTGTCAGCTGAGACAGTGGTTGTTACTCCGTGGGGTATATAGAGGGTGTCACTCAGCGGAATATGTCCGTATAGCATTTCTACAGTACTGTAAGTGATATTCGTAGATATTTTTATTGAACAAGATGTCTCAATTTTAGCATTACTCTAAGCAATTCTATCATTCAATTCAAGTAGTTCCAGGGTGTCACTCAGCGGGATATGTCCTTATAGCATTTCTACAGTACTGTAAGTGATATTTGCAGATATGTTTATTGAACAAGATGCCTCAATTTTAGTATCACTCTAGGCAATTCTACCATTTAATTCAAGTAGTTTACCCGAAACTTCTTCAGGCTCATTTAATAATATCATTTACAATTCTGTTGGCATTCTGCTTAATTTACCGTGCTTCCTTGGCATATCCACGTGACGCAGGGTGAACAACACTTTAGAGAGGCTGGTCAGGAGGAGGTAGAGAGGAAACCAAAATAAATCTCCAACTGCATTATATTGAGAGACTCAATTACTTTTGAAGTTGAAAGTTTCTTATAAAGTCTAATTAACCAACAATTAGGTCAACGGTATGTACACTCATGAACAAAACCTGAGGAAGTTTAATATTTTGATATCGCTAGTTGTCTGTTTTTTCTTTTTTGGGAGACAGAAGAAATTCTGTTCACACTTGGTTATCTCATGTGTTTTCAATAAAGGTCATCGTAATATCTTTCAGAGTTATTGTCCTAATCCTGATATACATGCTAAAAGGTACAACTTACTTAAATTTTGTCCATGAGTGTATAGATACGGAAAGAAAATGGATACCATAGCATTATTTCCCTTTCAATATCCTCGAGAATGGATCAACTAGACCATGGAAACATCTTACCACCGTAATATGGTTATAGATTGATTTTCTTAAAGAAAATTGTTAGAAACGGGCGCACAAAACCTATGACCGATTATCATGAAATAAATTTTCTTGTTTGATTTCTATTCAGAAGGCGTTCACGATGTTACAATCTTGGTGCGTAGGCTCAGGGCAGCACGGCGGAGTTGTAAATCCGGGACATTCCGGGGTCATTAAGACCCGTGGCGTTCCCGGAGGTTAATTATGCCGTGATAGGGTCTCATTAATGGACGACAGATTCTGGCACGCGAGATTGTCGCCTCGTTTGTCTTCTTCCTTTCTTCACATTCCGTAGTTGATATATGGTCACACACGTGGGACACTTCTTATATCTCAATCTCATCTTCACATTCCGTAGTTGATGTATGGTGACACGTGGATCTAGCTTATATCTTATTCCTTTCTTCACATCTCGTAGTTTATTGCCACACGTGGGTCCACCGTGTATCTTCTTCCTTTCTTCATATCTCGTAGTTTATTGCCACACGTGGGTCCACCGTGTATCTTCTTCCTTTCTTCACATCTCGTAGTTTATTGCCTTAAGTGGGTCCACTGTGTATCTTCTTCCTTTCTTCATATCTCGTAGTTTATTGCCACACGTGGGTCCACCGTGTATCTTCTTCCTTTCTTCACATCTCGTAGTTTATTGCCTTACGTGGGTCCACCGTGTATCTTCTTCCTTTCTTCACAACTCGTAGTTTATTGCCACACGTGGGTCCACCGTGTATCTTCTTCCTTTCTTCACATCTCGTAGTTTATTGCCTTACGTGGGTCCACCGTGTATCTTCTTCCTTTCTTCACAACTCGTAGTTTATTGCCACACGTGGGTCCACCGTGTATCTTCTTCCTTTCCTCACAACTCGTAGTTTATTGCCACACGTGGGTCCACCGTGTATCTTCTTCCTTTCTTCACATCTCGTAGTTTATTGCCTTACGTGGGTCCACCGTGTATCTTCTTCCTTTCTTCACAACTCGTAGTTTATTGCCACACGTGGGTCCACCGTGTATCTTCTTCCTTTCCTCACAACTCGTAGTTTATTGCCACACGTGATTCCACCGCGTATCTTCTTCCTTTCTTCACATCTCGTAGTTTATTGCCACACGTGGGTCCACCGTGTATCTTCTTCCTTTCTTCACATCTCGTAGTTTATTGCCACACGTGATTCCACCGCGTATCTTCTTCCTTTCTTCATATCTCGTAGTTTATTGCCACACGTGGGTCCACCGTGTATCTTCTTCCTTTCTTCACATCTCGTAGTTTATTGCCACACGTGGGTCCACCGTGTATCTTCTTCCTTTCTTCATATCTCGTAGTTTATTGCCACACGTGGGTCCACCGTGTATCTTCTTCCTTTCTTCATATCTCGTAGTTTATTGCCACACGTGGGTCCACCGTGTATCTTCTTCCTTTCTTCACATCTCGTAGTTTATTGTCACACGTGGCTCCACCGTGTATCTTCTTCCTTTCTTCACATCTCGTAGTTTATTGCCACACGTGGGTCCACCGTGTATCTTCTTCCTTTCTTCACAACTCGTAGTTTATTTCCACACGTGGGTCCACCGTGTATCTTCTTCCTTTCTTTACATATCGTTGTTTATTGCCACACGTGGTTCCACCGTGTATCTTCTTCCTTTCTTCATATCTCGTAGTTTATTGCCACACGTGGGTCCACCGTATATCTTCTTCCTTTCTTCACATCTCGTAGTTTATTGCCACACGTGAGTCCACCGTGTATATTCTTCCTTTCTTCACATCTCGTAGTTTATTGCCACACGTGGGTCCACCGTGTATCTTCTTCCTTTCCTCACATCTCTTAATTTACAGTTATAGTTTTATGGTCATATATTTTGCTCTACTTATTTCCCCTTTCTTTCTCAGTTTAACTTATAGTAAAGGTCGATGTAGACACATGATTTGCTCTTTAACTTAAAGAGGGATGACAGAGACCAGAGTCATGCTGACTCAGAAGGAGTTGCTTCAAATTTAAACATTCCGAAATTCTCAGTTTAATAACCATTTCATATCAAAAAAGGATAGTATTGGAGAAATCTTATCTATATATAAAGAGACTGGTTGTACTTCGGCACGTTTAAACGGACCAATGGGTCAAAAAGGAATTCATTAATTCGGATAAAATAACGATAACTTAGTAGCAAAATGTAGTAATTAATATTTAGCGTGTTTTAATAACTAGAAATAAACCACACACACAATAAAGTGAATTAGAATTTTCAAAATCAGCATCTTTCATTTAAAAAGTTCGGAAAACTTTCTCTGCGGGTAGAGAAACACTTTTTATATTTTAAAATTCACCTTTCGATATATACTACATGGCCTTGATATAGCCAGATTAGCTATAAACACGTTTAGAAGTATTCACCGGAAAAAAGTGAAATTGACAACGACAGCATTGAACTGCGCAACAGCCGGGTACAACGATGTTCTCCAGCACCACCAACAAATGGTACAGCCCGTGGTCCGACCATTCAGGTGCTTACAAACGGCCATCGAGGGCGGATTAGATTAAATAATCAACACGCGCCACTCGGCCCATTCTTTAAATCAAAATTTCAAGCGCTGACGTCATCCCGAATGGCAGTGACGTCATAGCGGACCAATCAGGGGCAGGCTCTAGCCGATCAATCGCGCCCGAGGTCCCTACAACTTTGTGTTAGGCCTACTTCCTTGCGTACGTGTACTCCCCTGCGACCCGAGATACATTGAGACGTACTAGGGCTATGGTGCGTCGATAGATCCGAAGTACACTGGGACGTACTAAGAAATGGGGCATTGATAGATCCAAAGTACACTGGGACGTACTAAAGAATGGTGCATTGATAGATCCGAAATACACTGGGACGTACTAAGATAATGGTGCATTGATGGATCCGAAGTACTCTGGGACGTACTAAGGAATGGTGCATTGATAGATCCAAAGTACACTGGGACCTACTAAAGAATGGTGCATTGATAGATCCTAAATACACTGGGACGTACTAAGATAATGGTGCATATAAAGATTCGAAGTACACTGGGACGTTCTAAGGAATGGTGCATTGATAGATCCGAAGTACACTAGGACGTACTAAGAAATGGTGCATTGATAGATCCGAAGTACACTAGGACGTACTAAGAAATGGTGCATTGATAGATCCTAAGTACACTGGGACGTACTAAGAAATGGTGCATTGATAGATCTGAAGTACACTGGGACGTACTAAGGAATGGTGCATTGATAGATCCGAAGTACACTGGGACGTACTAAGAAATGGTGCATTGATAGATCCGAAGTATACTGGGACGTTCTAAGATAGTGCTGCATATAAAGATTCGAAGTACACTAGGACGTACTAAGGAATGGTGCATTGATAGATCCGATGTACACTGGGACGTACTAAGAAATGGTGCATTGATAGATCCGAAGTACACTAGGACGTACTAAGGAATGGTGCATTGGTAGATCCGAAGTACACTGGGACGTACTAAGAAATGGTGCATTGATAGATCCGAAGTACACTGGGACGTACTAAGGAACGGCGCATTGATAGATCCGAAGTACACTGGGACGTTCTAAGATAGTGCTGCATTATAAAGATCCGAAGTACACTGGGACGTACTAAGAAATGGTGCATTGATAGATCCGAAGTACACTGGGACGTTCTAAGATAGTGCTGCATATAAAGATTCGAAGTACACTGGGACGTACTAAGGAATGGTGCATTGGTAGATCCGAAGTACACTGGGACGTACTAAGAAATGGTGCATTGATTGATCCGAAGTACACTGGGACGTTCTAAGATAGTGCTACATATAAAGGTTCGAAGTACACAGGGACGTACTAAGGAATGGTGCATTGATAGATCCGAAGTACACTGGGACGTACTAAGAAATGGTGCATTGATAGATCCGACGTACACTGGGACGTACTAAGAAATGGTGCATTGATAGATCCGACGTACACTGGGACGTACTAAGAAATGGTGCATTGATAGATCCGACGTACACTGGGACGTACTAAGAAATGGTGCATTGATAGATCCGACGTACACTGGGACGTACTAAGAAATGGTGCATTGATAGATCCGAAGTACACTGGGACGTACTAAGAAATGGTGCATTGATAGATCCGAAGTACACTGGGACGTTCTAAGATAGTGCTGCATATAAAGATTCGAAGTACACTGGGACGTACTAAGGAATGGTGCATTGGTAGATCCGAAGTACACTGGGACGTACTAAGAAATGGTGCATTGATTGATCCGAAGTACACTGGGACGTTCTAAGATAGTGCTACATATAAAGGTTCGAAGTACACAGGGACGTACTAAGGAATGGTGCATTGATAGATCCGAAGTACACTGGGACGTACTAAGAAATGGTGCATTGATAGATCCGACGTACACTGGGACGTACTAAGAAATGGTGCATTGATAGATCCGACGTACACTGGGACGTACTAAGAAATGGTGCATTGATAGATCCGAAGTACACTGGGACGTACTAAGAAATGGTGCATTGATAGATCCGACGTACACTGGGACGTACTAAGAAATGGTGCATTGATAGATCCGACGTACACTGGGACGTACTAAGAAATGGTGCATTGATAGATCCGAAGTACACTGGGACGTACTAAGAAATGGTGCATTGATAGATCCGACGTACACTGGGACGTACTAAGAAATGGTGCATTGATAGATCCGACGTACACTGGGACGTACTAAGAAATGGTGCATTGATAGATCCGAAGTACACTGGGACGTACTAAGAAATGGTGCATTGATAGATCCGACGTACACTGGGACGTACTAAGGAATGGTGTATTGATAGATCCGAAGTACACTGGGACGTACTAAGTAGTGGTGCATTGATAGATCCGAAGTACACTGGGACGTACTAAGTAGTGGTGCATTGATAGATCCGAAGTACACTGGGACGTACTAAGGAACGGCGCATTGATAGATCCGAAGTACACTGAGACGTTCTAAGATAGTGCTACATATAAAGGTTCGAAGTACACTAGGACGTACTAAGGAATGGTACATTGATAGATCCGATGTACACTGGGACGTTCTAAGATAGTGCTGCATATAAAGATTCGAAGTACACTAGGACGTACTAAGGAATGGTGCATTGATAGATCCGATGTACACTGGGACGTTCTAAGATAGTGCTGCATATAAAGATTCGAAGTACACTGGGACATACTAATGAATGGTGCATTGATGGATCCGAAGTACACTGGGACGTTCTAAGATAGTGCTGCATATAAAGATTCGAAGTACACTGGGACCTTTTAAGGAATGGTGCATTGATAGATCCGAAGTATACTGGGACGTACTAAGGAACGGCGCATTGATAGATCAGAAGTACGCTGGATCGTTCTAAGATAGTGCTGCATATAAAGATTCGAAGTACACTGGGACATACTAATGAATGGTGCATTGATGGATCCGAAGTACACTGAGACGTACTAAGGAATGGTGCATTGATAGATCCGAAGTACACTAGGACGTACTAAGATAAGGCTGCCTATAAAGATTCGAAGTACACTTTTTGTACACGAAGTGATTTTTAATCCTATAATTCTATACGACAATATCCAAAACCTCATATATTGTGATATTAGGACCTGCAGTCCTGTATCTTCGCAGTTGGTCTCGAGGACAACACCATCACCAACTCCTCAGCGGTGAAGCACGCGATCTACGTTTTCTTCGTAGTTCGCGAAATGTTTCGTTTCTCTGGGCACTAGCTGGCGATCTTCTATCAACCTCTGTAGCGGTGCAGAGACGTGAGAGGCAGAGGTGGCTAAATACATATTCATTGTACTCAGATACATCTGGATTTTATAATGTAGTTATCATCATCACTGTAAATTTTAAATAACTTTCACTCTCTCTCTAAATCTATAAATAATTTGTATATATATTTAAAACTATGTACCTCAAATAGATTAAAAATTTACGCGCAAATACCCACATAGAATAAAGAGTGTGTTTTGTAATAAATAAATAAATAATTGTAAATTGCTACTTTTCAAATATTTATATAGTTTGAGTCAAAAGATAGTGTTTAACATAGTGTTTTCTGTGCGCTTTAACTTTGAATTGTTAATGTCAAGAATATTGTGTCAATTGTTATTGTGCTATTTGTAAGATAATGCTTCCTGATATCCTTCACCTTTGTATTTTCAGCCGAACAAAGCTATCTATAAAGTAGTGTATCGTCAGATCAATTATTTAATCTCTCAGATGGATGCAGCTATTTATCCAAATTAGAAAAAATTATCGAAATTTGATTTTTTTTACCAAAACATTGGGAAGAAAACCTTTTCGTGATTAATAAAAGTAAACATCTCGGGATGTTACTTCTCCTCATATTATTAGAACGGTGTTGTAGTGCAAACTGGCGGAAACACTGAGAAGATTCGCCATTGATTAGCCAGGACAATATTTCTCCTTCTCAACAAGGAGAGTAGAAAGTTCAATCTATTGACAAAAATGATTATCGCGATAAATAATTTATTCATTTATATCCACTCATGGACAAAACCTAAGGAAGTTGTACCTTTTAGCATGCATATAGGGATTCAGACAATAACTCTGAAAGATATTACAGTGATATTTATCGAAGACATGAGATAACAAAGTGTGAGCAAAATTGCATGTCTCCTTTAAGAGGGCAGATAACCGACGACATCAGCGACTTTACACTTTCTAGAGTTTTGCCCAAGAGTATACATTTGACTTCTATCGTAGTAAATCTAAATTTATTGCCGAGAATTCATCTGGCAGAAAGATATTTTATTTGCATTGTGGAGATAGGAATTCGCGACATCTCTTAGATACATTATTTTGTTAACTGTCTACAAGGATAACAAACAAGCAACAGCTCACACAGAAATTCTCTAAGGTGTAGGAATTCCAGAGTCACCACGAGATGTCGCACAAAGAAAAATTCCCATTTTTATCGCCCAGAAGCTCACGTTTGCTTGCACCCAAAAATCGATGCAGAAAATGTGATTACACTCCGAAATTTAATATCGGGGTCCGATTCTCGACTGTCCCTCGTTCCTGACCTGTGCCAACACTCGCTCAATTCAAAATTAATATTTGGACAACCATCCCATTGTTGGTGTCAAAGGAAGGGTTCCTATCATGGAATCAAGTTTTAATTTGTACAGTGAATAAAATTGTAAGCATCTTTCCTGAATCGGGACCATCATAAACTTTGTATCTATATTAATAAAATGGAAATTTCAAAAGTGGACATCACTAAAAACTTTCGTTACAATGCATCAATTTCGACCAAATTTTCAACATTTATGTAAAACGAGATGGAGCAGGTTTTGCTTAACATCAAAATATTTTTCCTAACTTTAACATACATAACTTTGCTGTTATCGATAAAATACAAAAAAATTCAACAGAGTTAAAGTGTTTACACTTTCAAAAGTGTTTACACTTTTGCGCTTCTTGGAAAATTAGTTTTAATCTTTTTTTATATATATTTTAATAACTTTTATACATGGTAAGATACTTTTATTTTATAGTTTTCATATTTTATACCAAAAAAAGTTGAGGCCTTACTTGATGAGATCAATTTTATTTTTTAGATAAATTTTTAGGCTTTTCAAAAGTGTTTACACTTTTGCGCTTCTTGGAAAATTAGTTTTAGTCTTTTTTATATATATTTTAATAACTTTTATACATGGTAAGATACTTTTATTTTATAGTTTTCATATTTTATACCAAAAAAAGTTGAAGCCTTACTTGATGAGATCAATTTTATATTTTAGATAAATTTTTAGGCTAATTTTAATTTATTTCTTTTTTATTTTATATACAGATTATATATGCTATTTCTAACTAACGTGGTTAGTATTTTTATAAGACTAAGGTTATTTATATTATTTTTTACAAAAAAAGATTGAAATTTCATTAATGTGCTCAATTTTATGTCTTTTTGAGGACATTAACAAAATTTTAATTAATTGCTTTGATATTTTAAAAACAGATTATTTATGGTGTTTTCCACATATATGGGTTGTTTTGTAAAAATAATTAGGGTTATTTCTATTTTTTTCACTGAAAAGCTAGAAATTTCATTAATGTGCTCAATTTTATGTCTTTTTTGAGGACCTTAACAAAATTTTTAATTAATTGCTTTGATATTTTAAAAACAGATTATTTATGGTGCTTTCCACATATATGGGTTGTTTTGTAAAAATAATTAGGGTTATTTCTATTTTTTTCACTGAAAAGCTAGAAATTTCATTAATGTGCTCAATTTTATGTCTTTTTTGAGGACCTTAACAAAATTTTTAATTAATTGTTTAGATATTTTAATAACAGATTATTTATGGTGTTTTCCACTTATATGGGTTGTTTTGTAAAAAAATTGGGTTATTTCTATTTTTTTTTCACTAAAAAGCTTGAAATTTCATTAATGTGCTCAATTTTATGTCTTTTTTGAGGACCTTAACAAAATTTTAATTAATTGCTTAGATATTTTAAAAGTAGATTATTTATGGTGTTTCCCACATATATGGGTTGTTTTGTAAACAAATTTTGGGTTATTTCTATTTTTTTTTCACTAAGATACAAGATATTTTATTGATATGTTTATGTGATTGTCATTATGAGGCCCTTCTCAAATATTTCTTAAGAAATTTTTATTTAATTATTTAGATCTTTCAAATACAAATTATTTGTGGTATTTATAACATATAGGTGTTGTGTTTTTTTAAATATTTGTTTTTTTTTATTATTAATCGCAAAAAATAGCAAGCAATTTCATTGTGTTCAATTATGGGTCATTTTGAGGTCCTTTTTTAAATTTTCTTATGGAATTTTTTAATTATTGCTTTGATCTTTTAAATACAGTTTATTTATTATATTTTCTACATATATGGGTTGTATCTAAAAAATAGGTTATTTATATTTTTAAATAAGCAAGGGATTTCTTTTACGGATTCATTTATTTGTCTTTTTGAAGTCCTTTTTCAAAATTTTTTTAAAGATATTTTAATTTATTTGATTAAATATTATATATTTAGATTATTTATAGTTTTTTTAACATATAGGGGTTGTATTTTGTATTTTAGAAAATTATTTCTATTTTTTACCTCAAAAAAGCATGCTTTTTCATTGCCGTATCCAGCGGTTGGTCTATTTTTGAAGCTTTTTAATGATAACTGGTTTTGTACATTAATTTTTTGGTAATAATATTATGATTTTAGTTTTTTAAAATCTTTTTAACATATCTGAAGGTTATTTTGAATAAAAAATTTAAAAATTTTGATTTTTACCTCAAAAGACAGGAAATTTTTATGCTTTGTTTAGAAATTGCTGGTTTTGAAGCTTTTGTTATTAATCTCAATCTAATTTTTTTTCAGAATATGCCTCGCCACAGCCGACGTTTACTTGGTAGGAATACGGCTGCTTCCAGGAGATATAGGAATGCTAGAGCTATTGAGACACCACTTCAAAGTGAGACGCGTCGTGCGCTTCGCCGTCTTATGTATTCTGAAGCCCGCGTCGCAGCTACACAAACTATGCAAGTTCCTGTTCAGCGTATTCAGCTTTGGACTCATAAGCCGTTTTCAGGTTTGCAGTATAATGCCCATATTGATTATAAAGCTGATTCATCTGTCGATATAGGCCAAATGTCTCGGGTATGCCAGTTTTGCTCTGCTTTGAGATTTAAAGATGATGTAATGTAATAGAAACAAATTAAACCTCATCCTACCTTATATACATTACTTCTGAGGATTAAAGATTTTGATTTGTGTTGATAATTTTGCATGCAATTCTCTATTTCTTTTCTTATCTTGCAAAGCTAATGGATTGTTTAGGTTGCTTATTTTTGACTCGCCAATTTGTTTAGTGATAAAGTGGTATAGCGTTCTTTTTCAGAGCATCACCCTACAAAAAAATTACCTGACCTTTCCTAATATTCAGATAGATTTATTATATCAACATACTAGACTACAAACATTCCCTCGAGTAAAACCCGGGCGGAGCCGGGTACACCCGCTAGTATTACATATATATAAAGCAATTATGAATATTCGATACAATAATCCCCCTTGAATCAATATTAAAATAAAAAACAATTAAGCCTTTCAGGAAAAGGTTTCTTTTTAAAATATATATATTTTTAATCTCTCAAGCTTTTGGCAAGAAAGCCCTTCTCAAGCTCCTCCCGTAGAAAGGGCTTTCTCTCTTGCCCGAAAGCTTGAGAGATTTTCAAATAAAAATATTGTAAAAAGAACTTCTCCCTGGACGCTTAATTGTTCTTATTTCAATTATGAATATATAATAGAGAGGATTGCACACAGCTGAAAAATGAGGATCTTTCAGCTCTTTCATCTTCAGAAAAGTTCAACACAAATATAAGCAAAAAGTCGAAGGATTGCTCTGTCCCTGTGAAACTTTTATAAAGAAGTAAGTAGAAAAATGATAGATTCATCGTTTCGTCCTCCACTACAGGATGGTAATTGATAAACTTGAGGATATCGTTGCAAGTCAGCAATAAAAGAGGAGAATCTGTATAAGACTGGTGTCTTAATAAAAGCTTTATGGGTGTATAAGCGAAACCTTTCAATCAAATCCAAAACACACCTCGTTTCCAGTATTATTTCAACTTTTTGTTTGCATGATATTCTTATATATATATCTTATATAAAAAAAAATTCTGCTTGAACTTTGATCATGTTGAGGATTATTGTAATGGTGGTGCAGTCGTGGTTGAATAATCTTGAAAGTAAAATAATAAAAATAGTATAGATTAAAAATTGCTTTAATTGAGTTTTAGGATAAACATAATTCGGTAAAAGTACCGCCTGGCTTAAGGCGTAAGAATAAATAAAACAAAATATTATTTACATAATTACAAAGTTTTGGGTCGGCCAACGGGGAAGAACAACAATGAGTATTTATAGAGAAAGCGCGACCTCTGGCGGTCGATTTAAACAGAGTATTTGTATCCATGAAATATATAATTTTAAATAAAATATTTTAATATAACATTTTAAATAATACCTTTATATAACATATATAATATATGCACTCATGGACAAAACCTGAGGAAGTTTTGCCTTTCAGCATATATGTCAGGATTCAGACAATAACCCTGAAATATATTTGATGCACAGTGACCTTTATTGTAGACACACGAGATAACCAATTGTGATAAAAATTGCCCCTCTCTTCTTCTTCTTCTTCAAAAAAAAAAAGAAGACAGGCGACACCAAAGACTTTTCACGTCCTTAAGTTTTGTCGATGAGTGTATATTGATTGTGTTTTGACCCTGGATCTGGACGCAGATTTTTCATAAGGAAAGGAAACATTCGACCACGTTCTAGATGTTAGAATATCTCAATAATGTTAGTCTCCAGGCAATGCATCAACCACACGTTCTGCCAAATCACAGCATCAATACCAACGGATTCATTTAGTTTCCCGGCAATGTACCAAATGAACTCTGAAGTCCAATTAGAGATGCCTAGAGACTTGTCACCTCAACTCCCCAACGTGTGGCAATATGCACGACATTGCTGATTGGTTATGGAAATTGGGAGTTTACATTGCAAATTGAGAGATGTGCCCATATTGGGAGGGAGGGGCGTACATACATTAATTAACTGGTTAATTATAAAAATGCCGATAAATTATCTAACCAAGATAAATTAATCAGGAAACCAGATTTTTTTCCTAATGATTATAAAACAAGAGACCTAACTTTTAATTATAAACATTGAATAAATAATTAATTTTAGAAAATTGTTGACTATATGCCTTCATGTAGTATATGGAATATATGAAATGTTTTCAACAGAGGTAAATATATAGCAATGAGGTGGTACATTAATCAGACGAAGGAGTTTGTAATTAATTACAATTTAAAGTAATTAATCTTGCCAGGATGTCAGAGCTCTGAAGAAAAAACTCTCAGCAAGTTTCTATTGGCAGGTGAGAAGTCAAGAATCCAATACGGCGTCAATAATGTTTCTTGACACACCCCAAGTATCTTACTTTCTGGACGTGTTGACGGCTTTGTTACACTATTTGGATTTCTCTGCAATCTAGTGAGTTTTCTTTGCTTATCCCTAGTACACGTGGTACAGGCCATGATAATCATGATGGGTAGAGTTAGAAGAATGTTTTCACTCTAAGTGAACTACATGTCTAAACATGTGAAAAACAGTTCGACCTTGCACTTACAAATGTGCCAGAGCTCCGTTTAGGTACTTGCACTCGCGGGTGGGGTTGGACTTTTGCAAGAATCAGGGGCCATCTCAAGTAAATATAATGTTTAATAAAATACAATTAGCTAGGGAAACGTTTCTTTTATGTATATCGGCAATACAAGCTTTCAACAGCCCTTCGACAGGTATAAGCACGGTACTGAAGTTTTTCAGCTATACCTTTCGAAGAGCTGTTGAGCCAGAAAGCTTATATTGCCGATATACATAAAAGAAACGAATCCCTCAGCTAATTGTCTTTTACTAATCATTTTACCGAAGGGATTATATTAACAACAAATATAATGGTGTTCAATTTAAATATGCTCTTTGCAATTTGAAGGTAACTTTAGGGAAACGAATCAATTGGGGAATTTAGACTCTGTTAAGAAGAGACCAAAAGTGAAAGAGACGAGTTTCTTTAATAAATACTTTCTTCTTTGATCTCGTCGCTTACTTAACTTTGGTCACTTCTTAGCAATGATATCATGCAATACATTCTGTTGCATAGAGAGTTTTGAAAATTGGAACGTCGAAATTTGTTTGCAGTTCGTTTGCTTATGATTCTACTTGCTAACAAACACGGGTGATGGAACAGTAAAGTGTACCATAAGGGATCTCCTAACAACATGGTCATTTCTGGTCTCTTCTTGAGAGGGTTTCTCATTAAAGTTTGGGTAAGATTTGCAGAATCATTATTTATTCTGAAATGATGGACGTGTGGGGGCCGAGAGACTTCCTTCCAGCCTGCTGGGATGACAGACCACGGCAAACATACAAGCGGGGCCTGTAAATAGTACGGATGGCCACCGCTGTGTGGCGCGGCAGATCGGCAAAAGTCAATCAGAACCCAATAGACATTCTAGGGTGTTGTCCTTTTGTCTTCCTTTATTGTCTTCCTATAAAAATGTAGCCAATGCGTAATACCAATAAACACTAACTTTGAAATACTTTTCTGGGCCATCGCTGGACTTAATAAATCGACACACCACAGACGCTCAGGGAGGGGGGTCGGCCATCAAACGGATCTTCTCTGATAGGTGTTACCCTATCTGCATACTGTATACATGAGCCTATTATATAAATTGTAATATAGAGGTAAACAAATGTTCAAAATGATTCTCTTACAAATCATTTCTGCGTCAGTAATGGGAATTGAGATTATTCTCAATTCAGTTACTGTTTAATCTTTGGAATAATCAAGAATTATTCCGTGGATCTATATGGATAAGGACAAAAATAAAATATATCGAAACAATGCTCCCAAGTTATGAAGAAATACAAAGTAGAAGCCTCACAATTTTTCCTATAGTCCAATTACACTTTATTGCCTATTTCTATTTCATATTTTCATTATAAGTTTTAATTTGTTTAACAACTATTTAAATCAAATATTAAATTAAATTATCTTATAAATATATAATGCTCATAAAATATACTTTATTGAAATTATATAAATTAACATTAATATCACATTATTTGTTGTCATAATAATATATATATATATACTAAAAATAATTATATATCATTCTAAATATAAATCATAAATCATATAAAATGTAAATATTTATCTATAATATATCAAACACATATATCTAACATTTTATAACATTTGACCACCAAACACACAGAAAAAGAACATCAACATGTAGTATACAACAATACTTCTAATAATTTGTATTAAATAAATGTAATATTAGAAGTTGATTTTACGATAAATAATTTGTTGTCTGACTCCGCCTAGAATTCCATGCCGCCCACACTATATTTAATAAAATACCTCTAATTAACTATAACTATTTCTTAATTGTTAGTCATTACCATTGTAACCTATAAAATTACTCTTCGTCTTGATGCTAAGTTAGAATTTTATTTGTAAATAGTTTATTTATATATCTCGGTTGTATTCAGACAACTGGCGAAATTTGTAAATGTTTTTTATTTATAGAATAAAATAGTTTTATGAATACCCGGTCTTGTTTACAATACAAAAATGGATCAGTCTACAGTCGAAACAAAACCAATCATAAAGGTAGGTGCAATAATATCAAACCGTGAAAAAGGAACGTTGGTTCAAAGATCTCACCTATAAATAGAGGTCGACGAATTCTACACGCAAAACCCATCCTTTCATTCATTTGTTACAGTTGTATATTGATCTGAGGAAGGCAATTCTAGATAGACTCTGTTTTTAAATTAAAAACTGCGATGTATATAAAAACAATTTTGATGATTAACTAAATATTCAAATACCAAATAAGAATTCCTAAAAGTTGAAAGCTCAATTGGAAACATAAAGCTCTTTCTTATCGTTTATTTGTAATTATTGTGAGAATGTGAGTGGCGGTAGATATTTCACTGAATGATTCTATTATCACAATTGTTAGAATGTCTTGAATATTTCGCTATTCCTCTATTTACCGTGGCTACAATATATAATGTTTTCCCACTATGTACTAATTTTAATTCTTAACCTGCAACCCCAAAATACATTATTGACTGTATTGGCTCATCCATTGATGAGCTCTACTCTTCCCCAGCAGACACCATCAAAAGTCTCAAGCTTTACAAGCTTGATACCTTAATATGATTGAGTGACAATTGACAATTAAACAACTTTATTGACATCTCGTCAATCTTCACACTCAAAAGGAGTTATAAGGTAATAATAATGGTTGGGATAAAGAGAGATATTTACAATCGACGTAGCCCTCTCCGAGGGCACGTCCCGATCAGGAGCTTAAAACCGCCTTGAATCTAGACAGATCCCTGCCATTTGGAGAGTTCATGTTCGGAACACGTTTGATGATAATGTCGATATATGATAATATGATTGAGTGGAGATAAGAAAGACAATATATAATCAGCCTAAATACACAAAGTTTCTCTCCAGTAGAAGAGAGTTTCGCCATTGGCTGACACGTCCCAATATATCGTCCAGAACAATGTTGTTGTGGTCAGGTCGAGCGTCAATGTTTGACATGAAACAATATTTATGGTGTAGACACACGCCCACGCCAATCTTAGTACTAGTACCTTGTTCTACATAGCGGCGGTGTATTGGGCCTTGTAAATAGATCATGAAATAACCTTTAAACGAAATAGTTGTCTCATATTTAAACTAGCCTTAGTTCTAGATCAATCCACTCTTGTAATAGATTTAATCATTTCTCTTGGATAGAACGGGAAATAAAATAGTAAAAAAATCCATTAGTTGCATAAACAAATTTCAACCTCTTTACACCGAAGCATGTTAAACGGTATAACGAGATTAAAGAATTTTCCAGACACTGAGTAAATCATCGCTACATCAAATCCGTGAATGTGACAACTCCTGACTTTAAACACTCTCAATCAAATATGGAATTATAAATAGCTGTTAATGGTTAAATGATAAGCTTGATAACGCTTAGAATTAATACTCTTAATTTATAAAATAAAAGCTATAAAGATCATCTTTTGTGACTGCCTATATACCAAATCCATATTTCAAAACAAGGGGAATTATTTAGTCATAATTAGGTTACCAGTGTCCTTGTGTTATGCGTGGGTATATCTTACTTCACATATATATATATTTAAAGATATACCTCAATATCTCAATTTTGAAAGTGGTAATTGATTTCTAACATATACGTGTCTATATTATTCAATAACATAATGGTATGATGACCTCAGGTGCTGTTTCCCTGTTAAAGAATTCCCGGCGGAGTTAGTGTAAAAAAACCACGCAGCCGCAGCTGGCGAACGTTATTAGAAACTATAATCAATATTCCAGAAATTAACCTAATTTGGTTGAAACTGACTTTGGAAGTTGATAAATCTGATGGGGAATAGCTTAGATCCTTTGTTCTTACAACAACCTGGCCAGGACTTGAGTTTGTCGATGCTGGGAAAACATAGATGTAGAGACGTTAAGTTCTGCAAGCTCAAATGTTATGTATGGAGGAAATACTTTAGAATATTCAATTAAAAAACATATATTTGATCAAGATATCATTTATTTTACCTATATTTCAGTTGACTGAACGATAACCTTTATCAAGGTGTTATAACATATTAATATATATGTATATGTAATATGTTATAATACCTTGATAAAGGTTGGCGTTAGCCAACTGAAATATAGGTAAAATAAATGATATTTTGATCCAATATATGCCCTTTTAATTAAAGATTTATTTATGGATTGCTCTATTTTAAAAATTTTAGAATATAAAGAAACAAAATCTGTTTAAAATTTATGTCAAAAGCCAAACAAAGATAGATATGTACATATCACAAAAATAAAAGTCAGAATCTGTATATATAAGACAACTCTCTTCTTATGACCTTAATTATGTGAATATTTGGTTTCACTTTTTTTTTTCTCTTTTTTTTTTTATGGAGAATGATTACAAGATGGAATTTCTTAATAAAACTCTTATTGTTATTGTAGATATAAAAACACAACATAACACACACAACAACACATACATATTTATATGTGCTTATCAATTTTGCAATTTGTGTTTCTTATGATATCATCAAATATTATCTCTAAAACATTATATACAGTAATGATAAATATTATATTGTCGCGGAGATAAATAAAGCAAGGGCAAAATTGGGGATAATTAATTTACTATAAAGGGTATTTACCTTTTAGTTCTCCATTAAAATTATATACAATAGATATTTAAGGGAGAGAGAGTCAGATGATAAAAACAACTTATCCCCAGGTAAAGATAATAATAATGAGCGGCGTCAGCCACCGTCCCGTTTTCCTTATTTGCAGATCAGCTTCCGTGAACCCCTCACACCTGTGGTCCCCCGGGGTCCAGGGATGATTGACAGGTGTCCCATCTGGATGGAGCTTCTTGACAATATATTGAGATGGCTTGGCTTATCAGTGATCACCCCTCTCTGCAGTTTAGTCAAATTAATCTTCAGACCGCTCTACTATTGTATTGGATTGGTTTTGTTATAAACCATGTATTTACTATGGAAGGAAGCTTAGGGATGTTTAGGTAACCTATATGGGTATAAGCTTATAGATTTGCTTTCACCACGGATGAGTCAAGCCTTCTCAGAATAAATAATATTTGGCATTTCAGAAAGGTCAGTAGCGATAATATTTGATATCATTGGAAACAGATGGCTAAAATAATAATTAGAGATTTTATCGATATATGCTAATTGGAATTATAATTTCAATTCGATAATAATTCACATTTATATAATTTAAAAGAATAATATTTATGAAAAATGGAAGTATCAAAACACGAATGATCCCCTAAACATAAAACAAAACTCTTCAGTCCTTTCGGCGATGAAAAAATATTGGGAGGGCTTTTTTATTTTATTTATTGTTACAAGAGCACGAAGTCCAAAGGACTATTGTGCTGTGCTAGTATTATTCATATATATATGATTAATTATTTACACGATGGATTAGTATTGTTTTGTAAATTATTGTACAAATAGTTCTAAACTTAACAAAGTTCTCATAAGATAGAGTATATACACAAAGAGAATTTGGTAATGTTTCAAAGTATCTACATACAATTTGATTAGTCAGAGGGCAAGATAAAAGAAGATGCTCTGGTGATTCAACATCTAAGCGGCATTCACATGTTGGATCATTGATAGCATTCAGTTTGAACAGGAAACTTAAGAAGGGTCCTTTGCCAGTTAAGAATAAAGTAGTGAATTTATCCGAAGAAATGAAATTTGGGACAGCAATTGGAAAGAATTTCTTGAACAGTTCATTAGATTGAGAAAGATAAAACTTAAATTTTAGATCCAGATATAGTTTGTTTAATTCTTTTTGAAGGGGTTTTTTGAGTGTTCGATCTGTGAGAGAATTTGTCATATTATACTTTGTTTGTAATAATTCAAGATAATCGGACAGTAAAGGGGTTTTCGCTAGTATATGTGTGATGTAAGAAGATGAAGTCCTATAAGCATGAATGCATCTAATAAGAATTTGATATTGTATAGAATTCAACTTGGATCTTTTTGCTGCAGTGATAAAAGGAAACCAAATATTTGATGCATAGCTTATTGTAGAGCGTATCATAGCTTTATATAGGATCAATCTACGCCGAGTATCAATGCCCCAAGTACGTGCACATAATGAGAATAATATATTCTTAAGTTTCGTAGCTTTCATAATTATATTGTCAACATGTGTTCCAAAATTAATCTTATTCCTTTGTCTATGATTTTTAAAAATAACTCCCAAAATTTTAACAGTTTCTGATGGTTGAATTATTTTTCCATCAAAATTAATGGGCAATTTTTCATAGTTATGTAGATAGAGTATACCTGTTTTGTTTGGACTTAGTGAAAGTTTTACCTTTTCACACCATGCTTTGATTTTTACTAAACATTTGGTAATATTATACTGAAGATCATAGATGTTTGAACTCCATACCACAAATGTCACATCGTCCGCGAAAGCAATTACTCTAGCAAAACTTTCGTTAAAAGATAAGTTGAAATCATTAAGTAATATATTCCAAAGAATAGGAGAAATGATACCACCCTGGGGACATCCCTTATTTATCTTTTTTATACACTTTACATTAGTATATTTAAACTCTACACTCCGGTCTTCAAAGTAAGAATTAATTATTTTTATAAGTACCGCTGGAAAATTTGCCTTGTCCAATTGTTGGAGAATTGCCGGATGCCATGCGTTGTCGAAAGCTCCGCTGATGTCCACTGATGGCTCATCAGTGGTAAACTCTCCCAGTGGTTTAACCAATTTAACCTCTTGTATCGCACGGAGGTTGAAAAAAGACATTAGTAATGAAATCAGTAGATGGACTTAGTACAAGATAGAAGAACTAAGACTTGTAAGCACGAATATTTATTTTACAAATAAGAAACGAACTTCTACTGTCCTTACTTGTGATGAAAAATAGTAGCAGAGCTTGACTTATCAGTGGTGAACCCTTCCTAATACTGTATTGGACGATTCTGCTTATATTTGCTACACTGAAGGGTGGAATCTTAAAAATGTTATCCGAGCAAACTATGGACATAAGATTTTAGGATAGCACAATCACATAAATATTTGCATCGAGCAATGCTCTTCCGCAAACAATAAGTACAAGATCAGTTAGGCATAATGAATTATAAGGCGATAATGTGCCATATATATGTAATAAATAGAATAATCATGACACTTCGAAGTCTAGACGACAAGACGAAATAAAAGAAGAGTTTCTTTTATTTTTTCTTTCTCTTATATTTTATTTTATTAAAGAAACTCTTCTTCTTTTATTTCGTCTTGTCATCTAAATATTACCGAGAAGATTATTATAGTCGTTATCACTTCAAAGTCTATTGCCCGAACTATATATTGCTTATATCGTATCTCGCACAATAGGTATTCTATCTTCAGAATTTTCTAATGTAATTTTCTGAAAAAACTATAATCAAACAATAATGTCACTCTGAAAACTGTAATGACAATAATTAGCGTTTAACAAAGCACATATATTCAACTATAATAAAACTATGCTGAGTGAAACTATAATGTAAATTTATAATGAATATTTGTATAAGAAACATATATGAAATGTTATAATTACAAAACTATTTGAATGAAAACAATAATTAATTATAATAAAACTGTATTTTTAATATACTATAATGGAGCAATAAAAATAACTATAAAAATAATATATTAAACTATACTAAACTTGAAGATAGAGGTTGCCTGGCCGAGAGATATTTATATTATACTATATATAATAAAACTACCATAAAGATACCATAATGAAACTATAAAATACTATTATAATGAAGTACTATAATGAATAAAATTAATTAAATCGTTCTGAAAATAGAGCAATCCATAATTAAATCATTAGATAGTAAAAAGGCAAATATTGGATTGAATGAAAGATTGGCAATAAATATTTTATTCAATCCAATATATGCTTTTTTACTATCTAATGATTTAATTAAATGTATAATTTAATATATATAATTGTGAAAAAAAGTTATAATAAAACTATTATTTGTGTTATATAAAAACTATATAACACTATATAATTTAACTATAATTAATACTATATAAGGAATTATAATAAACTATAATGAAGACACGCTATAATGAATAAGACCATCAGTGTTACTTGAATAATAAAGTTCCATTCAAGTCCAGTATTTGGAAGAATATGACGGAATTCAAATAGTTAATTAATTGCGCGTTTGTAAAATATTAAAATACATTTATTCGAGATTCCGTGCATCAAGATATTTGAATAATTAATTATATGAGAGGCTGTGGCTTATCTTTTATATCTTTGTACATTCATTTTTAGGCTTATTAATATGTAAATGGGATATATTTATTAATATAAACTCCATTTCAATGTTATTTCACCAAAATGAAGTCTCTTCAGCAATTTTTCACCACGAAATTATACAAAATTGGAATATTTTGAATATTCTTCCCAGTATTTCCAAGAACTGGTCTTTCAGAGCCATTGATTAAAATAATCCATGCTGAGAATGTTTATCTACATTGCCTACAGATAGATGGCACTATTTTCAAATATTTGTACATAATTAGGAGATATATTTTGTTTATGTGTGATGAACCATAATATATTACTGTGACAGAAAGTAAAACGATACTTTCATTTTTCACAACAACAAAAACATATCGACACAATTTTCTGATATTATATACTAAAGCTTTGTTCATAGAACGCGGAATATATATAATTACTAGATATTATGTTTTGTACATCAAGATTATGTTTCGAATTACACTCATAGATAAAACTTGAGGAAGTTGTACCTTTTAGCATGTATATTGGGATTCAGACAATAACTCTGAAAGGTATTACAGTGACATTTATTGAAGATACGCGGGATAACCAAGTGTGAACAGCCTCTGTCTCCTTCATAAAAACATACTTCTTCTTTCTTTATTCCATAAATGTATGTTTCCGTTCTTTATACACGGTGCCGTTATCGTTCGAATTCAATTTGAAATGCATCATAATCTGGATAGTTATTGGAGTGAAAACAATGTGAAGTTCACTGAAGAGTCCTTATATGATGCGGTGTTAATGAATAGTTGTATGTTATACCAAGACTTTAAAGCAATATATTGAAGTGAAATCAATGTGTAATTATAATATATTAGAAAAACAAAATTCGGAATGAAAGATATTTAAAAGAGATTCGTCTAATTTTCAATATGGAATATCCACTCTACCCACCATGAAAGGTTAACGGTATTTTACCCACCAACTGAAGATTGTAGTGGTAAAAAAACTAAAGTGTTACTACACAACTACTTGGATCTCTCTCTATGAATCCTTCACAATCTATGGGTAGATATCTCGAGTAGAGTTACAATAGAGGTGTAGTGCACTACTGTCTACCAATTGCAGACTGTAGTGGTCTAACTAAGGTGGTACTACACAACTACTTGGATCTCTCTATGGATCCTTCACAATCTATGGGTAGATATCTCGAGTAGAGTTACAATAGAGGTGTAGTGCACTACTGTCTACCAATTGCAGACTGTAGTGGTCTAACTAAGGTGGTACTACACAACTACTTGGATCTCTCTATGGATCCTTCACAATCTATGGGTAGATATCTCGAGTAGAGTTACAATAGAGGTGTAGTGCACTACTGTCTACCAATTGCAGACTGTAGTGGTCTAACTAAGGTGGTACTACACAACTACTTGGATCTATCTATGAATCCTTCACAATCTATGGGTAGATATCTCGAGTAGAGTCACAGTAAAGGTGTAGTGCACTACTGTCTACCAATTGCAGACTGTAGTGGTCTAACTAAGGTGGTACTACACAACTACTTGGATCTATCTATGAAACCTTCACAATCTATGGGTAGATATCTCGAGTAGAGTCACAGTAAAGGTGTAGTGTACTACTGGCTACCTACAGATGTCTGTATGGATCCCCCATCATACTGTGGTAGCCAGTCGTGTAGAGGTCTGGTAGATAACCTGGCGACACTACTGGGAAGGACAATAATTGATAGACTCAAGGTATTTTCAATTTTCCAGCGATTGTTAAACTGCATCTTCATAAATCTGAAACAAAATAACCAGCAGGAAATATTAATATTCGACAAAATTGGAAAATATCTCACTCCAGGCTGATAACTAGCACTACCATATTCCGATATTAATTCCCATATATATCGATAAAAATATAAACGCAGTAAAAAACAGTAAATAATTCTCCAAGCCAAGAAAAACGGGTTTATTCCGTTAGAAGAAATGCACAAGTTTCTAAAGCCATTCTTTATCTCCCGCGTCGCAAACAATTTGTCAAAAACATTTGTCGCCCTAATAGAAGCCCGGACTTCCCACAGTTTTTTTAGCCTCCATCTTTTTAAACGGGATTTCTAATTCTTCGGTTGCTGTCTAATTGGACTTCTTGCCGGCTTCACGTCAAGCCACGGCTTTGTTCTGACACCGCGGATATGCAAATACATATGCACATATGTAATATGTAAATACATTTCACATTCTAGGTTTTATATTAAATATATTATATTCCCTTTTCCTTCTATTCTCATATATGTAATGTTGATTTTATAATATTTTATTAATGTATTTAAATGTGATCATTAAAATCTTTTAAATCCATAAAAATAAACTTTAGAAACAAAGAAGAATAAAAATGTAATGATAGTTTTTTAAGGATTTTGATTCCTGTATATCGTTCTGGCGGATGGTTCATTTTAGCTCCCGTCCAGCTGCGTACAACCAGTATCCTAGCAAATATACCAACTGGCTTTGTTTATATGTTTTAGTTAGTTGAAGAAGCGCTTGCTGAAAAGCCTTCTTCTTTTTTATCTCCTCTCAATCATATTAGGGTATATAGCTTTTAAAGCTTGAGCTTTAATGGTGTCTGCCGGGAATGAGTAGAGCTCATCAATGGATGAGTCAATACAGTCAATGATGTGTTTTGGGGTTGCTGACAGCCATCATGACTTGGTGAAGTAGAATGCGTCTTCCTTTGTCATTAAGACTGGGAACACTACTCAGTGGCAGACCGACTTAGCTCCAAAAGAAATGGCCGCCTCTGACATGAGGATTGATGAACATGATAACAGGTTTTTTAGCGAGGGCTTGGGGCCGGCAAAGGCAGATCCGGTAAGCCTTCTTTGATCAGGTGAATAAAAAATGGTTGCGGGAGGGGCGTTATATGATTTTTTCTAATTTACACCAAAGTTGTCCAATTGCTTAGATAATTTGAACAAACGGTGTACAATATAGTGTACATAGGCCCCTGTAGATATAATATTAAACAAACGCACATCTTTAAAGAGAATATCCCTTACTTGAAACTACTGTAAAGTAACGAGATACTTTATAAAATACAAACTTGATAGTTACTAAGGTTACGCGGCATAATCCATGTTGGGAAAAATTACGGAATTTTTAGAATCCAGCTGTTATTACGTTGAATGATTTATTCTCTGAACTCCAAGCACAAAGTTCTAGAGCATAATAAATAGGACAATATTTCCTGATTGTAATGGAAACTCTCAATATCGATACACTCTACTTTATGTGTGTGTACCGAAGTTGAAAAATTTAAACTTGAACTTAAAGAAATTTATAATAATATTTAACACTTGGAATTTACAATAATTAAAAAACTAACATTTGTAAAACTTACAGAAATTCGAAAATCAACACTTGTAAATTACAATAATTCGACAATTAACGCTTGAAAAACATATATAAATTCAAACAATTGACACCTGTAACTTATAACAATTAAAGAATTAACATTAGGATCTTCAATAAATTCAACAATTGACACGTGGAACCTATAGGCGTTGAACAATTGACAACTGGTTTTATAATAATTGAAAAAATGACACAAGGGAACTTACTATAAATGAACATTCAACACTTGAAACATGGATAAATTCAACAATTGACACGTGGAACCTATAGGCGTTGAACAATTGACAACTGGTTTTATATAATAATTGAAAAAAATGTGTGACACAAGGGAACTTACTATAAATGAACATTCAACACTTGAAACATGGATAAATTCAACAATTGACACGTGGAACCTATAGGCGTTGAACAATTGACAACTGGTTTTATAATAATTGAAAAAAATGACACAAGGGAACTTACTATAAATGAACATTCAACACTTGAAACACAGATAAATTCAACAATTGACACGTGGAACCTATAGGCGTTGAACAATTGACAACTGGTTTTATAATAATTGAAAAAATGACACAAGGGAACTTACTATAAATGAACATTCAACATTTGAAACACAGATAAATTCAACAATTGACACGTGGAACCTATAGGCGTTGAACAATTGACAACTGGTTTTATATAATAATTGAAAAAAATGACACAAGGGAACTTACTATAAATGAACATTCAACACTTGAAACATGGATAAATTCAAAAATTGACACGTGGAACCTATAGGCGTTGTACAATTGACAACTGGTTTTATAATAATTGAAAAAATGACACAAGGGAACTTGCTATAAATGAACATTCAACACTTGAAACATGGATAAATTCAACAATTGACACGTGGAACCTATAGGCGTTGAACAATTGACAACTGGTTTTATAATAATTGAAAAAATGACACAAGGGAACTTACTATAAATGAACATTCAACACTTGAAACACAGATAAATTCAACAATTGACACGTGGAACCTATAGGCGTTGAACAATTGACAACTGGTTTTATATAATAATTGAAAAAAATGACACAAGGGAACTTACTATATATGAACATTCAACACTTGAAACATGGATAAATTCAACAATTGACACGTGGAACCTATAGGCGTTGAACAATTGACAACTGGTTTTATAATAATTGAAAAAATGACACAAGGGAACTTACTATAAATGAACATTCAACACTTGAAACATGGATAAATTCAACAATTGACACGTGGAACCTATAGGCGTTGAACAATTGACAACTGGTTTTATAATAATTGAAAAAATGACACAAGGGAACTTACTATAAATGAACATTCAACACTTGAAACACAGATAAATTCAACAATTGACACGTGGAACCTATAGGCGTTGAACAATTGACAACTGGTTTTATAATAATTGAAAAAATGACACAAGGGAACTTACTATAAATGAACATTCAACACTTGAAACATGGATAAATTCAACAATTGACACGTGGAACCTATAGGCGTTGAACAATTTACAGCTGGTTTTATAATAATTGAAAAAATGACACAAGGGAACTTACTATAAATAAACATTCAACACTTGAAACATGGATAAATTCAACAATTGACACGTGGAACCTATAGGCGTTGAACAATTTACAACTGGTTTTATAATAATTGAAAAAATGACAAAAGGGAACTTACTATAAATGAACATTCAACACTTGAAACATGGATAAATTCAACAATTGACACGTGGAACCTATAGGCGTTGAACAATTGACAACTGGTTTTATAATAATTGAAAAATGACACAAGGGAACTTACTATAAATGAACATTCAACACTTGAAACACAGATAAATTCAACATTTGACACGTGGAACCTATAGGCGTTGAACAATTTACAACTGGTTTTATAATAATTGAAAAAATGACACAAGGAAACTTACTATAAATAAACATTCAACACTTGAAACACAGATAAATGCAACAATTGACAACTCTTACTTATAATAATTCAACAACCAATCTCTCTCGAAAGGAACAAGATCCTAGAAATACAAGAATAATTGAAGGGTGAGGCAGAACTTCCTCAATCACACAGGTTCCATAAATTAGAGGATCCGGTAGCAAATGACGACCCAATAAAAAGCCCGGGCTAATGGCTCGGCATGCCCCATTAATGAAGAGCTCCATCCCGGAATTACAAAGGTCCAGTAATGGTCACTGCGACCCTGGCAACTTCACCAACTCGCCTCTACATCCTCTCCACGTGGCCCTCTTCACTGTCCTATAATATTATATTTCTACATTTACCCCCTTCAGTTAGCTATTTGAATCTCCTAAAGGCGAAGAAAAATTGGAAGATAATATTTTAATTGCATTCTACCAAATTATAAAAATAACATTCGAATGATTTTAATATATTTCTCTAATTTCCAAAGTGGAATAACCATGCTACCCGCCATGAAAGGTTTAGAGATAGTCCCAATATTTTCCCCACCAACTGCAGACTGTAGTGGTCAACCTGAGTTCGTACTACACATCTACTTGGACCTTTCTATGAATCCTTCATAATCTACACAATCTATGGATAGATATCTCGAGTAGAGTCACGGTAGAGGTGTAGTGCACTACTAGCTACCTACTGCATACTGTAATGGTCAGCCTAACCTTCACAATCTATGGGTAGATATCTCGAGTAGAGTTACAGTAGAGGTGTAGTGTACTAATCACTACAGATGTCTGTATGAATCCCCCACAAGTTTCTAGTATATATTTAGAGCAGAGTAGGTTCCACTCAATGCCTCACTCTGGGAAGCCCATGTTCTACCTAAAGATTGAATATATAAAAGAACACCTGCATACATTAGTTGAAAACACAATCTTACCACTATAGTATGGCACGTCTACTTGGACCTGACCCTATCTAGACAGACGGAATATAGGTATGATTTGAACACTTGAATACATGCCGCTAGGATATCTACATAGTGTAGGATGGACCTAGAATGTCTACTATTCACACAGAATGTAGTTATTTATCCAACACTAGAACGACTATACATTTCACTAGGATGTCTACATACTGTGAGATAGACATAGACCTGGCACTATCTAGATAGACAGACTCTAGGTATGAATCCAACACTAGGACAACCATATACATTCCGCTATGATGTCTACATAGTGTAGGCTAGGATGTCTACTATTCAGACAAAGTGTAGTTAAGAATCCAACACTATAACAAACACACATGCCGCTACGATGTCTGCAGAGACCTGGCACTATATAGACAGACAGACTGAAGTTAAGAATCCAACACTATAACAAACATACATGCCACTACGATGTCTACATAGACCTGGCACTATATAGACAGACAGACTGAAGTTAAGAATCCAACACTATAACAAACATACATGCCACTACGATGTCTACATAGACCTGGCACTATATAGACAGACAGACTGAAGTTAAGAATCCAACACTATAACAAACATACATGCCACTACGATGTCTACATAGACCTGGCACTATATAGACAGACAGACTGAAGTTAAGAATCCAACACTATAACAAACATACATGCCACTACGATGTCTACATAGACCTGGCACTATATAGACAGACAGACTGAAGTTAAGAATCCAACACTATAACAAACATACATGCCACTACGATGTCTACAGAGACCTGGCACTATATAGACAGACAGACTGAAGTTAAGAATCCAGCACTATAACAAACATACATGCCACTACGATGTCTGCAGAGACCTGGCACTATCTAGACAGACAGATTGTAGTTAAGAATCCAACACTATAACAAACATACATGCCACTACGATGTCTACATAGACCTGGCACTATATAGACAGACAGACTGAAGTTAAGAATCCAACACTATAACAACCATCATGCCACTACGATGTCTACATAGACCTGGCACTATATAGACAGACAGACTGAAGTTAAGAATCCAACACTATAACAAACATACATGCCACTACGATGTCTACAGAGACCTGGCACTATATAGACAGACAGACTGAAGTTAAGAATCCAACACTATAACAAACATACATGCCACTACGATGTCTACAGAAACCTGGCACTATATAGACAGACAGACTGAATTTAAGAATCCAACACTATAACAAACATACATGCCACTACGATGTCTACAGAGACCTGGCACTATATAGACAGACAGACTGAAGTTAAGAATCCAGCACTATAACAAACATACACGCCACTACGATGTCTGCAGAGACCTGGCACTATCTAGACAGACAGATTGTAGTTAAGAATCCAACACTATAACAAACATACATGCCACTACGATGTCCACATAGACCTGGCACTATATAGACAGACAGACTGAAGTTAAGAATCCAACACTATAACAAACATACATGCCACTACGATGTCTACAGAGACCTGGAACTATATAGACAGACAGACTGAAGTTAAGAATCCAGCACTATAACAAACATACACGCCACTACGATGTCTGCAGAGACCTGGCACTATCTAGACAGACAGATTGTAGTTAAGAATCCAACACTATAACAAACATACATGCCACTACGATGTCTACATAGACCTGGCACTATATAGACAGACAGACTGAAGTTAAGAATCCAACACTATAACAAACATACATGCCACTACGATGTCTACAGAGACCTGGCACTATATAGACAGACAGACTGAAGTTAAGAATCCAGCACTATAACAAACATACACGCCACTACGATGTCTACATAGACCTGGCACTATCTAGACAGACAGATTGTAGTTAAGAATCCAACACTATAACAAATGCCGCTACGATGTCTACAGAGACCTGGCACTATCTAGACAGACAGACTGAAGTTAAGAATCCAAAAGTGGAGTCACGAGAGAACTTTGGGCGGTCACATGGCCCCACCCTAGGCGGGATTGTTGCGAGCTGTACGATGAACTCCATTAAAGTTGGATCCCGCTGAATAATTGAGAAGGATGCCAACAGATTGGCTGGACTGCCCCACACTTGTGGGGACATTATTCTACACAATCCCGCCCTAAGTTCTGCAGAATTATCATAATTATGTGAATGTATTCGTTTTTTATGACAAGTCTGCATTTTTGATTTCAGACGTAATTTCTTTATTCACAATATTTCACTCAATTACGTACAACGACTTTCCAGAATGGTTTCAGGGTTTTCCAACTATGTGCTAAGTGAAATTCTCAACCTGAAGCCCCAAAACACATTATTGATTGTATTGACTCATCCATTGATTGGCTCTACTCACCCCCAGAGGACACCATCAAAAGTCTCAAGCTTTACAAGTTTGATATCCTAATATGATTGAGTGTAGATAAAGAAGGAGACGATATTTCAACGAGAAATATACTCATGGACAATTCTTAAAGAAGTTATACCTTTTAGAATGTATATCGGTATTGAAACAATAACTCTGAAAGATATCACAGTGACCTTTATTGAAGACACACGAGATAAACAGGTATGAACAGAATTGCCTCTGTCTCCTTAAAAATGTATTAAATACTTTCAAATTGCTTAATTTTTGTCCATGAGTTTATATTCGTCCTCGCCAAGATAGCGATATTCTCTTAGGATTTCTATTATATCAATATAATGGGTGTTTTGGCGAAGGCAACCTCGTAGAAATAGCACAAACAAACTGCAACATGCCCCTCATGTAATAAAGTAGCTGTTCGATGAATTTCAATACCTTCCAAATTTGTGAAATTCCAAAATGTACCCAGATATATACAATCAGTGTATACACAATAATAAAGTCATCATATAGGCAGGTGAACCTGTACCTATACCCGGATACATCATTAGCAGGGTTAAACATATAAATTAAGATTAAATCTAATTTTAAACAGTTATGTTTATGAAAATTCGAAACTATTTTAGAGGCGTATGTTTTTCTTTTTAAATTAAACAATTTCTACTGCCCTTTAGCCAGGCCCTCCCTTTAATTTTTCCATTGCAGTAAGAGCAGTAGAAATTGTTTTATTTGTAAAAAAGATTCATACTAATCTAAAATAGTTTCGAATTTTCATAATAGATGGCGCGCTAATGCTTCATATTATAATAGTTATGTTTATAATAAATATTCTTATTCCCTGCTTTTAAATTTTGACACAACCAATAAGGAATCAAGGTTTTGGTTTCTCATTTCTTTTTCTTCTAGAGCTTTCGGGCAAACATGCATTTCTGGATCTCCGTGTTGAAGGGCAGGTTGTCCCGATAGCTCGAGAAATAAAAGGAATGAGAAACCAAACCCTAATTATTGGTTGTACCAAAGTTATAATATATACAAGTATCAAAGTCATCAACAATCAATTCTGTCACCGTTTGCTTTTGTGAATGGAATAAATACCCAAATATGGCCATTTTCATAACCATCGGTGGTTCAGTGGTAGAATGCTCGCTTGCCACGCGGGCGGCCCGGGTTCGATTCCCGGCCGATGCATTTTTTTTTTACAATTTTTTAAACTCATTTATATATTATACAAGAATGACATCCACGGCGCCAAATTATAATTGTAACGAATAGTATTTGAATAAAAGCATTTAATCGGGTAAAACCCGGGCGTTGCCCGGGTCATTCGGCTAGTATTTATATAAAGAGGGATATATTAATTCATGACTAAGCCAAATATTTCCACCAGAATCAGGTAAACCGGCCGATAACTACCTCACGGCCAGTAGAGCCAAAAAAAGAAAATGAAAGAGGAGAGGTGAGAGGAGGGAGATTGAAGCAGAATTTATTCTTAATTAGTTCTTTCGCTAAGTTTTAATAAGCAATTTAAAAATAAATTAAAATTAAATTATTCAAACTTTGAAACTATAGATTTAAAGCGACGTAAAGTTAGCACACCCGAGTTCTATTTAGAATTTTAAAAATGTAAATTAAAGTTTTTACAGTGTTGTCGTTTCAATTTGAAACTTTACCTCGCTGACCGAGTTGTTTTTAATGGAGGTTCGGAAGCAGGCTCGAGGAAGCCGCTTCCTGGGCAGCAACGTCGTGGTGGTGGTGGCTGAATTCTAAATGAGATTTTACTAATTATATTCATAATCTCAACTTCTTCAATCAATCTTTTTTTGTTACCTTGGATTTTCCATGTTATTTCTATTAGTTTTAATTAGTATCTAACAGCATTATTGTTCATTCTTTACTTCTATAACGGATGGATCAAATAAAGTAAAGCAGATATTTACTCGATCCAGGAAACAAACATTGAAACACCAACTATGCAAAAAGGAATTACGAAACTACGATATGTATGTAAATTTAATTCTGTGTAAGGGAGGTAATACCTGAAAGCTTGAGATTGCAATAAAATTGAAAAGAAACTCATCTTAAGAAACCCGTTCCATCATTTAATTAAGGTAATTTCTATTACACCAGATATTTATTTCGAATATTTTTTCTGAATACGTTTAGATAGGCCAGACTTGGATTTATACCTGATTAGCTTGGAGAATCTCGAGATGAACATGTCTTAGTAGGCATAAAATTGATGAAATTTCTCAAAAATTAAAGATTTGATTACAAGTCTCTTTTATGGAAGGGTTGAGATTTGAGGTCCATTTCGTTGAGCAGTGAAATACATAGATCCCTATAGAGAAACATGGCGTTACTGGACACTCCAGTTAACGTATTTTAGAAATTGCATAGCTAAGAAACACCCAGAAATATGATATATAATTAGTAAAATAATCAAAATATTCTCCTACTCTCTTTAAAATAAAAGACACTTCGCCTATAAAATTATTTTTATAATATTTCAACGTTTCGACAAAAATCTTTTGACTTCATCAGAAAAAAATGAAGGCAATCGGCAAGGCGTTAAAAGTGAGAATAATTTCTTGCTAAATCATTCTTTAATTTTATTTTTCCTGACGATAATAACAGATTTTTGTCGAAACGTTAAGAAAATAAAACATTTTTCTGGCCGACGTGTATTGTAAGGAACTATGAATGTAGACCAAGCAACCTCTATCTTTAAGAGAGTTACATATCATACGAGATTATGTCCAATATGCAACAAAAGAACATCCTAACAATCTGACATCTGGCAGAATAAGTTGAGACAATGTTTTATAATGAATGATAGATGAGATAACCATGTGTATATTTTATATGATATACAGTCCTACCAGAACAAATAACAAATATTCGCTGCTAACAATAGAAGAAACTTTTTTTCTATTATCCCTAGTACACGTGGTACAGGCCATGATAATCATGGTGGGCAGAAATTGGCGCCCGTTTTTACTGTAAGTGCACCACATGTCTACACATTTGTAAAGCAGTTCGACTTTTGCATTTAAAAATGAGCTAGAGCTCCGTTTGGGTACTGGCACTCGCTGGTGGGGTTGGACCTTTGCAAGATTCGGGGCTATTGGAGCATATTTTTTTCAATCAGAAAAAAAAGTGCCCAATGCGGGATACGATCCCGGGTTGCAGGGGCCGAAAACCAACGGTTTAGACCATCCTTCCACCGACCCCCTATGAGACAGCTCTACCAGAATAAATAACAAATATTCTCTGCTAATAGAAGAAACTATAAAAATAACAGAAAATAATATTTCTGTAACGTTAGTTGTTTAAATAAAAAGCTTGAAAATATTCTAATTAGCTGGGGAATATGGGATTTCACTCGATGTCTTTATTAAATAGGAACATTTTATTTTAATACATATTTGTGTGGAATATTTTATATCAAAGTTTAATTAAATTCTGCTACTTCGCTCAGTACACATATCATCTTATTTATTGAGAAACTATAGTTCACACAAACAGCTATGTGTTGCTACTGAGGTATAAAAACACGGACAAATAATTCGTTTATTAAACTCCTGAATGTCTAGCAGTCGTCAGTTCCCTTTCTGCTTGTCGCACCACATGTGACATCTTGGATGTTCCTTGACATATTTTCTTATTTGGATGTCGTTTTGCTTCTAGGTTAGTGAGTTTGACACTGGTGAACACACACGATTCAAATACCTCTCTGCGCAATAAACACACACAACACACATTATTTTATTCAAATAAAAAGGCATATAGTGGATCAAAATATCATTTACTTTACAAATATTTCAGTTGGCTGAACGCCAACCTTTATCAAGGTATTATAACATTTTAAAGTGTGTCTGTATTGGTAATATTTGTAAAATAAATGATATTTTGATCTAATATATGCCTTTTTATTTAAAGATTTATTTATGAATTGCTCTATTTTCAAAACATTATTGTATATTCTATTTGATTGCAATAACAATCATTTATTGATGCACACAAAATCATCTCTAGTTATTTTTTTTATTATATATCAGATATAAGTGGTTATTTATATAGAATAAATCATTTAAAACCTTTTACAAGTTGATCTCCAAGTTCACATGCTTATTAAAATTTTTCTGTTTATTTTATATATTTCAAATACAGATTTATAATAATATATGTATTGATACGCACATAAGTGGTCCATAGCTATTCCTTATAGTCGTATATAAGTCGTTGTTCACATAAAATAAAACATTTAACTTTTACAAGTTGATCGGCAAGTCCAGCTCGTTATTGAAATAACATTTTAACTAATTTACAGATTTTAAATATAGCTCTATGTTAATATATAATTCTTTTTTTTTTTTGCGCATCCCTAGTACACGTGGTACAGGCCATGATAATCATGGTGGGTAGAAGAAGGCGACTGCTTTTACTGTAAGTGCACCACATGCCTACACATGTGAAAAGCAGTTCGACTTTGCACTTACAAATGTGCCAGAGCCCCGGTTGGTTACTTGCACTCGCTGGTGGAGTTGGACCTTTGCAAGAAACGGGGGCCATTGGAGCATTTTAATTTTTATTCCAAAAAAGTGCCCAATGCGGGAATCTAACTCGGGTCGTAGCGGTCGAAAACAACGGTTTAGACTATCCTTCCACCGACCCTCTTAATATATAATGATAGTGTTAAATACTGCTGAATTATTTTGAATTGGAAAAGGCGTTTACCTGAATAACTTACATATCTATTGTTCCAGCAGGAATGTTGGGTAGGACAATCTTATCATGTCAATCAGGTGATGTCCATCCAAGTTTCCACGAGTAAACACAAAGATAAATAGATAAATAAACAAATAATTACATTCTAATAAAGTCTAGCTATTTATTTCCACGAAGATGATGAGGTAAGAAGGTTATCTTATCCGTGATTTCTTTGAAATGTAATCTGTCGAGATAGTTCAAAGTGTGTGTGATCTGAATGAATGAAAATGGTACCAATTATTAATATATATTAATAATATTGTAACATAGTATGTATTAATTTAATTTATGTATCATAGTATTTCTTAATTTTATTATTTTTATTTAACAGAGTGGTCATTTTTATTTTTATATCTTGCGACTCTGTAAATTTCCCTCGTGGCTTATCTTTTGTTTTACCGTTCTTAGTTTGTCCTTCGCTGAAATAAATTTTGTTTTCTCCTGAAGTTTTTGTCTTCCCTAATTTTACACGTGGCAATATATTGACCATAATGTACCAATATTTATCAATATGAAAATACACTCATGGAGAAAACTATAGGAATTTGTGCCTTTTAGCATGTATAGTGGTTTTCAGGCAATTACTTTGAAAGATATTTGATACATAGTGACCTTTAATGAAGACACACAAGATGACCAAAATGTGAACAGAATTACCTCTATCTCATTAAAAGAAAAAAAGCAATCGCGCAACATCAGATTTTCCACCTACCTAAATTTTGTCTATATGAGTGAGTATTAAATAGCAAATATTCACAATAAACGAAAATAAATCTTTTAGAATTCATTGGAAAAAGGTTTCGCAGCAAACATAATGTGGCAATACACATTAGAATATTCCCATCTTTCTATATTTAAAATAAATGGTTTAAAACAAAGCTGAAAAACACGAGACCTTTAACCATGTTGTTTAAACGGTTTTAAAACTATATAAATATACACAAAATATTCTGATTGTTTCATTGACTCGATGTCAATCTCTTCAAGAAGGCAGCTAATCACTGAAACGTCGAAAATTAAATAAAGTATAGGTTGATGAGGCTGTTATTTTTCCAAACCAACTTCAACCAACAAATTATCTTCAAAGTTATTCCGATTGGTGATTCACTTCAAATATTCCTGAATCCATTCACCTATAAACATGTACAAGTTTCTGAGATAAACTCTTCCACGTCACCGATGCCAACCTTGCGTTAATAAAAACAACACAGGAGTCTGTTTACCCGGCGCCATGCCAACCTGAAGCACAGATTCTTGGAAGAAAAGAACTAATTTAAATTTAAATTGGTCCGCTCGAAGATAATTAAATTCAATTTATTAAGTACAAGTTGTTTAATTAACTATTTGCAGATATGGTAATTTTAGTTAGTAGATAGTAAACACATTGTGGCGGACATTGGGTTTGCTGGGTTTCACCATGCGACCTAGGTCCACGTGGTGAATTCTTTGTACATCCTACAACTTGGATACACAGGTTCTTCTCGTTGATGTTCAAAAGTGAATAAAAATCATATTTTGTGCCCTGCATTGACATAATAATAATAATCTCCATGGAATAAATTTTGATTTTTCGTTGAAAAGAAACTCATGCGGGATAATTTTCAAATGTCGTTTTACAATCACAAGCCGCATTATATTATATTGTATTATAAATTACTTTATGTATTATTTACGAACGGAAAAATATGTCCAGGGTAGCCTAGTAGACATGGCATCTGCCCGGTAAGCGGATAACTGTGGGTTCGATTCCATCCCTGGACACTTTTATTTTTCCGTTTATCATTACTCTTCACAATTCATACTTTCATACCTAAGGTTGGAAATAATCGTTGTTTCTCCTTGGAATAAATTTTGATTTTTCGTTGAAAAGAAACTCATGCGGGATAATTTTCAAATGCCGTTTTACAATCACAAGCCGTATTATATTGTATTATAAATAATAAATGGCTTTAGAAGATAAGTTTCCTGCTTTATTCATATATTCTCTCAGGCTTTCAGGTATTTTAAACCCTTCTACAGTAGTATACGATAAACTCTTGTTGTTTGTGCGTGTATATATGTTTTGTATATGACGGAATTAATGGTCGCTTATTCGAGACATTATTTAGTAGAAGATTCTCTATGATTATCTTCAATATGGTTTAAAGAATGAAGAATAAAAAGAAGAGGAAACACAAATAGAATGAAGACATTGGACATGTATTGGATGATGCTCCAGTGTAATTAACGATTATTAATGTGTATAAATTGCAGCATGGGTGTCTTTCTCTCTACTCCCGATATAAATTATGACATTATGATCTATGCGATAAATAAAATTACTAATATTGATGCTTAAAGTTGCCTGGCCGGTATTCCTTGAATAGGAAACAATTGGACCAGAAAAATTCAATTTTCTCGACGTTTCAACGAAATATTTTGTCTTCGTCAGTAAAAATAAAAAAGTCATATCGCAAGATTTGATAGTCATAGTGAGTTTAATATTTGTTTATAAATCGTGATTTAGATGTTGGACTAAAATTTGAAAGATCGCGTGAGAACATCCTTACAACCTTAGAATCATTTATAACGCCTTGCTATATGCTTTATTTTTCCTGACGAAGACAGAAGAAAATTGTCGAAACTTATAGAAAATTAAACCTTTTCTGGCATAAGTGTTTATTATTTAAGAAATATTAATGCTGCAATGTGGGCATGAATGGTTGTCCGTCTAATACTGCATTTATAAAGGATGTTTGTCAAGTATTGAATTTGGTATGATTAACAAAACTGCACATCAGGTAAACGGATGAGGCATTAAAACTATATCTTCACACGACATAAGGTGTTATTCATCAAATACGAAATAGATAATACGTTTTATGCTAAAATTCCATAATTGATCTATTGTACAACACCTAACTGCATGACAGAAAGAAAAACATTAGAGAGGACGCAAGGAAAAACCTAAATAAAAAGGGAGAAATCGAGAAAAATCCGTCGAATATTTATACTTTCCATATTAGGCCAAAGTTTGCTTGTCACGCCCTGTCTGGATTTATTAAAACTTTTTTGCCGCTTTTTCCATACATTTTGGTCGGTGTCTGATCTTTGCGTATTTCAACCTGTCATTGCACCAGCGATGGATATGTATTATCATAGATTCCAGAGGAATTCTTACCTTATTCACAGAATATATAGATTTATATTCTTCGTACTATATTGTGTTTTCTCTGTATATTTTATATATTCAAATTAAAAATAATAAGTGGAGTTAAGAGAGACGATCTATTAATATATAATTATATTAAAAAGGCATATTGGAATCTGTAAAGCACAATTTTTCAAATATTTCGATATTTTATTTCACAGATTTATGTAACCTATATTATTATATATACCCTCATGGACAAATTTAAGAAAGTTATACTTTTAGCATGTATATCGGGATTCAGATAATACCCCTAAAATATATTTGATACACAATAACCTTTATTGAATACAAACACGAGATAACTAAATGTGAACAAAATTTGCGTCTTTGACTCGCGCTTTAGATGTTGTACTAAATTCTAAAAATAACGTGAGAACGCCCTTGCAAACCTCAGAACAATTTTTAACGCCTTGCCAAATGCTTTATTTTTATTTACTTCTCCTGACGAAGACAAAACATTTTTATCGAAACGTTGAGAAAATAAAAAACTCCAACTGGCCGAAGTGTCTATTTTTTAATATAAAAATTGCTTCTGTCTCCTAAAATAAAAAACAGACTACCGGCGATATAAAAGAGTTTACATTTCTTTAGGTTTTGTCCATGAGTTTATTTTCAAAAATTCAAACTTTAATAGACTCTAAATAAAAAATATTTTAAGGATCAATTATACCAGTGGTTTATCTTAATGTAACACACACAAATTTAAAAATATAACAATTTTAATTGTATTTTTAAATATTACATTTGGCATTATATATAACATGTTCTTCAACTATTCTTTGTTTATTGCTCTGAGAAATTACTAAGCGATTATTTGAGGTTCCAAAAGAAATAAAATTATGTTAGTTATCTAATATATATTTTTGCCTATCCCTAGTACACGTGGCACAGGCCATGATAATCATGGTGGGTAGAATTAGGCAACTGCTTTTCGACTTTGAACTTACAAATGTGCCAGAGCCCCGTTTGGTTAATTGCACTCGCTGGTGGGGTTGGACTTTTGCAAGAATCGGGGGCCATTAGAGCATTTTATTTTAATCAGAAAAAAGTGCCCAATGCGGGAATCGAACCTGGGTCGTAGCGGTCGAAAACCAACGGTTTAGACCAGAGGTGGCGAACGTGCGGCCTTAAGGCCGCATGTGGCCTTTTCTTGCCCAAGTTGTGGCCTTTTCATAAATTCAAAATTATAATTTTTGTTTCGCAGTTTTCAATTACTTTCATTATTTTATTGAAAATATCTAATACGAATGTCATATATTATATAATATATATAATATAGTAAATGTAAGTATTTAAATTTCTAAAAGTAATTCAATTGTCGTGCTAAAAATGAAGTACATAACTATACCACTATATCGGCAGCGCCGATTTGCGGTCAACACTAGTACTAAAACTAAACGTAACGTCCAAGTAACGTCGAGGCAACGTAATTGCCGGTGTGTAACTGTATCAACTTTACTAAATGGTTGTTTATTTTTTTAATAAGGTAAGTTTTGAGATAATACATATTACAAACATCGAACAATGTATTGTATTGTAGTAAAATACGGGTAAATTAATTTTAAATTTTAATAATCATTGCATAATTTAAAATTTTTTATCAGTTGAACAATTATTAATTAATTTTCTGTGAAAGTAAACTTATGTAAAGAAAATGTGGATTTTGATTTCAGTCCATTTCTCCCGTATTTTCAAAATACAATTTTATGTGCGGCATGGTCTTTTTATATATAAATTTTCATATATCTTTTAATTTTAGAATCATGTCTAAAAAACAAAAAAAAAGGACTCTAAAGGACGAGAATCGATTATATAATGAAGAATGGGAATTGAAATACTTCTTAATTGGTTCCAAAGATAAAATGGTTTGTTTGTTATGTAGTACAGTTATAACTACAATTAAAAAAGTATAATGCTAATCAACATTACATGACTCATTCGAATCATAAATATGCAATTCTTGAAGGATAAGCACGTAAAACTATACTACAACAACTTAAAAATGAAAAGCTTCACCGGCAACAAACTTTCAATAAGTTCTTTCAATAAATTAATAATGCCACGGAAGCAACATACAAAGTAGCGTACATTCTTGGAAAACGGGGAAACCATTTAGCGACGTTGAATTAGCTACAAATATAAAACAACAGTTCTGGACAAACACAAGATTATTAAAGAAGAAAATATATATTTCTCCATAGCATTGGATGAATCCACAGACAATACCAATTCAGCACAGGTTCTATTTTTATTCGAGCTATTACTGAGGATTTTCGATGTTTTGAAGAGTTGCTTGCATTAGGAACACTTTCAGGCAGGACACGAGGAATAGACATCTTGGAGAACTTCAAAATAAATATTTGCGAAGCAGGGTTAAAAATAAATTATTTAGTAAGTGTGTGTACCGATGGTGCACCATCCATGGTAGGAAAGCGAGAAGGTTTCATTTCGTTATTAAAAAAAGAATATGCTAATTTAGAAAACGTGATTTCTTTTCATTGTATTTTGCACCAACCTAACCTATGTGCTAAGTCGGCTAGTTTGAACGATACTTTAGAAATATTTATTGGTATTGTAAATTTTATTCGATTAAATTCAATGCGTCATCGTCAATTTCGAGATATAATAATGTCAGATAATGACACATTCAATGGAAACTTACCATATCATAGCAAAATACGTTGGTTATCAAGAGGACAAGTTTTGCTAAAAATATTCACCCTGCGTCAACAAATAATTAAATTTTTTGAAGAACAAAAGAAATATTGCGATTTATCAGATAAAGAATTTTGTAGAAATGCTGCCTTTTTATGTGAGATGACAATGAAGCAAAATGAATTGAATTTAAACTTGCAGGGAAAAACTAAATATATATAGGAAATGTGGCAAGAAATTCTAGCTTTTCGAAAAAAAACTTTATTCTTTAAATCTTTACTAGGTCGATTAGAAATTTCTAAAGAACATTTTCCACAGTTATCGGAAATTATGATGGAGCAAAATTATTCCCCTCAAAATTTGGATGAGTATGTTTCTGTTCTGGATATATTAATTGAAGAATATAATAAAAGGTTCTTAGATTTTGAAAAACCTGTTATCACACTTAAATTAACTTTCGAACCACACCTTGTTGATATCGACGTAGCGCCCAAAGAATATCAAATGGAATTATTTGAGATAGGAGAAGATAATATCTCTAAATCACAATTCGATTCAAAAAAAGATCCTATTGAAATATGGAAGACTGCAATTATTTATCCTCGTCTAAGACAACACGCACGAAGAATTCTTCCATGTTTTGGAAGTACATATTGCTGCGAGACAGCATTTTCATACATGACTCAAATTAAAACCCGCCTAAGAAGTCAAATAAGTGATGTTCATTTGGAAGATCAACTTAAATTACGTACCACGTCAATTGAACCAAATATTTATTTTTGTCATCCAATAAACAACCACAGAAATCCCATTAAATTTTCTGGATTGTAAAATTAAATGCCAATTTTTTAAAAAATGTATTAATTGTATGTCATTTTGAAAATATAAACTATTTAATTGCAACGAAATTTATGTATTTTAATTTTGTATATAAATCCCTTTAATTAAATCGTACATATATATATGGATGCGGCCTTCTCAAAAATGGTAAAATGAAAATTGGCCTTCTAATATAAAAAGGTTTGCCACCCCTGGTTTACCCCATCCTTCCACCAACCCCCCAATAAAAATTCTAATTCTGCTATATCACTACCTATTGAAAATGTATATGTGAATATCTGCAGTATACTTCATATAGAAATCTCGTTTTGTAACAGAATAAAATAATTTGATTGTTTGGAAAGAATCAGTTGCTTTGATTCAATTTTTTAGTATATTGCACACTTTATATAGGTATCTAGCTTCAAAGATACAGAATTTCATTACAACAACAACAGCTTTATTAGGACATTTCTGTCCTGTAAGGACTCGCCATACATCATTTTTCGGAGAAAAGGAAAATAAAACATAAACAAAGGAGAGAAGGGAAAATGAAAAGGAAATCAAAGTATTCAGAATAACACCATACAAATTAACTATGAAAGGAAATTGTTCTGTAATTTTAGTTCTTAGAAATTACCTTGTTCTCTAACGCTTTATGAAAGTTAAACAATTCTATCGCTATATATTTTTCCTCGGACATTATTCTAATTAGCTGAACTGGGTTAACGTAGACTTGGATAATATTCTTTAAGATACAGAATTTCATTAATATTTTTTACTGAAGAGTAGTGAGGAGAAGTAGGGAGTTGGCAGATGTAGAGCTAGATGTCAAGAGTCAGGAAGAATGACGAGAAATTCCTGAAGAGCACTTATCCTAATTACCACTCTGGTGAGGACAGTGAAACTAATTATTTCTCTCACACAGCACCTCTGCTAAATATAAATTAATTAAAAGTTAATCAAATAAAGCCAAGCATTCAATTACTACATTTCTGTTTATACATCTAAACCTCTATATCCCAATTACGTTTATATTAGAGGACGAACAAGCAATCTAAATGATAATAAAAATCAAAATTAAAATATAAGGACGTAAGATTGAAAAATCAATTTGATTTAGGTGAACTATAATTTGTTTTGATGACAGAATTCCTGATATTAAATATAAAAAACATTTACGCTGATGATACAAATTGGCGGCGCATTTCAAATCTTTCTTCTACATGCTGATTGGTGGTTAGGGGTAGAATGACTATTTGCATATTGGACAAAAGGATATGCAAATTATTGAAGTGAATATTAGTGTAGCGTCAAGATCTGGCGAGTTCCATTCAAAACCAAAGAATGATAGCATCAATGCCAAGGTAAATTTCAACTCCTATTTGCATTATATCTTTTATATTACCTTCATATCTGCATAAATTCCACAATTGATATGTAATTCAGAGTCATTTGCATATTTTATGGTCGTTATATATTTATACAATGCTTCTATTTAATTTTGGCTCTAAAGTTCAAACTGTTTAGGAGAAATAGAACAAAACATGGTCTCAGCTCTCATGTTAAAGGGAATATCGGCAAAAAAAATCGACTATTCAATTGAAGTCAAAGCTCCAATATAAAATGTAGATTCTATTCCTTAGAGATTCAAGAAGCTTTTTAAAAATCCGAACAGCTATTTAAGGAACATTTTTCTAGCTTATTAATATGAACTTTTTAAAATTGTATTTATGAATGATTATTATATTTGGCTATATTATTCTATCTCGTTGTTTTTATATAGAGTAGTCTGACGCTTGACTTTTTATTCTATAATGAAGATTTGTATCGTCGGGTAAGAATAGTTTGATTTTATAACATCGAAATATTTTAGGTTCAGTTGCAATATATAAATTCCTTTTAGACCTCTATATAACTTTAAATAAAAAGACATATATTGGATCAAAATACCATTTATTTTACCAATATTTCAGTTGGCTGAACGCCAACCTTTATCAAGGTATTATAACATTTTAATGTGTGTCAACAACCCTGTTGTATGTGTATGTATAGGTTGTAAGCTTTTACTAAACAAATGGCCTGATGATGAGCTAACACTTGAAAGCTTGCAGCCATTTTATCATAATAAAGATATATACTATAGAATAAAGCGTTAGGAGAAAATAATTTTTAATAATCGACTGCCCGAAAGCTCGTGTAGTCGATTATTAAAAATTATTTTCTCCTAACGCTTTATTCTATAGTATTTATAATCCAAGGAGAAAGTTTCCATGTTTAAAAAAATAAAGATATATATTATAAATATCTTGATTGGCATATTGTGTCTACACTTTGGGAATTATTTTAAGAATTTTGGTCAATTATTCTTATTATGAAAAATGCATCTCCTTATCGTGCAACTGAAAGTTGCTTGCAGCTGGCTAGAGGAACTTTCAGCAGCCTTAACAGCAACTTTCAGTTGCATGATAAGGAGATGCCTTTTCATAATTTATGAACCTTATTCCAGTACAATATCACATCTGTATTATTTTTTCACAAATTATTCTTATATTCTGTCCCATATGTGCGGGGATAAAGTGCTCCACACAGCATATATTTCATATATTAACTATTTAGTATTATTTCATGATAATATATGGGACATACAGACGTTGATGTATATGGAAATAGAAGCTGAGTCAATGCCCTGTTACTAGAAGAGGATATTGTGTGCGACGTCAGTGTATTCAGGGAAGCGGTAAAAAAACCGCTCTTGTCTTCATGATAAAAAAGGTACAATGTCAACATGTGCAGGATCGATTGGTGTGACGTGACTTGGCTTGTTCCGGCGGGTGTTGTTCCACTTGTTCTAATTCAGCTCAATGTTGTTCCACTTGTCCAGGTGTAGGAACATCACCTGGGCAGTCACTATATTTACCTACTTGTCTTTGTCATAGCCAAATTTATCTTCTGTATTAACTACATTTTCTCTGGTAGGCCATTTGCTTCTAGGATATACTTACATACATTCTATTTTCATTTTATCTTTTCTGCATTTATATACATCTGGTAGGCCATATGCTCCTAGAATGTATTTACATATATTCTATTCTTCTTATATCTTGTCTGTATTTACATACATCTGGGAGGCCATATGCGCTTAGAGTGTATTTACATATATTCTATTCTTCTTATATCTTGTCTGTATTTACATACATCTGGGAGGCCATATGCGCTTAGAGTGTATTTACATATATTCTATTCTTCTTATATCTTGTCTGTATTTACATACATCTGGAAGGCCATATGCGCTTAGAGTATATTTACATATATTCTATTCTTCTTATATCTTGTCTGTATTTACATACATCTGGGAGGCCATATGCGCTTAGAGTGTATTTACATATATTCTATTCTTCTTATATCTTGTCTGTATTTACATACATCTGGGAGGCCATATGCGCTTAGAGTGTATTTACATATATTCTATTCTTCTTATATCTTGTCTGTATTTACATACATCTTCGAAGCCATATGCGCCTGGAATGTATTTACATATATTCTATTCTTTCTATATCCTTTCTGTATTTATATACATAGGGTCTGAGAAGCCATATGCTCCTAGGATGTATTGATGTATATTCTCATCATTTTTCATAATCTCTCTTTTCTGTATTTACATATATCCTCGTAGCTAGTGATGCTGCTAAATTGATAAAATCAAAATTTGATATCAAACTCGGCTAACTTCAATGAATCTTCCAATATATTTCCATCGAGAGAGAGACAGTAAGAAGTTGTTCAAATTGTTTTTTTTTTTAAAGAAAGTTTCGCGCGGAATGCTTTCAAATTTCACTTACAGATGTGGCTCTTTTTGAAAATAGAGCAATCCATGAATAAATCTTTAATTAAAAAGACATATATTGGATCAAAATATCATTTATTTTACTAATATTTCAGTTGGTTGAACGCCAGCCTTTATCAAGGTGTTATAACATATTTAATGTGTCACATTAAATATGTTATAACACCTTGATAAAGGTTGGCGTTCAGCCAACTGAAATATTGGTAAAATAAATGATATTTTGATCCAAAATATGTCTTTTTAATTAAAGATGGCGCTCTATTTCATATTGATTTGAACAATTATATCTGTCAATAACTCTATTAATTATGAACACTGAGGAAACAACACATTGAATTACAACATTAAAGTGTCACTTGCATATTTACATCTCCATTTTCCTAAATATGGGCTTGGTGCTATTATCATAAAACACATAAAATATCTCTCACCATTTGATATTATATACTTTATTAAATCCAAAAGACAAAAACCTCTCGCAATCAGTATCTTTTATTATTACAAATAACGGACGCTAGCTTTCGAACAATTAGTTCTTCAACGGGCGTTTTTACCTAAAAACGCCCGTTGAAGAACTAATTGTTCGAAAGCTAGCGTCCGTTATTTGTAATAATAAAAGATACTGATTGCGAGAGGTTTTTGTCTTTTGGATTTAATTTTATGAGCAAGTTTTTTTATCTTATTATATACTTTATAAATGAATAAAACAAAGCTTAGAGGGCTGCGTATCTTTTATTAGAACGAATATAATACTAGCTTTCGGGCACATACGCCCTTCTACAGGAATTAATCAGCTGGTTACCCCAAAACATTTATTTTGAAACATTTCTATCAGGCACAGGTCACATATAACATGTCAGCACAAAAAACTAAAATATACAGGCAAAATTGCTACATCCCATATTCCCCGAAATCCATTCACATTTCCAGAACGCTAGATAAATATGGAATAAAAACCTTTTATATAACTCTCCCAACTTATCAGATATCCTAAGAAACCCGATTACAAAAAACAGGCAAACCGAATATATACCATATAGAAAAGAGGTAATTTATTCTATAGAATGTAATAACTGTAAAGCCAGATATGTGGGGGAGACGGGAAGAAAATTACATAATAGAATCACTGAACACAGAAGAAACATAAACAGAAATGACCCATTATCATTAATAGTACAGCACTCCAATTCAACAGGACACACATTTAACTTAAATGAACCTAAAGTACATTACAACAATATCAATAACAAATATCAAAGATTAATAATTGAAGCAATAGTGTCCAAACAATATAGCAGTATAAATCGCAGAATTGATTTACCAGTAGCATATGATTCAATAGACCTAAATAAAATAAGATAAAACAAAGTCATTCACAGTATAAGATATCACATGTCTGATGGGATTCCTTGCAAGTTATAAAATATGTAAAATATAAAATATAAATATAAAATAAGATTGCCTCAACCAAAATGTATCATATTATCTCATATTAATTAGAATTAGTTTTTCCAAATCATTACACCTGCATGTAAATTTGAACATTTTAATATTTTTCAAATTGCGCGTGATATGCAAAACAATAGTTACGTGTGTATAAATCCTATTTCAAACTAGTTGGATTATTGTTTCATTAATTCCTGTAGAAGGGCGTATGTGCCCGAAATCTAGTATTATATTCGTTCTAATAAAAGATACGCAGCCTTCGAAGCTTTGTTTTATTAATTTATAAATCGTACAGGGTTTATCAATCGATATTATATACTTTACATACTCGGGAGCTCTGGTATGTAACACAAGTGAAGATGTGTAAATATTCAGATCCTCTAACTTTACATATCTGGGGAGATCTGGTATGTAACACAAGTGAAGATATAAAGTGTGCACACACAGATTCTGTAGCATCACATATCTGATGAGCTCTGGTATGTAATACAAGTGAAGATGTGTAAATATTCAGGTCCTCTAACTTTACATATCTGGGAGCTCTGGTATGTAACAAAAGTGAATATGTAAAATGTACACACACACACAAACTCCTCTAAGTTTACATATCTGGAGCGCTCTGGTATGTAACACAAGTTGATATTTAAGTGTACACACAGCTTCTGTAGCATCACATATATGATGAGCTCTGGTATGAAGATGTAAATTGTACATACACGTCTCCTGTAACTTTACATATCTGCATAAATCTGATATGTAACCCAAGTAATTATGTGTAAATATTCAGATCCTCTAACTTTATATATCTGGGGAGCTTTGGTATGTAACACAAGTGAATATATAATTGTACACACACAGCTCTTGTAATTTTACATATCTGAAGAAATCTGGTATGTAACACAAGTGAAGATGTGTAAATACTCAGATTATCTAACTTTACATATCTGGGGAGCTCTGTTATGTAACATAAGTGAAGATGTAAAGTGTACACACAGCTCTTGTAACTTTACATATCTGAAGAGCTCTGGTATGTAAACACAAGTGAAGATGTGTAAATACTCAGATCCTCTAACCTTACATATCTGAGGAGCTCTGTTATGTAACACAAGTGAATATGTGAAATGTGCACACATCTCCTGTAAATTTACATATCTGGAGCGCTCTAATATGTAACACAAGTGAATATATAAGTGTGCACGCAGCTTCTGTAGCATCACATATCTAAAGAGCTCTGATATGTAGCACAAGTGAATATGTAAATTGTACACGCACAGCTCTTGTAACTTTACATATATGAAGAAATCTGTTATGTAACACAAGTGAATATATAAGTGTACACACAGCTTCTGTAACATATATGAAGAAATCTGGTATGTAACACAAGTGAATATATAAGTGTACACACAGCTTCTGTAACATATATGAAGAAATCTGTTATGTAACACAAGTGAATATATAAGTGTACACACAGCTTCTGTAACATATATGAAGAAATCTGTTATGTAACACAAGTGAATATATAAGTGTACACACAGCTTCTGTAACATATATGAAGAAATCTGTTATGTAACACAAGTGAATATATAAGTGTACACACAGCTTCTGTAACATATATGAAGAAATCTGGTATGTAACACAAGTGAATATATAAGTGTACACACAGCTTCTGTAACATATATGAAGAAATCTGTTATGTAACACAAGTGAATATATAAGTGTACACACAGCTTCTGTAACATATATGAAGAAATCTGTTATGTAACACAAGTGAATATATAAGTGCACACACAGCTTCTGTAGCATCACAAATCCGATGAGGTCGGGGTTGTAACACAAGTGAATATATAAAATGTTCACAACCCACCGTGAATTTAAAGAACAATCCCCACACATTCACCTTGTTAAATGAACATTCCGACACACGGCCGATACTCCGATCTGATGATTTTCTCCCTGAGCTTCGATTTGGAATAATCAATATTCTGAACATAGATTTTGTATTGATTCCCAGACAAACTTGGAGTTTTAAATTTGTAACCGCAGTGGATTCTTTTTTTATCCGCAGGACACACCGTTGGAATAACTGCAATCCCATTTCCATTAACACAACTATTCAATTATTGATTGGTTTCTAGTACTAGTAACTAGGTTGATATAGCTACATTTCTCTCTTTGTTAGAAAGTGTCAATTCTAAATTCAAAATTGTATTATAGGAAGACCTCTTAGAACTTAGAATTATTTAAACTAGATAACGAACGCACACACACAGTGTATACAAAATATTATATTAGATTATAAAAAGGCATATATTGGATTTAATAAAAGATTAATTTTGCCAATATTTCGGTTGGCTGAACGCCAACTTTTATCGAGGCATTACATCTTTGTAAACACAGTGTATACAAAATGTAATGCCTCGATAAAAGTTGGCGTTCAGACAACCGAAATATATTGGCAAAATAAATCTTTTATTAAATCCATTATACGCCTTTTTATAATCTAATGAATTAAATATGGATAGCTCTATATTAAAAAAATATTATATCTTAATTTAAACGTTTTCTAAAAATGCAAGTTAGAATTTTGGATTTATTTTGAAATTAAACGGTGTTTTTTTGTATGAATCTGTGTTCATATAGTTATATTAATTATATTGTTTGTTAAATAATTCCATTTACATACTGCCGATGCACTCGAGGTTTGCGTAAATTCAACACAAAGAATGTTAAGAAGACCAAGTTATAGCTTTAATTACATTTCCTCAAGTAGAACGATATAGTCTGTTGTTTTGTGTAGCAGAGATCAGATGTTGGCCATTTATGCAGGTATCCGCAGACCAGTGAGAGATATGGCAGTAGAACTTCGAAAGGTGTATAACTGCTTTGATTAAAATTTAAAAAATAGTCCTTTTTAAATCTTCTAATGAGGTAAAAACCTTTATGAAGTCTGTCTGTTAATATATATATATACATGTAAATTTGTAAATATTTAATTATAAGTTTTAATTTGTTCGTTTTTTTCCCTTTATAATACGCGCAAATACTTTAATATCGCGTCTCGCGATTAATAAATATTTTATAAAATATGGAATGTGAACGGATATTGCTGGCCAGAAACTGCGACCTTCATCTCATGTTTAAAAGAAGACAACCTGGCTACTAAGTTTAAGAAATATTCAACTTCCTTCACAGGGCAGATTCGTCGCTTTACCGAACACTTAGAGGTGATACAGAGAGAGTTAGAAGACATGACATTTAGCGCTGAGAAAATCTCTAACACATTCGACCAATATCCTATCTACTCCCGTAGTATGTCATGGAATCGTAGACTTCCCTGTACTGATGAGGGCCATAACTCCGAATTATGTAAACAGTCTGGACATTTAGAAAAAAAGTCAGTTCCTGATCGTGCAACTAATCTTGCGCCATCTATAAGAATAAATTTCAACTAATCGTTGATTTTTAATTATTCCAGAATTGGCCAAATACCGTTTCTTGATTAATCAAGACAAGCTAACCACTTAAGATCTTCGGGCTGTTGTCCCGCGTCAATGTGGTGAAAGCTGTACTTCAACGACAAAAAAAGGTGCTCTATGAGACATCTTGAAAACCATGAAACAGGTATTTAGGCCGGATAGGCATGAGAACTCCAATCAATGTGAAAATAGTACAAAAGTGAATTTGCACTTTGTTTAGGTGAATAAATTTGTCCAAAAACCCAAAACGCGTACATGGTTAGCTTACCTTGACTAATCAAGAAACGGTATTTGACCAATTATGGAATAATCAAAAATCAACGAATAGTTTATATTCCGATAGATGGCGCGAGCCATCAGCAACTTTTAGTTCCACGATCAGGCACTGCCCTTTTTTTCTAAATTTATCCACCTGATCTAAGTACGAATTCTCTTTTGCAACATTTTCCACGAACATTGTTCGGGGTTTGTTCGAATCTTGAACAGAATTGAGAGCATTGTAATTGAGAACAGATGAGTTAAGTGGAGATTTTACTTGGAAGCAAGGACTTGAAGCAGCGCGACGTCACCTAAAACTTTGATTCACAGCCAGGTGACACTGTACTCAGGCGATAATGGAGTCCTCGCCATTGTCCCTCCTCCCTCATGCGGGAAATGCAATTTCCTCGGCCCTCAGCCGCGAACAATATTCCCCTAGTTGACTCCGAGATCTCAAACAATTCGCTTTTAATTAGCGCCCGTTTTGTTCCAACCACGCCATAAAAAAAACCGGCGCCTTTTTAACTCCGCTCTCAACTAATCAACGTGTTGATCTAGTTAAAAATAACGCCGAGTTTTAAAAGACTTTTTGTCGAGGCAAAAATTGGAACAAATTTGTTTCCGTAAAACTATCGCTTAATTACGTTTTGCTCCCCCTCTCCTAAGTTTAAATTCAAAAGTTGAACGTTTACAAAAAGTTGCTTTTACGAAGTCTTGATTCGAAATCGATGAATTGCTTTAGAATCCAGAATTGAATGGTAAATAGATTTATGAATACGACGGTCTCATCTCTTTGAATAGAGATGGCAATAACGATATAACATATTTACATAAAGAGAGAGAAATTTCCTCCATCATAGAGCAATCATTCCCTGTATTCTATACATTGGCCATCAACTTTAGATGTTTCTGAAAATTCTGGAAAAGAATGCTTCACACCGTTGATCTACGTAAAACACGACCTGGGATAGAATCCCGATTTGAATGCTTATTTCTTCTTCCAAAGGCCCAATATTTTCTCAAGTCAATCAGTAAGTGCTTGAATCCAAATTGGGATATAGCATTTTATACACTCAAGAACAAACCTTGAAGAGGTGGAAAGTCTTTGTTATCGCCGGACGGCTATTTTTATAAAGAGACAGAGGTAATTCTGTTCACAATTAGTTACCTCGTGTTTCTTCAATAAAGGTTACTTTGTATCAAATAACTTTCAGTTATTGTCTGAATCTCGATATACATGCTAAAAGATACAACTTTTGTCCATGAGTGTAAGTGCAAAAGTCCAACTATTTCCAATATGTGTAAACATATGGTATACTTAGAGTAAAATGCAGTTTCTTTATAAATAAAAAGAGATGAATTGGTATGTTAAGTTCTAGAAATCTCTTGATTATTTTATTACTCAACAGGTCAATGCTATTTCCCCTAGAAGTTATATGAATTCAGCCACGCTGAGCTGGCTGCCAAAGAGAAATATATAACTTAGAATAGAGAAGTATTCAATGGTTTACAATATGATTTTTAAATAAAGAAAATGGTTATAATTCTACCTATATTTTAAAAGATAACGATAGAAGAAAATTTATATAATAAATTGTCATTCTACAATTTATTCTATTTCTGAAACAACAACATGGAGACATAAATGCCAAGAAATAGAGCTAAGGAAAAGATTTAGAGTAGAAAAAAGTAACAAGCCAATCTGGAAAAACTGGGAAAATATTCTAAAATCGCTGGGTGGGCAAATTGTATCATCCTGAGTGGATCTCTCCAGGAGTTGCTCTATGTAGCGTGGATTGCCCTGGATTCTCTGATAGCTGGAAGTTGAGACACATTCAAGCTATCTTGTTGATAAATAGTTAGATTTAGGTCTCTTTTATCATATAATTCACATAGTGTATTCATATTTTATACAATAACTTGTAAAGTGAAGGTATCAGACTTCTGGGGATAAGTTTCTTCCCCGAAATCAAGAGATACGATAAGAGATAGAAAGAAAAAGATAGATTTTTAGATTTAAAAATATTTTAATGACATCATACACAATTCAATGGCGGTAATATAAAATAATAGAAAGATAAAATAGAAGAGTAAACTATATACATTTAGATAAAGTCCAGGAGACTCCCCCAACGACCAAGAGTCCTCCTCCAGATGCTTAAATACAAACTTCTTATATGCTTCCTCACGTAGTCTTTCTCCTTTCCCCACAAAGGAAATGTCTTAGGCTAATCCTAAGTGTCTAATTATCCTATTTAGACGAATATGTCTTCACAACCTTCTTTCCCATCCCACGCTGTGATTGTAGACTCCAGGAGCCTACCTGGGCGTGCACTGTCACCATTGCCTATAGCTCCAAATGGATCTAATATTGGACTTTCCTCGTCTCTAGGTTCCTCAATCAACGTACGTTTCCCTCTACATCAAACACCACAAAAGCTCGATAGCTATCAAGTCGAGGGAGCTTTTTCAATAATCCATTCAGGTTAGAATGCCGACGGACTCCACTACCGTGCCATATGGAGAGACATCTGTGGACGTCAATTAAAGCGACATCCAGCCGTTATGAATTCCATAATTGGTTTCTCCCCAAGTTTTGTTCGGGACACAATTAATTTAGCGCGGATCATGCCGCCGGAATGGTCGCAAAGCTAATTACATCACTGGAGCCAAAAATAAGCTCCGCTCCATTCTCTCCCTAATATAATATACCTAATATAGCTAATATTCTCCATATATATTTACATATTGTAACCATGAAGAATATATATATGATATGCATTTAAAAAACTAAACCATTGGATACTGTATTTTATCATTAAAGGTGAAATTGCAAAATATATTCATTTTATTACAAAGTCTTGAAGACAGAGGTTTCCTGGCCGGCATTCACATTTCTTAAAACGTTTCCTCTGCCGAAGTATCTCTTATTTGAGAAATACTTATTATATAATGTTATTAAAATAAAAACATAAAGCCTCCAGGGAAAAGATTCTTTTAAAATATTTTTTATTCAAAAAATATCTCGAGCTTTCGGGCAAGTAAGCCCTTCTACGGGAGAAAATGCTTTACATGATTGATACGCCAATAAAATATGATTTAGAATTAAATAAAGTCCACTGATTGTTTACATTTGTTTCAAGGCATAATCAACGCGGGCTTCTGTTGCGCATGCTTCACTTGGGGGTTATGGGGTGGGCTCAGGGAATATAATGTTATAAAGTTCCGGAATATCTATTCTTCTGTTAATGCTATTGTGATTTCTGGATATGATGGATTCTATGATAAGTCTCTGTAGTCTATTGAGGATGTTGGAGTAATGGGTCTTTGGCTCTTTGAACCCCTTCCCTGAATCCACCCCATAACCTACAAGTGAAGCACGCGCAACAGAAGCCCGCTTTGATTATGCCTTGAAACAAATGTAAATAATCAATGGACTTTATTTAAGTTTAAATCATATTTATTGGCGTATTAATCATGTAAAGCATTTTCTCCCGTAGAAGGGCTTACTTGCCCGAAAGCTCGAGATATTTTTTAAATAAAAAATAATTTTAAAAGAATCTTTTCCCTGGAGGTTTTATGTTTTTATTTTAATATTAATTCAAGGGATTATTTTATCGAAAATAATGTTATCACTTGATTTAGTCCTACGTTCTCCTTTTTTAAATTATTATCGCGCCCGTTTCAATAAGGTATAGGTTGGCGAGATCTCACCTTCTACTTTGCGAAATAAAGAAAAACTGACGTTTATAAACTAGGATGGTTTATTTGAAATCTAACATGGTGTTTAAGGTTGTTAATGGAACAAATATTATTTGAGATATCTCTAATTATAATGCATCAATCAAAAATTCGTTGAATGTTTAAAAATATATATATTTTTTGTATGCAATGTGATTTCCAATGTTATCTTCTAATACCTTATTCATCATCATTCAGTTATAAAAATTGAACCGGTTCATCCCACTGGACACTTCTTCGGTTTTATTAGTTTGATCAACAGTTTAGTTGTTTGAAGGTATAAAACCTACATGGGTGATATTGTGACTAAACCTTAATGATTCTTTTTTCAAATATCTATTGATGATAAGCCTTTTACGTGGTGGAAAGGCCTTCCTTTAGTAAAAAACACATTGATAATATGTTTGGAAGTAAATTAGCATTGCGCTACGATTTTAATACTAATGATAATAAAAATAATTATACCCAAATAGAGATGATAATTTGGGAAGTCATAGCTCATTAGGGGTAAACTTCTCTAGTAATTTATCTTCTACTAGACCTCTGAGAAATCTATTGGAATGAAGACGCTGATTGGCTAGTTATATTCAGGGTGTGGCGACCACACTATGCTTCAGCGAGCGCGAACTGGGACAAAGCTTTACTAAACATACGGGCGGTAGTGTGACGGCCTCGGTAACCGCGAGCGACAACCTGACTACGCATGCGCGAGCATCCGGGACACTCTGGCCACTCGCGTCGTAAACAACAAGGCTTGCTCCCAACGGCCGTTACTTTTATCTCTATATATATTTCAGGCTTTAAATAAATTAATTTAAATTATGAAAAAAAATAATTATAATTTTATCAGCGCGCGGCCTTTCCACAAACCACACCAAGACGCACGCAACCATTCCACAAGGGTATTTTTTATCAGATTTTTTACTTGGTTCACTTAGCGAAACTGTGGAAATGGTAAAATTCTTCTATGAATTTATAGTTTCAGTAAGTGAACCAAGAAAACAGACTGATAGTACCCTGATATTTCAACTAGCCAATCAGTGTCTTCAATACAATAGTTGTAGCGGTCTCATACTGGAAATATTGCCGGAGAGTGGAGCACTAGTAAGCCAGACCTTTCTGAATTTTAGGTTTCTTACAACTTCTAATAATTCCTATCACAATTATACATCATAGGTAATTATAATAAAGAGAAAATCCTTATTTTATTTATAATTAAAATTAACATTGATAATTAACGATAGGCTTTTTCCCTATTGTTTGCGGTAGAGCATTTTTCGATTTAAACATATATATATATAGTTCTGCTGTTCTAAAAGCTTATGTCCATAGTTTACTTGAATACCCTTTGCAATTGCGGAATAGCCCAATACAGTATTAGAGTTCTAAGAGGCGGTCTGGTAGATTAAATTGACAAAAACCTTTGGAGGTTTAACCATTGATGAGCAAAGTTCTCCCAATATTTTTCCATCGCAGTAAGGATAGTAGAAGTTTGTTTTATGTTTAAAAGAAATTTTCGTGCTCAATGCTTTCATTCCCTATAAAACCTCAGTATGTTTGAGATGAAGCGATATTTCGGGCTATTAAAATCTCTTTTAAATTATTAAAGACAGTTTCATAAAAAATAAAGGGACGATTTATTTGCATATTCGTCAATAAAAAGAGACAGAGTTGGTTAAAAATTACATTAACGTACACACAAACTCTGTTACACAATGTATATTGACATAATTAGTTATCTATGGTTCCAAATTTCTAACAGAAAGCGGTTTTGTTTTTGTTTCCATCGGAAGATAATTTAACGTGAGAAGAGATAAAAAAGCGGCTTTGTGTGTTAAACCCAGGATTTCTTATCTGATCCACGTTTTTTTTCTCTGTCGCCGAGAATTAGAGGTTTAAAAATTAAATGAAAAAGAACTTCCTTTTTAATTTCTCCAATCTCGAGATATATTCAGTCTATGGCGAACATTTCACCAATTTAATTAAATCCCCTTTCCTCAAGAATGGAATTTTTTCTTCTTAGAAACTAAAGAGGGTAATTTTGCTTTCCCTTCTTTCTTCGACGACTTGGGCTAACATTCAATTCAATTTTGATTTGAGGGTTCCCCTTCCTATCTTTGGGATAACGAGAGTTTGGTTTTCCTCGTTGTGATTTCATTTTGTTTACTTCCCAAATTTTATAAGAAATTGCTTTAAAAGTTTTACTTATTTCTGTGGCGAATGAAATATTATAATGTCTCTTAATATTATTTTTTAAAGAACATTATGAAAATATAATATTACCTCAACAAACAAATTTTAATACGCCGAATTTTATATCTTAGTTTTGACCATTTTAAAATTATTTTAAAATATTATAATCGAAAATAACTTGATTTTTTAAATGAGATTTTAAAAGAATAAACACGTTAATTGAGAAATTGCAATATTAAGTTTAAAAAAGACGCGTCTTTAATAAATTATATCCAAACTTTCTGGTCTAAGATATTTATATGACAACAAAAACACAAATTCATATAAATATATATATATTATAAATAAAAAGTATTTTCTGCTTGATATTTGATAATCTTGATTATGCTATTAATGCAGTCGTGGTTAAAATCTTGAAAGAATAATAAAAATAATAGTTTTGATCAGTAATTGCTTCCTATTGAGTTTATGGGATATATAAAAAAACATAATTTGATAAAAGTACTGCCTGGCTTAAGGCGTAAGAATAAAAAAATGAAAAACTTATTTACATAATGTACAAAAGGTTTGAGCCGGCCATCGGGAAACAACAACAATGAGTTTTTATAGGGGAAGCGTGACCTCTGGCCGTTAAATCTAAGAAATATAATTTAAAATAAAATAATATTTTAATATAGCATATATATATATATATATATAATTATGATTTATATTAAATTTGCTGATGAGGGTCTCTATAGTTTTTTTTTTTTTTTAATATAGTCTATAAACATAATATGTTAATACAAAGCAATAACGCGCTATCTATATACAACGAATGAAGACATTAAGACCCGAATGTTTATTTTAACAAATAAAAAAAAAACTTTTACTGTCCTTACTGCTATGAAAAAATATTGGAAGGGCTTAGCACATCAGTGGTGAACCTTCCCAGCGGTTTTGTCAATTTAATCTACCGGACCGCCTCTTTAGAACTATAATAATGTATTAGATCATTCTGCTTTTATATGCTACACTTAAGGGTGGAATCTTAGAAATGATATTTAAACAAACTACATGATATGTGAATCGTAAGTTCTTTTAATTCACCCGAGAAGCATCAATAAATAAACTGATAGATATATCTCAAAAGGAGAATATTCTATGAAATGAATGACAAATATTCCAGGTTTCCTATAGACACCTTTGTGCATAACGTCTTCACTTCACTTAGAATGAAAAGTTTAATAAGAAATTTGCATAAGATGATGCCTGTATATGCATATTTACTGCAGCATGAATATATCTGTTGAAATCCAATTCAATTTGTTCAAATCCACGTCCAACCAGCCACTAACTCCGATGCTAAATCAAACATCCACCACAGATACTACTCCACATCTCTCTTCAAATTAAAATATCTCATTAAAAATATTGAAAGCCATTGACTAGAGTGTAGAGGACATTTTTATCTAATTTATATAGAAATTATGTGGATGAAATATTTAATATTACTTTATGAAAGAAATAATTAATTAAGATTTATTTTATAGATAATATAATTTGATTATGTTTAAATATATACAAAAAAAATATTTTGTGGCGAAAATATTCTCATTAAATATTTAAAGCCTTAATATGTATATTTTATGCGCCGAAATATTTAATAAATTATAGAAGCCGGATCAATTTTTAAATTCCAAATTGTGCTAGTAGAAGACTTGGTTGTGGGGAAGTGGCTGATACTGGACCAGCTGTTGTTGTTAGACACTGACGTTCTGCTTCAGTTTGTGTGGACTGACGTTGTATACTTCAGTTTGTGCTGAGTGTACTGGCGTTTTACTATACATTTGAGTGTAGTGAAGTGACGTTTTACCCTTTTTTATTGTGTGGGCTTACGTAGTACATCAAGTACCGACCTTTTACTAAGTTTGTGTGGAATGAACTGACGCTTTATACTTCGGTTTGTGCGGAGTATACTGACGTTGAAATTCAGTTTGTGGAGCCACATATGTTTTAATCTTTATTTATCAACTTTGCCTTTGAATAATTCATTCCAAGGTTTTATAATGGAACCTGGGGGTCGGTGGAAGACTGGTTAAACCGTTTGGTTTTCGACCAATACGACCCGGGTTCGATTCCCGCATTGGACACTTTTTTCTGTTAAAAAAAATTGCTCCAATGGCCCCCTATTCTTACAAAAGTCCAGCCCCACCAGCGAGTGCAAGTAACCAAACGGGGCTTTGGCACATTTGTAAGTGCAAAGTCGAACTGCTTTCACATGTATAGACATGTGGTGCGCTTACAGTAAATAAAAGCAGTCGCTAACTACCCACCATGATTATCATGGCCTGTACCACGTGTAATAGGGATGAGCAAAAAATATATATATATATTAATGGAACCTTCACACTTATATATATATATACTTCAGTTCGAGCGGAGTAGACTGACATGTTTCAGCGTGTGCGGAATGACATTGTACATAAAGTTTGTGTGGAGTAGACTGATTTTGTACTTCAGTATGTGTGAAATGAACTGACGTTGTATACTTCGGTTTGTGCGGAGCAGACTGACGTTGTATACTTCGGTTTGTGGAGTCACATATGTTTCAATCTTCACCTTTGCCTTTGAATAATTTATTCCAAGGTTTTATAATGGAACCTTCACAATTTTATATATACTTCAGTTTGAGCGGAGTGGACTGACATGTTTCAGCGTGTGCGGAATGACATTGTACTTTAAGTTTGTGTGGAGTGGACTGACGTTTTACTCTATTTTGTGCAGGCTGGCTTTGTACATCAAGTTTATGTGGAGTAGACTGGTTTTGTACTTAAGTTTGTGTGGAATGAACTGACGTTTTATACTTCGGTTGGTGCGGAATAGACTGACATTCAAAATCAGTTTGTGGAGTCACATATACGTTTTTATTTTCAATTTTCAACTTTGCCTTTAAATAAATCATTCTAGGATTTCATAATGGAACCTTCGCTCTATTACCTTAGATTCGTTTACTCCACAGAGAAAAATTGCATTTGAGTTGATACTTATTGCTGGTTTCTTCTATAGCATTGCACTCAGTCGGACTGGAATGACAATGGAGAAGTCTAGATTTGACAAAATTCCTCTCATGGTCAGATGGAAATAAATGATTTCTCTCCAAATAACGTAACATGTGATTCAACAAATAAGCTTTGCATTCTCTAGAATATGTGGATTTTTTGGACCAAAAAATATTTTTCTTGCCATGCCTCTTCTGCAGCTCTTGGTGAAACTTCAAAGTTGAAGAAAATATTGATTCAGGGTGAACTCAATATTTTAGCGATCAACAAACATTTTGACAAACACTTCAGTTGCCGGGTAATTTATCAACTTCTTTCGGAATTTCTTTCCTTTGATGAAATACATTTTTCACAAACACCTTCAAAATTCTTGACCTTTACTTCAAGTGTATTTCGAAGGCTTCAAAATATTTATTAGCAATATTTTAAAATTAATTATAGAAATTTCTCACACAATCTCAATACGTATAACTCAATCACTGGTTTGTTTCTAGAATGGAAGAAATATATAAATTGAGGTTTGATTAGGTGTCGAACCTAGCTGCCAGGATTTGGCCAATATGTAAGTACGATGGGTTTCGTTGAACGAATTGGAATCGATTAGATGCAAAATATTTTTTTAATTAGTTAAATTATAAAACCTCGATAATTTTCATATTTCATAAATATTTGTGGCGTTTCATTGGACGTGTATACTTTTCAAACAATCCTAAACAAACGAAAATAGTATTCATTTTTATTTTTTAAAAGAGAACAATCCGTAAATTAATCTTTTTAATAAAAGGCATATATTGGATCAAAATATAATTTATTTTACCAATATTTCAGTTGGCTGAACGCCAATCTTTATCAAAGTATTATAACATATTAAGGTATCAACATAATATCTTGATAAAGGTTGGCATTCAGCCAACTGAAATATTGGTAAATTAAATGATATTTTGATCCAATATATGTCTTTTTAATTAAAGATTTATTTTTATATTGAATATTGTAACGTAGAAATCAAACCTTCAAATATCCTAAGATGTAAAAGTATTTATTGATGACGTCACAGCGACGAGTCGACAAGTATTAACAAGTCAGCAAAACTATCTACAGCTAGGGAATCTTAAGCAAGCAAGCAAAGAAATATTTTAAAGATGATTTTACAAATACAGAGTAATATATATTTTTATAATCTGTTGAATATTTTCATTGAATAATATTAAATTAAATAATAAATATTTTTCGCAACAATATATATAGTAGAAATACACCATTATGGATATATAAATTTATCGACTAAGACAAACAGAAGTTCTAATGGATATGTTATAAGAAAAGCTGAGAACAGAGAGAGGACCAACAAAATATATACGTTCTCGTTAGAAAGAGATCCAAAACACGCTACACTATAGTTTATGTAATCTATTTAGCTATGCAACCATTTCAATATTCGTTCAAAATACAATATGGTTCGAAGAAGCAATATTAAATAATAAAAAAAGTGAATAAGAAAATCTAAAAGAGCAGTGTGAAGCAACAAAATGTATACGTGCGCATTAAAAGAGAATCAAAAAGATGCCACTATATAGTTTGTGTAATCTGTTCAGCCTTGCGACCATTTAACCATTCGTTCAAAATACAATTTACATATAAAATCTGCTTTTAAAAGATGTAAAAAATGAAAGTGAATAAAACTGAAGAGTGGACCAACGAAGTGTATAAATGCGCGCAAATTATACCAAAAAAAAGCACGCCATAATATATAGTTTATATAATCTATTCAGCTTCACTACCATTTCAACACTCGTCCAAAATACAATTTACATATAAAATATACTTTTAAAAGAGAAATTGTAGATAATGAAAGTGAATAAGAAAAGTTAAGAGCTGAGTTGACCAACGATGTGTATAAATGCACTTTAAATGATACCAAATATCACGGCATAGTTTATTATTCATATAATCTATTCAGCTTTACAACCATTTCAACACTTGTCCAATATACAATTTACATATCAAATATGATTCTAAAAGATAATTTAGGGATAAGGCTCAAAGTTTAGGTTTTGCTTCCATGGATTCAATTCGTGATTCTCAATGGATATGATTATGGTTTATCTCGAATTTCGTACCTCTTGTATAAACATCAGGAAACCTTCTCGAAATCTTAAAATTATCTTGGTAACAGGGAAGCACTGAAAAGTAAAGAAATCAAAGTAAAATACTTATCACTGGTATGAATGAATATTTAATTTTTTATTTATTGCATATAAATATTAGGGACACAATGGTATTCTGGTGCACCAAAAAGTTGTTTTCCCTTTGATAAATTCATAAAATGTGATTATTAAATACATTAAATCTATGGATATTTTGAGCATCATTAAGAACAACCCTCAAATTCAGATCAAATAGTAAATTCAAACAATATCTTTGGGAATAAAGGCCAACAACCTGTGCAATATGATATCTGATTATAACTCATCAGTACTGGAGCAGCTACAAATTTGTAACATCCTACAATAAGAGTAATTAAATTGTCGTATTTTATAAAGAAATTAATTAAATGGTGAATTGGCGGAACCTATCTTTGGTTAACCTAATTTGTAAATGTACAGGTCGAATATATTCACGAAAAAGAAAAAAACATAAAATATACATTGTTCTAATCATAAAATAAATTTATTAAAAAGATAGAAATGCCTTCATTGCACAATTATATAAGTGATGTTATTATTATAGACAGGGAGATTTGAATTACACGTATATGACAATTTGTATAGCTCATGTTATATTTATACAGTTAGAGGCAATCCACCATCCAATCCCAGAATTTATCGCCCAAATTTGTATTGCAACCAAATGGCTTCATTATTGAAATTTGCCTGTGTGGTGGCTCCACATGGTGGAGATTTAAATAAAGAATCACCGATTTATTCCCGTCCTTCTGACCTTGCTGGATAGTGGAGGTAGACCTCGGGGGAGGTTGATCATGGAAGATAGGTACCCGGCAGAATTTAACAATTAGAGAATTATATACTAGGTGTTGTGAATACACAAAAATGGTAGAATATAACAATTGTAAAGTATATATATCAGGTGTTGTAAATGTGCACAACAATGGCAGAATTTAACAATTACAGTGATAGACACCAGGTGTTGTGAAGCCACAACAATGGTAGAATTTAACAAATACAGGAATATATACTAGGTGTTGTGAATACATAACAATAGCAGAATTTAACAATTACAGTGATAGATACCAAGTGTTGTGAAGCCACAACAATGGCAGAATTTAACAATTATAAGATATATATGCCAGGGTTGTGAAGGCACAACAATGGAAGAATTTAACAATTATAGGGATAGATACTAGGTGTTGTGTGAATACAATGACAGAATTTTACATTTACAGAGATATTGCTAGCAAACCCACGACAATAACAAAATTAAACAATTGGAGAGATATATACCAGGTATTGGGAAAAGATAGCATTGAAAGAATTTGACAATTATAAGGGTACCATATGTTGTAAAACCACAACAATTAAAGAGTTTAACACTTGTAAGGGTACCAGGACGACAATTGCAAAATTTGACAATTACAAGGATATATACCAGGTGTTTTGAAACCAAAATAAATATAAGAATTTGTAATTTACAGAGATATCTGAACAGGACTTTTGAAACCACAGCAATATCAGAATTTGAAAATTACAGGGATGTATATACAAGTGCTGTGAAGCCACAACAATAGAAGAATTTAACAATTCCTGAAATAAATATCAGATGTTTGAGATAAACAGAAAACAGTAGCTACAGGCAACGGTCGTCTCAAAAAAATATATGTGCAGCGAACAAACCTATAATTTTAATTTGCATAAGAGATGCAGGAATGGTGTTGGTAAATATGCAACAGAGAGCTGAGCCAGCATACAGAGCTCCAGGCGGTCTCATATAAAATTTATCTTCCCGGTCATAAAATGCATCTCTCCCCAGATATTTAGAGGGAGGTAAACCTTTCAAGGACTTAAACACACAATCTTATTTTGTGGAGGCTTTAAAAGATAGCTCTGGAGGAAAATTCGTGTGTTGATCCTGAAATATTTGTAGATTTTATCAAGTAAAGTGTTGTTTTAGAGCTCTTCTAAATCCTTCATCTATTGAACCGAGAGCAGGGTATTATACAACGAAAAGATCTATGGCCAAAACAACGAGTAAAAGATAAGGCCTCAAACTTTTATTAAAAGGAATTATAGAAGCTTTTATGTAAGCCCTTCATCAGCCTTATGCAAATTAGTAAAAATTATAAAATCAATGAACAATTGCGCATTAATATAATAATTTCGAATTGGGAGAATATATAAGGTTATAAATAACCAGGCAAGTGTTTTTTAAATATAAGAGAAATATATATATAAACAAATATATACATGTTATATTAAAATATTATTTTATTTAAAATTATATTTCATAGGTTCAAATACTCTGCTAAATCGACCGCCAGAGGTCACGCTTCCCTTATAAAAACTCATTGTTGTTGTTTCCCGATGGCCGGCTCAAACCTTTTGTACATTATGTAAATAAGTTTTCCATTTTTTTATTATTACGCCTCAAGCCAGGTACTAGTTTTATCAAATTATGTTTTTATATATTCCATAAGCTCAATTAAACCTATTTTTGATAACTAATTTTATTATAATCTTTTCCACGACTGCATTACCATAACATAATCCTCAAGATGATCAAAAATCAACAAGAAAATCTATTTTTATTTTTGATAATATTTTTATTAATAACATACATATGAAAAAATAGTACAAATGTGAAATTGTGTGTACTGGGATAAGGTACTGATTAAAAGAATCATACGTGTCAAAATAGTTCAATGTTTTCATAATAGATGGCGCTCTAATGGATCATATTAATATTTTAGAATCCTATTTACACACAAGATGTAAATTATATTAAACAATATAATCGTAATATATATATTCTATAATAAAATAATATCAAACATATTTGAAGTCAGGTGTGAAGAAGCCAGAATGTAGAATTATTAAGTTTGTCTGCTTCATTTGAGAAGAATTTTAATCCTCTTTTGATTCCGTAAATTTATTTTAATTTCCCTTTAGATAAAGAGGTACGGAGCTGAAATTAAATCTCCCCCCTCCACACACTGATGCAATTTACGCGGCTTTGTGAACGCAAGAACAACTAATACACCAAATACATTTTCAAATGGCTATTTAATAATATAGAGCTCTGGTTATTAAAATTTAATAATTTAAAGCGGAAAGTTAATCGTTGGGGAAATTATTGAGAGAGCTACTATTTGGAATATTTATTCAGGAAACTAAATATAGTCTTAATTTTATTATTTTCAGAGAGAAGCACCGTTAAGAGGTACAAGGAGTTTACATAGTGAGATATATTATGTAAATTTGTTATAAATTTGAGAGAGAGAAAGTGAATGTTTTTTTTTATATATATTAAAATTTTGAATAAAGAAGATTTTACATGTGTGAGAAGATCGTTTCAATTTACAACTAAAATACGATTCACCTTTTTCTATAAATGATTGCCATTATTATCATTTTTTAAATAGAAAAGGAAGTTATATATACAGTGGTACCTCGACATACGAGTTTAATTCGTTCCGCAACCTTGCTCGTATCTTGAATTACTCGTATCTCGAAGCAAATTTCCCCATACAAAACAATTGAACTACCATTAATCCGTTCCAACCTCCAAAATGTCACCCCAGGTATTTTTGGTACGTGGTTTTAAATAATAAAAACGTATTTATAAATATCAAATATTTATTGCACAAAAACGAAAAAGAGAATGTAAAGAAATAAATTAGATATCCTCACTGGTCTTTGCCTTTTTCGCTACATTTTTCTCGCTTTCACCTGTAGGCCGTTTAGAAAAAAACATGTCCAAGGAGGTTTGTTTCTTCCTCCCTCTCAGAATGTTCCGGAAATGAGTTAGGCAAGTGTCATTAAAAAGGTCAGATGCACGACCTGTTGCAACTTTTTCTGGGTGTTTTTTTCAACGAACTGTGAAACTCTCTCCCACATTCCTAAAATCTCCTTTATCTCACTTGTAGAAATTTCACGTTTTAATTCAATACTCATCATCTTTTTCTTAGCACTTGACTTTTTACAAACTTTCTTCCGATCCATGGTTATAAAAATAAATGAACTAAAACTGTAAATGTAAACGCAACACAAAACGCGAACACAAAACACAACTTATCACAGCGGAAGCACGCTGCTAACTGATCGTAATGGCGCGACTGCGTGTTACTCCCGAACCGAACTCGTATCTCGAATTTCGCTCGTAAACTAAAAGCAAAAAATCACTTGCTCGTCGGCTCGTATCTCGAAAAACTCGTATGTTGGGGCGCTCGTATGTCGAGGTACCACTGTATATATACTCATGGACAAAACTTAAGGAAGTTGAAAGTCTGATGTCGCCAGTTGATATTAAAAACAAACAAGGCATATTATGACCTGACCATTTTTCTTTTTTTCCCTAATTTTTCCCATTGACAGCGTGTTCACGCAAATTTGGTCTCAAATACCCATTTTTCGATTTCTCAGGAAACCTCTGGGACCATATTTCTGGTCATAGAGGTACAGTCTGCCACAGGTTGACGAAGGTCAATAGTCCTGAACGCATACATGGTTGACTTTTCTTGATTTATCAAGAAAATGGGTTGGCCAAATATCAATAAACAAGTTAAATCAACGTTTAGTTGCTTTTTATTCCATCAGATGGAACTCTGCCATCAGAAATGCCGATGTGAGTGGTCAGGATATGTCTTTTTGGGTTTTAATATGTGTGTGGCTGTGAAATTTTAAAACACAATTATCAAACATTTTGTAGTTATATAACGACATTTGAAATACTATCCCGCATGTGTTTCTTTTCAACGAAAATTTAAAATTTATTTCAAGGAGAAATAACGATTATTTCTAACCGTTTGGATGAGGTATGAAAGGGTGAATTGTGAAGAGTAATGATAAACGGAAAAATAAATTTTGTAGTTATGAAAAAGGCATCTCCTTATCATGCAACTGATGGCCAGCAGAAAATTTCAGTTGCATGACAAGAAGATACCTTTTTCTTTAATTATTCACCTTATCCATGTACAATTTCACATTTGTACTATTTCGAAGTTATTTCACATTTTGAAGTTATTTTATAATTAGAAAATACAGACTTTCTACCTTCAAAAGTTATAATCACCTTTTATTCACTTTCTCAAGTTTTGTCCATGAGTACCAACATCACTAAATTGGTCGACACGATGAAGGATACACATTCCAGAGAGTTCATATTTTCTAATTCTATAATACCTTTCTTTAAAAGCTACATATAATATATTATATATGAATATACATATATGCATATTAGCCTGAGAAATTATCATCTGTTCTTATTAATGTAAAATCCCTTTATAAAATTCCTTCAAAAGCGGAACAAGATCTGGCTGTGGCGAACATCAAAAGCCGCCCAGGTACAATGGCCATTCACAGGACACAATGCCAGAATTTCAAAGGCACACTGTGGGATACACTTTTATTTTAAAATCCATCTTCAATTCAAATATTTTTTCAACTGTCACCGCCCATTATACTCCCTCTCTTTTGTTTGTCTTTATCCCGGCTTTAAAAAATCTGGCTTAATTCACCCTTCTCCCCTTTTTTATTTTAAATTTTGGTTTTGTCTTCTATAGGCTGTGACAATGGGAGGGTGCCGACAATGGGGATATATTCCACTCTCCAAACAGAACTGTGGGTTACCAACTCAGAGGTCTCATGGAGATATTATAATCCCCGCTTCTATAAAACACATCAAATCATCACAACCATTCTTTCTATATATTAAACCCGACACATTTATATATGTCAAAAAAGGCATATTCCGACCACGACCACTTAAACTTTAGATGGCAGAGCGCCATCTAGTGGAACAGAAATCAACTAAACGTTGATTTAGCCTGTTCCCTGATATTTGACACTGATATAAAAAGCTCATGTACTCGTGGTCAGAATATGCCTTTTTTAATTTTGAAACCAACACCTGACCCTATTATTATTTAAAAAAATATATTTTTTCACATGTTTAGTACATTTACGCAAATTTGGCCTTAAATACCCATTTATTTGTTAAATATATGAATATATCTATAAAAGCATAGAGCACCTCCCCCGTCAAAACTAGACGCCATCTATTGACTGACCGCTAGTTAGCGGCCTCTGGTCGGTGACAAAGCCACAACACCAGCTTTGACAAACTGAGAAGCGTCCACCTAGGGAACATGGTTTCGGAATAATGGCCCTCGTCAGCCCAGGGCGGACTTTATTCCATGAGATCCACACGGGACCTATTGGAATATTCACAATTTTCCAAAGAGGTGTTCAGCTGGTAAAGAGGCAGAGCCAAATCTATGGCCAATGTATAGATGGAAACTTCGCCGGGACTGAATTGATCCATAAAAGCATAGGGGGCTTCTCGTCAAAATAAACGTAGAACTCGACGCCATTATTGACCGTCGCCGCGAACTAGCGGCCTCAGTTCGGTGACAAAGCCACAGTTAGCGGCTAGTTGGCGGCGACGGTCAATGGATGGCGTTTAGTGTGACGTTTATTTTGACGGGAGAGGTGTTCTTGACTCAATGGACAACCCGGGTGACAGTGAAGATAACTCAGTGACGTGATATGGACAGCCAGGATCTCCCAGTGACGTAATGGACAGCCAGGATTAAGTCCTGTGGGCTAATTATCCCGCTTCGACGGCAGCCTTTAATTAATGATGCTCATGGATGCGCCGCGCCCAACTGTGATCCTATACCACACCTGGCCCAGCTATACCTTCTTCTTGGTGCAGTGTACACAACGCAGGCTATTCATTATATTGTATTTTCCTAACTATATAACTTCCTAAACACACTTTGCTCATAATGTCTGTGATTAAATAATTATATTTTCAATCTGCACCACACACACACAAATTATTTTATTTGCTCTCAAATATGAGATTTCGGAGAATTATTTATTTACATTGAGGGAAAAATACTGAATATTTACTAAATAATTATATTTGAATCATTTGTTTTGTCATCCTGACATACACACACAATGTCAAAAAAATACATTCAAAATATGACATTTTTTAAGGTAGGGGAAATGGATCTAAAAAAATAAGATAAACATTTAGATTTAAACGATCGTAAATTAAACAAAGTACACAATGTTTATGCCTTCTTTATCATAAATGGTTAGCAAGGTCAAATTTCTTTTGAATCAGAAGAAGCATTTCGATATAAATCCACTTCATTAAGGAGATTAAAGCTCTCACATCCTTTTCATCCAATACCGTCGCGTCAACGATTTAGACAATTGACAATTAACATAATTCTATTTACATATTGTCAATATATGCATAAGTGCACAATCTGAACTATTATTTTGAAATAATTAGATATATACCATATACATTGAATACGAATATGTCGCCTCTCTGACACCACTGATTTTCATAGATTCAGATATCAAGAAGTTTTTTAACGTGTTTCTTAATAACAGAAACGATGCATAGAGCCTCTGAGGTTGTCGACCAAATCTAAATATTGAGAGACCGTTCCCAAAACGGTCTTAAATACCTTTCTTCCTGACGTTAAGGAATGTTAACTTGATTTTTACTGATGGAAAGGCTTTTTATCTCACTCGAAATATTCTAACATCAAATATATGTGATATAAAAATGGAGAGAGAATAAACATTCCAAAGGTTAGAAGTGGAAGGGGAAGCTAAGGACCTAGAAAAAGGGTGCTGGCGCGGCTCGAGGAATGAGATTGTGCAATGCGACGGATGTGCAATGCATTATACCTGAACCCAACTGTCTATAACAAGTTCCTAGGGTCTTCCTATAGCTGTTCCTATAGCCGGTGTGTTCTTCTCCTATATCGAAGGTTTGACCTTTGACTGTCCTGCTATGTAAATCGAAATGGGACTAGACTGTCACGTCTATGAAGTCATGTATTTATGAAGGCAACAACCTTCCTTTAACTTTATTGTTTCAATACACATGTTGCGATAATTGAGGTATATTAAGATTTTTATATAATTATTTGATGAGAGAGATATATATATGTGAAAAAGAAACACATTGCCGAATATTATTGTTGAATATTTTATATCGATAGAGAGCAATAAAACTTATAAATATATATGTTTAGAATATGTGCAATACATTTTTATTTATTCTGATAAATGCTTATTTTAGAATAATAGGTACATTTATTATTCAAATATTTCGTGTGGTTTCACGGCAAACATACTATATAAAATGTTCATTTGAGTAGCCAGGATATGTCATTTTTACTTTACAATATCAAAACCTAACCTTTGTCTATTTAAACATTAATAAGGTAATTTGAGTTTTACATGAAATAGATACTTCAACATTTTTATACTTTATCTCATCGTTTCGACGATCCTAAAGTATAAAATAAAGATTGAAGTAACTCATTTAAAACTCAATTATTAATCCAACATGAAAGGTTAAAATTGTAGACATTACCGAAATGCCTCAAATGCGATTCCCAACCAGCCAGTCCTGAACATCTATTGAAATGTATCAAATCCTCCAAAAAAGACCTCTGGGAAAACCCCAGGACTATAATAGAAAAGCTGAGACAATGGTACCTAATGGAGATCGTTTAAATGACTTGAGGAATAAGGAACAACAACAATAAAAACAACAACATAGTAAAATTACCATAAAATCTTATACCGATCGGTTCCAAAATCACTTTATTAGGTACTGCTCAACAAGAGCAACCTAGTTTATGATAATTGAATGATAATATGTGAGTTATTCACATATTAAACAAAATGTTAACGCGGGATTAAATCCCGGTTCATGACTGTCGGGAATCGAGGGTGTTACCCACTCGTCCACCGACCTTATACCGATGTCGCGTTAAGTTTCCACCTTATTACAGGCAGAATTCAGGATATAGAGAGATGGAGAACTGAGCACCTGTTGACGTGACCTGGCCAACCCATAGACTGTTATTGTAACATAATAAGCTCCTTATTGCCCCATTGAACAGTCTCTATCGGTCGAATAAACGACTATCGGAAATCGAAAAGACAATGTCATCTATTGACCATAACCATCCTTAATTGTCTTAATCTATGCTCTCTATTTGAATAAAAATTCGCAAATCAACTTCTTCAAATATCATTAAAATAGAGATTGCCTATTCGACATTCATAATACTTAGAATTAAGAGACTCTTCTGCCAATGAATCTTTTTTATTAATTTTCGAAACTATTATAGACTCGTATGATTATTTTAAAAAATAAACAATTTCTACTGCCTGATGAGCCCTCCCATTAATTTTTTCATTGCAGTAAGGGCAGTAGAAATTATTTATTTTTGAAAAGAATCATACGCGTCTATAATAGTTTCAATTTTTGATAACAGATGGCGCACTAATACATCATAATATAAATATTTTTCAATCCTCTTCGACGTTTCGACAAAATATCTTCTATCCTTTTCAAGAAAAAATAAAATTAAAGCATTAGGCAAGGCACCCCTTGCAACCTCAGATTAATTTTTAGCGCCTTGCAAAATTCTTTAATTTTTATTTTTTTGCAAACGAAGACAAAATAATTTTGTCGAAACGTCGAAAGAATTAAAAAAACCTTTACTGGACGAAAGGTGTCTCTTAGGTTAGGTACAAATAACTACAGAGAGAATATTGTATCAACATGAAACAACACCACCTCTCGTGGTTTTAAAATTGATAGCTTCAGAAAGTGTTTTGGGAGAAATATATGTTATATATATATTGAAATATTATTTTCTTAACAGGGGGGAATGTTATATTAAAATATTATTTAAAATTATATTTCATAGATACAAATACTCTGTTAAATTGACCGCCAGAGGTCACGCTTACCCTATAAAAACTCATTGTTTTTGTTTCCCGATGACCATTTCATTTCGGCCATCATGAATCCTGCCAAGAAGAAAAAGAAGGCCTACAAGCCCATCGTGAACGTCGCCGACCTGGAGAGGGAAGATGAGATGGTGATCTCACGCAACTGCAGCATCCTGAGCTCCATTGGCCATCCTGCCCTGAAATCCCTGCATGAGGACCTGATCCGCTACATCGCATCGCGGACTGAAATGATCAAAGCCCTCGCTACCAATGTAGAGAACCTCACTGACACCCTCGAGTCCTTCGCAGAGTTGGACGAAATTGAGGAGGCCAACAAGCCCAAGACTGCTTGCCGCGGCACTCAAACCTGCCCTTCTCTTTCCTGCAAGGAAACCAGCTCCCAGACTGACCCAATCAAGCCCGCCACTCCTGCTCCTGCTGCTCTACCTGCCAAGAAGCCTGCCTCCACCTTGCCTGCTCCTGCTCCAACCAAAAGGAAGCAGTCTGAGGCTCCCAACCCGCCTGCAAAGAGGACAAAACTGAATGGTCCTTCAAAACCTGCGCCTTCCCGCGTATCCAAGCCTGCGGCCGCCCAAGTGGTCCTCCATGGAGAAAAATTGGCGGCCCACACAGTGGTCATCTCTGATGACCCACAGGCTGACCCAAGGGAGATGCTAAAAGCTGTTCGCGCTGCCCACACTCTCCCCCAAGGCGTTTGGGCCTCCCTGCGCACCAAGGGGAAGCTGGTCCTCCACTCCAGTAATCCTGACACCATCCCTGAGGTGACAACCTTCCTGGCCAGCAAGTTGAATGGAATGAAGGTCCGCCAACAGAAGGAGATCCTGCCACGGATCTGCCTCTTCAAAGTGGATGAGGAGACATCCAACTCCACAATTGAGGAGACCTTCCTGGAAACCGCTGCTGTTAGAAAGCTTCCTGGGGACAAGGTGGTGCGCGTGGCGCACCGTTCTGCACCCAGAAGCGGGACCTGCACTGCCTTCATCGAGGTGGACCTCAAGACCTTTAGAGCCCTGGGCGTTCGCGGGAGAATCGTGGTTGATGGAGTAATCCTCAACTTCGAGGAGTCCATCCGCGCCCGCGTCTGCTTCCGCTGCTGTGGCTTCGGCCACAACTCTGCCCAATGCTCCTGAAGTCTAGGGCCCTCAAGTTCTAGGCTTCAAGGACCTTCTGCCTCCAATTCCATCTGCCACTTCTACTGGATTCCTGGCCAATTTAATGCTCCTGCCTCACTGCACCTTGGCGCTGTTCCCCTGCTTGCCCAACGTTTCCACTACCCCTGCGACACATCTCCTGCAGCCAGATCCTAGGGTCCCTTGCCACCTGACATCGCGCTTGGGCTCAAAAATCATAACTTTTGGTTAGTAGCCCGTAAAACCATATTGTGACAAAGAAATATTTTATTATTTAATTTAATATTATTCAATGAAAATATATTCTACATATTATAAAAATATATATTAATCTGTATTTGTGAAATCATCTTTAAAATATTACTTTGCTTGCTTGCTTAAGATTCTCTAGCTGTAAATAGTTTTGCTAACTTGTTAATAATTGTCGACTCGTCGCTGTGATGTCATCAATAAATACTTTTACATCTTAGGATATTTCAAGGCTTGATTTCTACGCTACAACTGGTGGAGAGACTGGACCGATACCCATTAAGAAATAAGAGAAAAATTGATTCTGTTGAACCAAAAGAAACTTCTATGAATGTAAAGAAGGAAGGTACTCAGATAAGCAACTACGTTGTTCAACATCTTCCAAGGAACCCTTCCATTTTCTCCGGGGAGGATGGTGAAGATCTTCAAAAATGGTTAAAAGGGTATGCACGTGTGGCAAGGTACAACCATTGGGACGAAACCCTTTGTCTTACTAAAGTTTATTTTTATCTGTCTGGAACTGCTCTCAAATGGTTTGAGAACAACGAAGAAAGCATCCAGACTTGGAAGGAATTCACATCTCAATTAGAGAATGTGTTCGGAAAAAAAGAAAATTCAAAATTGCAAGCGGAGAAGAAACTTAAAACGCGGGCACAATTAAAAGGCGAAAGTACCGAATTTTACATCCAGGATGTCCTGTGCTTGTGCAAAGAGGCTGATCTTCAAATGAGCGAGGAAGATAAAATCTCCCACCTCATGAAGGGGATAGCTGAGGAGCTTTATCAAGCACTCCTACCAAGGGATGTACAGAGCACCGAGCAATTCATTACAGAATGTCGCCGTGTCGAAGCGCTCCGTTGTAGGGGAGTTACCCCAACCAGGTACGAGCGCCTACCAAATGTAGCCTCTCTCTGTGACCAGGATGACGGAGAAGATCTGTCATCTTTGATTAGGCAAATTGTTCGTGAGGAGGTACAGCGGGCATTAGGCTCTCCTCGGGAGGAACCAAAAAATGCTACAATCGAAGAAATTGTAAAGGAAGAGATTGGAAGAACCCTGGCGCCAATCTCAAAGTCTAGGAGAAGTCCCCCTCAGAAGGAAAAACCCCGACAGTTTTTAAATACCAGATATGAGGCCGAAACGATAAGACCGCACCCTGAACCACGATACCCAAAACAAGGAGGAAGACGCGACACCAATGATTGGCGTACAACTGAGGGAAGGCCAATCTGTTTCTACTGCGGACGCCCAGGTCACGTCGTCCGCTATTGCCGTGACAGGAAGAGACACAATGAGGAAAGGAGAAATGACTATTTCCAAAGAAAGCAAGACGCAATGGTATCCTACAACTCTCGAGCTGAATCTCAGGACCCCAATGACGAATCATCGAGGAAAACTTTCACTCGCTACCGAAGCCCTACTTCATATCGCGGTCGAAACAGACAACACCTCTCACCTGCTAGAAGATCTAGCTGGACGCCCCGCCATTAAAACTAGATGATAGACAATATGGGAGGTATACCCCGCAAATTTATAAAATCCTCCCTTGCCGACCACAGTGGAAATAAAAAACTACATTGACGTAAACATAGACCTACCAAGCCCTCATGAAGAAGATATCTCAACTGAAAGAAGACATCCACCGCAGTCACCTGAAAATATCCCTGGCCATAGTACTAGTTCTTAAGACTGACGACGTAAGTCTCCTGCTGAGCATCGGGTCGATGCTCTCTATAGGAGGAGGCTATGTGACAAAGAAATATTTTATTATTTAATTTAATATTATTCAATGAAAATATATTCTACAGATTATAAAAATATATATTAATCTGTATTTGTGAAATCATCTTTAAAATATTACTTTGCTTGCTTGCTTAAGATTCTCTAGCTGTAAATAGTTTTGCTAACTTGTTAATAATTGTCGACTCGTCGCTGTGATGTCATCAATAAATACTTTTACATCTTAGGATATTTCAAGGCTTTATTTCTACGCTACAATATTTTCTTTTTCCCGATGACCGGCTCAAACCTTTTGTACATTATGTAAATAAGTTTTTCATTTTTTTTATTCTTACGCCTTAAGCCAGACAGAACTTTTATCAAATTGTTTTTTTATATCCCCTAAGCTCAATTAAAGCTATTTCTAATCTTCAATATTTTTATTATACATTCAATATTTTAACAACGACTGCATCACCATAGCATAATCCTTAGGATAATCAAAAATAAACAGAAATCCATTTTTTTCATAACATATATATACTGTAGACAGTATCACAGGTTTGCGGAATTCGACAAATTACAAAAAGGTCTAAGACGCCATTTCTCTTTTTATTAATGGCATTATGTAAAATTGTAAGTATATTGTAAAGATATAATGTAAAACATTTATTAATTGAATAATTAATGAAATAACGCTTGAAAGCTTGCTATTTTTATTGAAAAAATATTTTTTTTGCAATTATTTCGATTGATATATTGTTTTATATAGTCTTTGAAATTATTTCAAAATATAAATTGTATAATTGTTTAGTGAAGAGTAATGATGAACGGAAAAATAAAAGTGTCCAGGGATGGGAATCGAACCCACAGTGTTCCGCTTACCGGGCAGATACCACTAGGCTACCCTGGACATATTTTTCCGTTCGTAAATATTATATAAAGTTAATTTATAATACAATATGATGCGGCTTATGATTGTAGAACGATGACAATTTACCGCAAATGCTTTTTTTACACGAAAAATCATTATTTATTTATTTTCAGGAGAAATAACGATTATTTCCAACTTTAGGGATGAAGTATGAAAGGATGAATTGTGAAGAGTAATGATGAACGGAAAAATAAAAGTGTTCCCATCCCTGGACACTTTTATTTTTCCGTTCGTCATTACTCTTCATAATTCATCCTTTCATACTTCTTCCAAAAAGATTAGAAATAGTCGATATTTCACCTTGAAATAAAATTTTAATTTGTCGTTGAAAAGAAACTCATGCGGTGTAACTTCAAGTGTCGTTTTACAATCACAGGCCGCAGTGTATTAAATTGTATTATAATTGTTTAGTTTGCTGAGGAAAGGCTTTCCCGAAAACCTCTTCATACAATTAATAAAATATTTGCGGCGTCTTATACCATTTTCGTAATTTGTAAATAGATTGTTGTATTCTAGAGAACCCAAATTACATCCGAAAAAACAAAGAATAATCTGAATTGATGAACTATAATCATTCTTATGTCTATATATGTTAACTATTAAGTCCTGCCTTGAATTCTTACGTTTGTAACCTCGCTGTCTATCTGGGAAATTCCAATTTCACAGTTCCGCAGTAAAATCAATTTCTATCAAAATAGAAGCTTCCATTTTATTTCTATTATAGCCTATTGCTTCTTCTTATTTTTATTTCTATTTCTTTTTACGGAAGAACCAAATATATTTGATTGTATTCCATTCATTTCAGGTATACTGAAGAAATGACTCGGGATTATAGACACATTTTTTATATAAATAAATATCGGGAGATGTGAGTTTTCAATCTTACGATTAAGGTAGTAAAAAGAGAATTTTTCTACTCTCAAGTAAATAGTATTGTCATTGTGTAGATACGAGATAAATAAATTGTGAAGATCATCGATAAATAAACAGAAGATAAAGATATTGTAGATTTCCTTTATCGACTAATAAGATATTTTATCTATATAATATTTCTGTGGAAGTGGTACAGCCTACTCCAACACAACACACACAGTGGTACAGCCTACTCCACGCTGACGAGCGCCAACAGCACGAAACGCGTTCATGGATGGCTTTTCTTGATTTATCAAGGAATTGGGTTGGCAAAATATCAGAAAACAGGTTGAATAAATGTTTAGTTGATATCTGTTCCACTAGATGGCGCACTGCCATCTAAAAAGCACATGTGCTCCTGGTAAGGATATAACTTTTCTATTTCTAATATAAAATCTTATATTCACAATTATTAAAATTAATGAGGCAAATCCTGACCAATAACATTAGCGTCTTCTAGACAGCAAAGTGCCATCTAAAAGACGCTCATGTTAGAAATCAGCCTTATTTATTTTTAATATCAACACATGACATTTTTTCTATTTTTTTAAATTATATGTTCACATTTCATATTTATATATTATATATTTATAAAATTTTATAATAAAATAATCCATAAATAAATCTTAATTAAAAAGGCATATATTGGATCGAAAAATAATGTGTTTACCAATATTTCAGTAGAACGTCAACCTTTTTAAGGTATAACAACAAATCAATGTCAACAAATAGGCGCTGAATTTGTTGTTGACATAAATATGTTGTTATACCTTGAAAAAGGTTGGCGTTGAGCCAACTGAAATATTGGTATATAAATTATTTTTGATCCAATATATATATATGTTTTTAAGTAAAAATATATATATTTATTTATTCTATTATAAAATACAAAGGACTTCTATATAACAGAGAATATCATTATTGTAAGCTGGTTTATGATCTATTAAAGAGAAATACGGTTAATTTACTTCAGATTGTGGCTCAACGAATAAATGATTCCAGATTGAAAGCTTGTCTATTCGTAAATAAACGAAAGAAATTGCGAACACTGTGTCTATACGTATTCATATAATTGGAATTAGAACCGTATTAAAAATACATATATATAGTGTATGTGTTTTGAATGCTATATTATTTCACATTCACATCATAGTGTATTAATACAAAGCAATAACGCGCCTTCTATATTGTAACAAAGTATTTATTATTTTAATAGCAGAGTATTATTTTTATGTTTATATTTTGCTATACTCTGTACACTTCCCTCTTTTGCTTATCTTTTGTTTATCACTCATAGTTTGTTCTTGCCTGAAATAAATTGTTGTCTCATCCTGAAGTTTTTATCTTACCTAATTTTCCACGTGGCAATATATAACGCATGAAGACATTAAGACACTATATTTATCTTAATAAGGACACTAGAAGTTTGATTTATTTGTGAAAAGAAACATTCGCGTTGTAGCGTATTCATTCGTTACTTAATAGTGTTCATGATATTTTGTATTGTATTTTGTAAATATTTCTGGTGGGATCAAGTCGATATTATAGTAAGCCCGTTGAAGAGCGATTAACGCTTGAAAGCTAGCGTCTTTTAAATAAAAAAGATACTCATTGTGAGAATATATTTGTAATTTTAAAACTTAATGGTGTATTTGTAAGTAAAATATATTTGCAGTGCTTTGAGTGTATAATTGTCTAACATTGAACTGGCGATAAGCGTTAGTTGAGGAATGTTCTCCAGAGAATGTAACAGAACGGGGTGAAGAGAAAGTTATCCAGAACACGATACAATAAGGAGGCAGCTATATTACTGGGAGCCCCTAACATTTTTATAAATTATCGGTCATAAATCAAACAGTATGTTTGTAGCTGTGCATCTATCACCATCTGGAGGTAATTTATCTACTGGGGCCCTCGCTCGATATCTGCTCTCCCTGGTTGGCTTCTCCCTTGTTGACTCCTCAGCTCACACTGGAATATCTAGATTAATATTATCCCTTGTCCTTCAAATTGAAGATCGGCTAGTAATCTTTTTATTGTTTCGACCTTTCAACAAAAATCTTTTGTCCTCGTCAGAACGAACAAAAATCAAAACATTTGGCAAAGCGTTTGTTCACTCCTGACGAGGACAAAAGATTTTTGTCGAAACGTCGAGACAATAAAAAAGATTTACTGGCCGAAGTGTCTTTTATTTGAAGAACTATGAATTCCGGCCAGGCAGCCTCTATCTTTATTATTATATCTTGTGTCCTTACACAATGTTATGGAGAATATTTACATATATCTTGATATGACGTTCCTACTTTGAGTAGGATCGACGTGTATCTCTTTTAAACGTTATATTCGGTATTAGAGAGAACATTTTAAATGAAACGGCCTCTTAGACATTGATTATGCTACTTACCTTCTAGATTGATATCATTATTATTAAAATTTGACTATGTGATGAATTATAAACAAATATTTACTGTAAATGTCTTATTTTCAATAATATCATTGATTTGATGCATTAGCGCGCCATCTGTTATCAAAATTCGAAACTAATTTAAAGGCGTAAATATATTTTTGAAATTAAACAATTTCTTCTGTAAAATTTGAAAAACAATTAAACTGGCGAAACCGCTGGGAGGGTTCACCACTGATGAGCCAGGCCCTCCCCTTAATTTTTCCATTGCAGTAAGGGCAGTAGAAATTGTTTAATTTCAAAAAAGAATCTTACGCCTTTAAAATAGTTTCGAATTTTGATATCATTGATTATTATCTCTACAGAAATTACTGCAAAGTTATAAGTAATTGAATGAGAAGGCTTGGCTCATCAGTAGTGATCCCTCTCGGCGATTTCTTCAGTAAGGTCTGTAGAGATAATAATCGATGTTATTATTGAAAAGAAACACATTGACAGTAAATTTATTTGTTACAGATTTTATTGATAGTGGCAATTAAAATATATGAACAAACATTTATAATAGAATTTTAATTGAAATCAGATTCAATAAAAATAAATTTATTAAATAAAAAAAAGGGCGTACCTGGATCCATGGCAAAGTATATTATACAAAATATTGATAAAGTGGGAGAATTCCCTAGAATTATTACAAGAGCTAATTGTTTCTTTTTTTTTCACTGATCCTGATACGCCCTTTTTTAATATAAAATATATTCAACGGATCGCCTTTTGTCTCAATTCTGTTAGTTGTAAATCATCAGTATTGAAAAAGGAGGAGGGGGAGCAAGTAACAAGCTCACTAAAAAACCTGGGCTCAGCTGGCCCGGCTGATAGTACCCTGTAAGGGCTCCTAATCCAGGGATACAGGATGAGCAGCGTTTGTACTCCATGTTAAGAGTGGCTACACATGGCGTCTGTTCTCCATGTCAGAGGCGGCCATTTCTTTTGGAGCTAAGTCGGCCTGCCACTGAGTAGTGCTCCCAGTCTTAATGACAAAGGCAGACGCTTTCTACTTCACCCAGTAATGATGGTTGTCAAACAAGCTTGATACCCTAATATGTTTGACTGGAGATAAGAAAGAAGAAGAAGTATTGAATATATTAAACATATTTTTACCTAACATATTTCATATATACGAGGTACTCGTATACTAGGTAACCCTTACATTCGAGGTTTATATTGTATAGACAATTGACAATTAAAATAATTTTAATGACATCTTGTCAATACATTCAAAGTGTATGCACTATATAATATATATTATATACAATATGTACAATGAATATGGCGCCTCTGCCAGCGCTGCAGAGTTTGGTGGAGAATCACCAGCGGGTCTCCAGCGACAACACGCATTTCGCGATCTACGAAGAATACGTAGATCGAGTACTTCGCCGCTGAAGAGATGGTGATGGCGTGGTCCTCGAGACCAACTGTATAGAGAACTGAGATAAATAAATAAATAATACTATGCAAATATTATAAAATAAATAAAGCTTCCAGAGTTGTTTCTTGTTCAACTTTTTATTTTCAAGATTTCGGACCTGTCAGTCTTTCAACAGGAGTACCACGTTAATAAATTAATAATAAATACTATTTTTATATACAAATTATTATTTACATATTTCAAATACTTATGATATTGGGTCAGAGAGAAAATATATTACATTCTTTGTGTGTTAAAGACAATTATTTTAAAAAAATTATTTTAATAATTAATTTTATTATATTATAAATCAGGGAAAAACTATACAAATATGTTTTTAAGATTATAAAACGTTATTATAAATTAATAAAAGTATAAATAAATAAACGATAAAACTATATATTGAAATCTCTTCAAGAATTCACGATATGAAATATGTAAATAAAAGAGCTATGAAACAAACAATAACAGACATATTGGCCCGGAGTGAGGTCCCAAAAAAGAAATTTATTGGCCTTTAATTTTTGATGATGTTTAAAATTTCAGGGCCCTTCAATTCAGAGTTCTTTTTGAAAGCGTTGGCTGTCAACTAATAAATTTGTTATCGAATCTTTGACACCTTGATGCCATTTCAGCTGAGATTCTGTAATCAATTTGTCCCAAGATCGATGATGTTCCTTCATCTATTGATACCTCGCAGTATCGGATTCTTAATTTAGAGACTTCTCTGATTACACTTCGATTAAATTGGAAGAAATAATTTAGCAAGGATTCTTAACGAAGCAATATCCTTTTATATCCAATAAATAAAAGTTTTAATTTTATTTTTTCAAAAACTTATTTCGATTAATATAAAATAATATTTTAGATATAATTTTATGATGTTATAGAGAATAATATGGGAATATCAATTTGATTTGCATAACAGAAATATAATACAGGTTTATAATATGATGCACTAGCTCGCCATCTGTTATCAAAATTCGAAACTATTTTAACGGCGTAAGATTCTTTTTGAAATTAAACAATTTCTCTACTGCCCTTACTGCAATGGAAAAATTAAAGGGAGTGCCTGGCTCATCAGTGGTGAACCCTCGGTTTCGCCAGTTTTTCCATTGCAGTAAGGGCAGTAGAAATTATTTAATTTCAAAAAGAATCTTACGCCTTTAAAATAGTTTCGAATTTTGATAATACAGGTTTAATATCTCTATCTACTATAGAAGAAGACATACAAGTCGGAAGGAAGAGTTTCTTGCATAAGACAAGGATCGTACAGGTTTTTGGGGCAAGACGCCCTTCTACGGGTACAAAATGTCACAAGTGGCAATGGTTTCTATATACACTTCATTATTTTTTTACATTATTATAAATTCAAGAATATTTTAAAGGCGTAAGATTATTTTTGAAATTAAACAATTTCTACTTCCCTTACTGCAATGGAAAAATTAATGGGAGGGCCTTTTTTTACATTGCTGTAAGGGCAGTAGAAATTGTTTGATTTCAAAAAGAATCTTACGCCTTTAAAATAGTTTTGAATTTTGATAACAGATGGCGCGCTAGTGCATCATATTATAATTATAAATGGTTTCTAAGCTATATTACTATATAGCTTAGAAACCATCTATAAATATAGAACGGTGTCCAACAAGTTTTACCGCAAATATTTCTTAATTATTTAATTTAAAATTATATTGTTCTAGAATGCAAAACTACTCTATAGGATCGACCGCCAGATGTCGCGGCTTTCCCTATATAAACCTATTGTTGTGGTTTCCCGTTGGCCTGCTCAAATCTTTCTGCATATATGTAAATATGTAATATTTTATTTACTTTATTCTACTCGCCTTAAGTAAGGTATTATTCCATCCTCAATTATGTCCATCATCTCAATATTAAAGAAAATAATGATTCAAAACTGTTTATTTTTTTATTTTTACCACGACTGCAATATCACAAACATACTCATGTAATAACACAAAGCAATAACGCGCCATCTAAGCAGAAGAGCATTGCTCGATACAAATATTTGAATGTAATTCTACTGTCCTATAAGCTTATGTCCATAGTTTTCTTGAAAACCATTTCTGAGATTCCACCCTTCATTGTAGGATATATAAGCAGAATCGTCCAATACAGTATTAGAACTCTGAGAAGCGGTCTGGTTGATTAAATTGGCGAAACCGCTGGGAGGGTTCACCACTGATGAGCCAAGCCCTCCTAATATATTTTTTCATCGCAGTAAGGACAGTAGAAGTTTGTATTGTGTATAAAAGAAACATTCGTGCTTTTAAATCCTTTCATTTTATACTCATGTATCCAAAAATAATCAGCATCAGCAAGTAATAATTCTATATTTCATTAATATTCCAAAATCATATTTTCTGTAACATATATATAGAAAGTTAACTATATAGAAGTCAATATTGTTTATTCCCTGGCAGAGGGATTACCAACGGAGCATTTCTTCCACTGCCATGTAATAGATTAAGAACGAACGGCCATTATAAGATGCAAATGGGGCGTTTACTGAGAGCTATGCAAATCTATTCATTGCTTGAAATGTCGCCTAGAAATAGCTCCACTTTTTATGCAAATATAATTTGTGACTTTTTTTCTCAATTCTCCGCCTGTTTTATTTTTTCCTCAGTTTACTCACAACTTCTATCTTACCTTATTCAGAATAATTTCAATTAACAGAAGTGAGTTTTCAACTCACGTTCCAATATATTGAAAGATTAGAATGTGTATCTTTCAATTTTTTTATTATTATTATTTTTTTTATTATTTGCTTATCCCTAGTACACGTGGTACAGGCCATGATAATCATGGTGGGTAGTTAGCGACTGCTTTTACTGTAAGCGCACCACATGTCTACACATGTGAAAATCAGTTCGACTTTGCACTTACAAATATGCCAGAGCCCCGTTTGGTTACTTGCACTCGCTGTTAGGGTTGGGCCTTTGCAAGAATCGGAGGCCATTGGAGCATTTTCTTTAAACCGAAAAAAGTGTCCAATGCGGGAATCGAACCCGGGTCGTAGTGGTCGAAAACCAACGGTTTAACCAGCCTTCCACCAACCCCAAAAATTGTTATTGAAGTATGAAACATATTTACAGCACAATAACTTCGTGTATCAACCTAATTCAATATTTTCTATTTTATATTTTAGAAATACAAAATACGGCAAAAAACGGCTACAGAAGAAAAGCTTCCTGCTTTATTTGCATATTCTCTCCAGCTTTCAGGTATTTTAAACCCTTCTACAGTAGTGTATGACTATAGTTATATACTCCCGTTGAATGTTTATAATACTCGAAAGCTTGAGACAATATGTAAATAAAACAGGAAACTCATCCTTAGGAGCCATTTTTTATTATTCGCATTCCAGAGGATATTTTCTTTCGCCTTTTATATTTCACAACAAAGTATTTTTTATTTCTATAAAATAATCCCTCGAATCAATATTATATTAAAACATAAAGCCTCCAAGTCTTTTCCCTGGAGGCTTAATGTTTTTATTTTAAAGTATTTTATACCAAAAGATACCTCTTCTTTTGAACAAATGCATAAAACAAGGAATATTATGAGATAAATTCTGAGAGGAACATTCATATTAAGATAAGAAGTAAGCACAACATTGCTATGACAATCTGAATACTATATATGTTTGAAATGAAGGCGATAAAAACGTGGTTATTTTCTTTTAATATGTTTGTATATAATATATGTTTGTTATGGTCTTTATCAGTATAAGGACGGCTACGATTGGATAACATTCTATGAGAGGAATTAGAAAATCGACAGAATCTGCCGAAGAGATATTACAGCTGGTGAAATAGTAAAGCCGAAATCGAAACAGAATACATTGTTAATGTGCATTCTGAATTAACACACATTTATACTTACACACTAATATATTTTGAAAATAGAGCAATTCATAAATAAATCTTTAATTAAAAAGGCATATATTGGATCAAAATATCATTTATTTTACCAATATTTCAGTTGGCTGAACGTCAACCTTTATCAAGGTATTATAGCATATTAATATATAACATTTGACGTTATGTGGCGCTGAGTTTGTTGTTGACACACTTTAAAATCTTATAACACCAAGGTTGGCGTTCAGCCAACTGAAATATTGGTAAAATAAATGATATTTTGATCCAATAAATGCCTTTTTAATTAAACACTAATATATATATCATTATCCCTAGTACACGTTGCACAGGCCATGATAAGCATGGTGGGTACGAAGTTGGCGACTGCTTTTACTGTAAGTGCACCACATGTCTACACATGTGAAAAGCAGTTAGACTTTTGCATTCACAAATTTGCCTGAGTCTCGTTTGATTACTTGTACTCGTTGGTGGGGTTGGGCCTTTTCAAGAATTCGGATGCCATTTGAACATTTTTTTAAATTATAAAAAGTACCCACTGCGGGATTCGAGGGGTCGATTGGGGTCGAAAACAAACGGTTTAGACCACCCTTCCACCGACCCTCACAACCTGATTTTAAAAAGGTACAGTTGAATTATTTGTACGTGAATATATTCACTTCATATTTTACCTTTTTAAAAATAAAACTTGAAGACACAATACAATTTATAGCTTCCTCTAATGTTTCAATAAATCTCCTATTAACATATACGGACTAGTTTTAATCAAATTACATATTCAACTTCAACAGAAAAAAGAACTTTTCAACAAGAATAATTTTTAAAGTCTTAATAATTATACAACACACACTCTCAAATTTATATTCAGAATAAAAGAGAATAAATTCAATTATCCGATGTCCAATAAAAATCTACTTATAAGATCTCTCCTTTATAAATTGTTAAATAGATCATTCAGGATATTTATTCAATTTGAAAATAGAATATATAAGATATAAAATATTCGGCCGGTATATATGGAATTAAGTCAATTGAAGATAGTAAAAAAAGAAAGGTTTGTGAGTATTTGTTCAATAGTTGTTTGTATATTCTATCATTCTATCTATGTATTTATCCAATACTAATTGTAAACTTTAGCGTATACTTTATCAGTCTCTTATAGAATTTGTTTTGAAATAGTTAGAGGAAATGGAATAAAAACAGAATAAATTTAACGCAAAGAATCTTCTGCTATCATATTTCCATTTTATAAAAGTCCCTAATTTTTATATTTATATATTTAAAAGCTTTTTTTCTTTCTTTACAAAATTCAGTTTGGTATAAAATAAAATATATTATGCATTATCGCGCTATATATTATGAGAAATCTAACTATTTATTACGCGTTTGAGTATTTTTGATTTTAAAATATTTTTCTACTGCCCCCTTACTGAAATGATAAATTAATAGGAGAGCCTTGCTCAGCAGTGTTGAACACTCCCAAATTTTGACCAATGTTTTAAATACTTACTCAAAAATCCGCAAAAAAAAAAAGATTTTTCTAATTTATTATCAATAGTATTGTATATATCATCACTATTAAACGTTTTCCAAAATCTCATGCAATTTCCAACGCGATAGAAAAATTTGTCTAAGGTCTCCGCTACATTTACTTTTGTCACTCCCAGCAAAACCGATCAGAAAATAATTTCGATAAAAAAATTCCCTTATATCCTTATTAAGGTGAAAACAACAGGCTTCCATGAATAAGTTTATTTTTTAAATATTTTATTTAAAATCCCTAGCTTGTGTTTCTTCTGTAGAAGGACTAGTTAGATTTAAAATAGAATTACGTAAAAAGAAACTTCTCTCTGGATGCCTAATGTTGTCACCATAATAAGTAAATAAATTATTTACCAATTTTTAAAATGCCCAGATAACCATTTCAATTCTTTGTTGAAATACATATAGCCTGAATATTGTCACGCTAGAGAAGACAAGTATTCCAAATGTTAAAAATAATCAATTGATTAAATTTTTCGAATACAAAATGTGTTAATTAAATTTACAAGTGGTAATTTACAAGCATGGTAGGGGGTATTGACTAGGCATGATGATAAAATAAGAACAGAGTATTTACAATATTTATCCAGTGACAATATTAAGGAGGTACATGAGGATGGTAATTTTTTTTCATCTCAAAACATAAAATATTCATAAAAATTATAATATCTTTTAATAAAACGCATCAAAAATGCATACCTAATTGACGATAGGTGTGAAACATAAAATTAGATAATCTATTTAGTTATAAGAAATAGAATTAAAGCAACATACAGGAGAAATGGGGTCTAGAGAAAAATAGAAAACCGAGAGATATATGGAATAAAGTTGAGAGCTAAACTGAGCATCCGTCTAAAGTGGCGATTGTAGCTCGGATGGATTCGGAAGAAAAATGTTTCTAAATAGTTGTTAAACTTTCACGGAGATTTTTCCCAGTTCATTCCGCTAAAAGCAAATTGAGACCATCTAAAAAAAGCTAAGAGACAATTTGTCGTCATTCTATTCTTCGTTTTTTGTCTGAAAGCGCTTTTTCAATCGTCGCTCTTTTTTTTAACATCGTGTGATAAATTAAGAATAGTTAATATATATGTGGAATAATTATACATTTGGTTTAATTATAGTAATCAGCTAGTTCTCTGGGTGGTGGAATTATTAGTTAGAATAATGCTCTATCGATTAAGTAGAGAAATCCCTGGCAGTGTACCGACTAACTCTATCTAAAATGTTCTTCAAATTAAAGACACTTCGACCAGTAAATCTTTTTTACTAGCCGAAGTATCTAATTTGAATATCTATGAATGCCGGCCAGGCAGCCTCTATCTTTACGATATCTTAAATATGATCATATATACATATTAGTTGAAAAAGAGAAATAATATAAAAATTTGAATAGAATCTTCTTCTGCAATCCTGATTATTGCAGGAATCCTTAGTGTAGAATTCTACCTGTTTATTCATCCACTCTCAATCTCTAAATACCACGGCACTTCACAAATTTAAGTGCCAAGTCGAACTGCTTTTCACATATATAGATATGTAGTGCACTTACAGTAAAAGCAGTCGTCAACTTCTACCCACCATGTTTATCATGGCCTGTACCAAGTGTACTAGGGATAAGTAAAAGAAATATATAGCACATATATAAAATACTTTTAAAGCTTCAATATAAAATATATCATGATGATATTAACATTAAATTTCAAATTAATTCAAGTTGAATACTTCATCAATCTTTTTTATAAACGTTTATTGTTCTGACATTTCATCGACACATTGTATCCCTTTTTAAAAAAAGCTTATTAGTGAATTTTTGTCTTTTTTTAATGGCGACACACACACAGTGAGTCGCTGAGACGTCTAAGGACAATAAATGTTTATAAAAAGGTTGATGAGGTCTTCAAATTGAATTAATATCCAAATCCAACCTACAATTATGGTATTCTTTATAATTATATATCAAATAATATTTGTAACGTTTGATAACGTCTAACATTAACTAATGAAAAGGTTAGAGCACCTTTTATTCATGCTCAGATATGTCTATATATATATATTATCAAAGATATATGTATATTGGTTAGAAGAGGAAATTACTGGCATGCAAAAAAAGCGGCAATTCACTATCAAAGATTAACTGTTCCTAGAATTGATGCAGTTTGAATGGCCCTCTGATTGCATTCCAGGGCAGCGTGGATTCTTCTTTTATTATCTCTTCGTGATTCAGTGAAATAAAACATTTCTATTGAAATATTCATGTTAATCTAAATAACTTTCTATATATAACCTATTTATTATTTCCCTAATACATTCGTTATAAAATATCCTTGTGATTAGAAACCCTAATTAATTCTCCTAATAAACATATCGACTCAATAAACCTTGTTTCCAATAAATAATCTAAAAATGTTCTTTTGATGTTTCACCTTTCTTTTGTTTGATGCTATTCCTATTGTAAGAGGTCACATTTTCTCGTATGTCTATTATTATACATATATATTACACATACGGTATCTATTATCTACCAAATTGATATATAAAGTCCTATGAAAATTCTGTTTGAAATTGTAAAACATCGAATTTGATTATTTAAAACAGAGAACACATCAAGGCAGTATATATTGAGGAGCGATCTGAAGATCCAATAGATAAGGGTGGCCAATAATTGGTGTTATAAAAGAATGAAATCATAATGCATATGTTTTCACCCCTTCATTGGAATCTGAACCATCCAGAAATTAAAGGTTTGAACCAAGTAGCAATATATTTGAACTATATCGTACGCCCTACACCAAAAGATTAAACTGAACACACAAACAGAGGAGGAATGGCGTCTCAAACTAAGTCTGATAGAAAAGGAAAGGTGGGGGGAGGGGTACATCTGTCGGAACAAATATCAATTAAACGTTGATTTTCTAATTATTCCAGAATGGGCAAAATCAGAAATCAACAATTGATATTTACTCAGACATATACAAAAATAAAATATTTTTTAATACAAATAATTATAATAATACAAAGAATGGTATTTTAAATATTCAACCCTAGTAAAAACTTTGAAAAGAAATATAATATAAATTATTTATAAGGCCACCCACCAGTTGTCTAGAAACCAGTCAAAACACTCATGGACAAAACTTAAGGAAGTTACATATTTAATGTCGCCGATCGTTTATTTTTCAGACAGACAGAGGAAATTTTGTTCACACTTGGTTAACTCGAGTGTATTCAATAAATGTTACTGTGTATCAAATATCTTTCAGAGGTATTGCCTGAAATCCGATATACATGCTAAAAGGTAAAACTTCCTTAAATTCTGTCCATGGGTATATTTTTCGGTCTCTCAAACTTTGGCATTGAAACTGTTCAGTAAGATAACTACAAAATATACCTGCTGGAAACAGATAATATTCTTAATGAAATCACGATTTCAATTAAGGATTATGAAAACTGAGGTTCAATCAAGAAGTGTTATTTTGCAATTATGAGATTGTATTTGAAAGGCTGAGTTATTTCTAAAACCGCCGCAACCACTACACTACATCTACTAAGCCGCATAAGCAATGGCAGATATTCACTGCCAATATCACCTGTCGCATCAACAGAGAGATCTCATAAAAACAAAACTATATACTAAGAAACCAACGACGTTTACTGCAGATAGATTTGGAGCTTGAAAGAAGACAAGAAGGTAAAATTTGTGGACCGAGATTGGCTCAAAATCCATGGGATTATGGATCTCCAGGGCCGTGTGTAGTCCTCTCCCGGGACCCGACCATTTTACACCTTTCTTTAGCTCGAGCTACTCTGGAATTTCGAGATTTAATCATGGCATGGTGACTGTACTTAATTGATCCATAGTTAGATCAACAATTATGCCTAGTAGCGTATCGTTATTGTTTATAATAGTTCATTAATTGTTGTTTATCTACACAAAGATATATTCAATACCAATTGCTTACTTTATAGATGTCTGAAAATCCTTGGAAAAGATAATTCCATATTTGAGACTTTTGAAATGTTATATAGCGTAATTTATTATATTCGCGATTTAACAAATACCTCGATTTAACGTTAGTTTCTATTTAAAACGTTTAAAATTTATATTGAAACACACCTATTTTTTAATGATTATTAGTTTATACATAAATATATTAAATCTGAATTGTCTATATCTCACTGTTTTATATTTCTTTTTTATCACAGAAATATTTAGTGAATCAAATATCAATTTGTTTAATTTATCTGTTATTATATCATTTTAAAACTTGCTTCTAAATATAAAATTGTGAATATATTCTTTATATATTAAAACATAAAATGTTTTGGTCGGTTAGTTTGCTACTAAACCTCAATCATCTCACTTTACAAATTTGTCATTTTATTTTTTTTTATCTCGTGTTATAATATTCGATTCACTGAAATATAATTGAAATAAAATTATGTGATGTTTCTTTGTGTTCTTAAGTTATCACCCTCTCCTTTAACGACTTTTATCAAAAGTATTTACACTAATCTCAAGTATATGTAATACAGGTCATGATGATAATTGTTCTGGGTATTAAGCGAATTATTTTTACTGTAAGTACACCACATATCTACACATATAGAAAACAGAACTAGACACTTACTATACGCCATAGCCCCGCTTTATCTTACCTTCCTTCACTATAGAGGTTGTTCTTGTAAAATAATCAGGGTCCATTTAAGTGGAAACAAATTACAGTAGAACTACCTCTCTGTAAAAGACACCTAATTACAGAGCCAAAGTGTTCTTTTGGGAGAGATGTCCTCTTACCTGAGAGTTGGTAAATTGTAAAAATGGTAATTTTGCAAATGAAAACTGTCCTTTGTGGAGAGGTATCCGCTAGTGGGGTGTCCGCTAAAGGGAGGTTCTACTGTATCATTGTATGATTGAATCCCGGTTCGTTGTTAGAGAAATACAACAGTACGTAACACTAATCTTCCAACCGAATACACTGTTTAATAGTACATCAAATATATGTTGTTAATATCCTTTTATTATTATATATTATCCGAATTTATATATTCTAAATGATTTGTTTAATAAATGATGTCTACAAAAAGATGATTTTTATCTAAGATTTGATACCTGAATGTTACAGATTTGAATAAAAATTTTTAAAAAGAAACCTATTTTTGTAGGCTTGATGTTTTCACTTTAAAAACAGTTTTAATTTCTTATATATTTGATATGATATATTGATATATATGATACATTGGCACTCTAACCCCTCCCACATCTGTTAAAGTAAGTTAAAACTATATCGCACCGATGTTAATAAGGTTCTATACAGAGAAATTCTACAACAGGTTGGCGCTCTAGGGCACGCAATTATTTCAACACAGGTGGCGTGCAACAATAACTGCAGGATTCTAAAAATAAACTCAAACACATTTCTCTCTAGAAGATAAAAGCGCCTGAGGGTCTTAAGAAAATATTAATATCTTATTATTCTCGATGTTTTTCAATCAACCCGTTTTCAATATATATTTATCAAAAGTAAACAGAAATTTGGCATTGGAGAATAAACAAACGTTTAAAATTTATAAACAGCAATTCAGTCGAACGACAAGTTAGCCTCGGGCTGCGACGAAATGTTTTATTTACTCAAAATATAAAAATTGACAACAAACGGATCCTTCCGGAATTTTCACCAGCTCCAACTGTTCGTGCAGAGAGGCTGCCTTGGAGATAGCTGAGTGTTTATTCAAGATATAATATACATATATATTTTTGAGTAAAAAGGCATATATTAGATCAAAATATCAATATATGCCTTTTTAATTAAAGATTTATTTATGAATTTCTCTATTTTCAAAATATAAATATATATATATATATATAAACTACATTTTAATTCAATCAAATCAATGATTAGGAGATGTTTTGCCTATAGTTAGCTCTTTGCTAGAAGTAATAATCATATGAAATTACAGAGAAATCTACTTTTATATCGAAAGTCATTTCTTATATATAAAAGCAGCGTGGTACCTCAATTTATAGATAAAGAAGTATATATTTGTTTTGTTTGGAAGATTATTGTCTTTATTTACAACGAATTGCCAGTTTTCAGTGAAATTACGTAAATTATTAAATAAACTTCTTGAAGATAAAGTAATTCATTATCTTTTTATCTGACATTTTACTCGCGATGATTTGCTATATAATATGTAATTAGGAAAAATAGTGGACATTGCGACTACTGTGATAAAGATGCATGGGGACATATGAGGCTCTTCATTGGACACAACAACAACAACAAAGATAAGATATTCATAACGAAAACGATAATTATTTTAATTTGAAACAAATAAGGCGATTTTTAGAACCCTCCCAGAAGTTTCGCCAGTTCAACTATACAAATACATATTTGCATATAACTAGTTTATTAAGTTTTATGTCCATGAGTACATTTCAATTCAACTATAAATAGCATTATCGTGAAGATAGAGGCTGCCTGGCCGGAATGCATAGTTCTTCAAATTAAAGATACTTCGACCAGTAAATCCTTTTCTTATCTCGATGTTTCGACAAAAATCTTTTGTTCTCGTCAGGAAGACAAAATATCCGTTGAAACGTCGAATTAATTAAAAGATTTACTGGCCGAAATGTCTTTAGTTTTAATAAATAGCATTATTATAATTGGAATCTTATTGGCTGATCTTGTTCCATAGTTTATTGTAACTTCCAAATGATTGTTGTTTTAAAATATCAACAATAAATAATTGTTCGAATCATTATAAGTTGAGAATAGCAATTATTTATTTTAAATAAATATTTCTCAAATATCAATTTGATATTTGATGTAGTATTCATGCACAGTAGGTTGGCGTTCTTTAAACCTCTGAACTTGGTGAGCTGAGGAAATCCTAGAGACTTTGCGCCTATTGTCCCTGAAATATTATTCTCTGTGAAGGTGATTAGCTTTTTGTTTAGAACTTTTACAAATTTAAAAAAACTGTTGGAGAACAATTTTAATTAAAAAGTTAATCAATATTTAAAAATAGGATGCATACCAATTTTTTGTATATAAAACTTTAACCTTTTAATCATATTCTGGAATTGAATTGATTAATTAAATAAATTCGTAATTTGATATGAATTTAAGGAGTTTTCAATGTATTTGAATGACGTGTAATGAGAGCTGTTAGAATATACAGCCTGTAAAGGGTGCTTCCTAGCATAGCTCATAAATTTCTATATTTGCCATTGAAAGTGTTTCAAATGTTTTTATTTTTTATTTTTATTGTGACTGTGGGAATCTTCTATTTAAAATATCACAATGTCTGTGTGATAAAAGGACAAAAAAAAATAAATTTTAAGATACATACGCGCTAAAAATAGTTTTCAATTCAAATAAATAATATATTGTATTAATATTAAAGTGAAAACATTGGGATTTCAAGGATAAGTGTCTTCAGAAATATGATTCTTATCTATAGATTTGATGCCCTAAATTTAGAGATATAAATACAAATTTTAAAAAGAAACCTATCTTGGAAGCCTGTTGTTTTCACTTTAAAAACAGCTTTCTTATTTGATATAATATGAATTTTTGATATATATGATACATTGGAACGCCCACATATGTAATGATTTCAATAATCTCCCTTAATCATTAAGTTCGGATTTATAATATATTGGGTAAGTACGATGCGTATTTGGGATCAGAGACAAATTTTGAAAATATATTTGGAGGTTGTTGGAATTCCTATCTTTCTATAGCGTCAGACAACAGACAATTACTAATGTTTTAGATCTATATCAATTTGTAAATAACAGAGATATTTGTCAAAGATTTATTCACTTTCGTAAATAAATATTATATAATCTGAAATACAAATATATATATTTTTCAAAACATATATTTTATTCATTGACAGTTCTACATTTTTGACCATATATATAGAACATAACTTTTTGAATATTATTGTAAATATGTATAGTTAACCCTACCTATTTTTTAATTCATGAATATGGGATTCATTTTATGAATTCTATATTACTGTGAAAAATAATATTATGTGTAATTTGCTTCAAGCAATTCAAAATAAAAACTACTTGATAGGTAAATAATTATATTTCCTTTCTCACGACTGCACCTTCAATCCTTTATATTTTTCAACAACAAAACAAAATATTCATAACATATATATATGGCTATCATTCTACCTGAAAGGATTAGGTTCCTAATGCCGTAATCTAATATAAAGTTTATTGTATTTTAGAATCCGCGCCAACTTCAAGAGCACCTGAACGTTCTCCTCAATATTAAGATAAAGTGGAAGACTTATACCGGTGTAGTAAACCTTCTATTAAATATTAGAAAGTTTCCTTCATGTAACTCCTTGATATTTAACGAGTGCATCTATATGTGTCTTATAAAGTAATATCCAACATTATTCACTCATTCATATCTAAGAGCTATATATATATATGTTGAATATAGAGCAATCCATATATGATAATTAAAATAGGGCATATTTTGGATCAATATATTTATTTAATTTCAATATTTCGACGAGGCCCCGTTCGCCTATCTTCTTCTCGGAAAAATTTAAAAACCTTGTAAGCTCATTGTCCGCGTGATGCGCGCAGGAGAAGTGTTTTTTTTTTATATAGCATATATATAGACAATTCAAGTTATTCTGTACCCAAATTCAAAATCTCTCTTTCTCCATGAAGGTTGTCTCAGTCTAATTTTACAAAATAAATTTATTTCATTATTTTGTGTTTGTTATTTTACCCATATATTTTATGTGATAAAAATAGAAAATATCAAAAGGTGTTAAATAAATTTTAAATCGTAAATATTTTTGTTTTACTTGCGTCCCATGCGTATATAATTTAACTAAGAGTTGAATTCTCCGTTTATTTGTGTGTGTGTCTAATTTTAAATTAATTAGAGGGAGAGTTTCCTACTTCCTTTAAATAAATTAACAACATCCCACCAATCAGAGTTTGGAACGCGACACCACGTGACCCTCTCTCCTAGCTAATTATATTAAATATTTAAATGAAGGCAAAGGTAAAAAGAGAGAAGCGAGAAGAAAAAAAAATTGAAAGAAGTCCCAAAAGAATGATCAGAGCGATTTTCTCTAAAGTTTGACGATAAATCGACGGTGTAAAGAGGCTGCCCATTTTTAAAGATGTGTTCCGGAGGAGATATGCCTTTATGGAGGCCAGTTTTTGCTCCGAAATTATTTTCAACAAAGAGTTTTTATCGAATCTGGCCCTTGTGTCTGACACTTCGGCAAAAATTAATGCTCCGGAACAAAAAGACAGCGTCAAAGAACTTTCGTCTGTTCCACAAACTTCCGCCATCTTTTGGCTTCAGTTTTTAATTCTCCGTTCGCCATCTTGTATTATATTGCTCAAATGGGCTGTTGCGGTATTTGTTCTTTAATTCTTTTTATTGATTTAAAGTATTAATTCCCTTCCTCTTTTTTAATAAATATTGCGGTAAAAGAGTTAATTACGCCTCTTTCTATCATATATAAATTGATTATATTAATGTCTATTAATATTATTTAATATTATTAGAAATATTATAATAGATAATATTTATATATTTAATAGTATATATGAGTTATAAATACATACTTATATTCCTAATTGAAAATTTATATTTGGAGCCTGAATAATTCCTGCTTGGTTTTAAGATTTGTGAAGAAGTGTAAAATTTGCTTTCCCTATTTCATTAGAATATCTGTATTTGTGTACTAATCTTAACCATTTTCTCCCTATAATATAAGTCGATTTGTAAATATAAAGCTGAACAAGTGATAATATACAAGCGAATAAACAAAACTATATTATTATATCGATTATTTCATATTATGAAGAAATAAGGTATGTGTTATATATATTGGAAATACCAATTATATAGTTGGTAGGCAAACATACAGTAGTTCAACATATCGAGAATTAAGTTTAAACTCAAAATTTATATGATAATGTTGAATTGATTTATTTAAATCAGCTTTAAATGTTTAATCTTTATAGTGTCAACTTTGATTTCAATTTATTTTATTATTTTTAGGTTGAATCTTGATTTTTACTTCGTTTTACCTTTGTCTCGGATTTTGTGTATGTGTGTGGCCTTAGTAAATAGATTCTTCCCTGAAAGGTTGCTGAGTTAAAATAAAGAGAAAAATATTGGGAATTCCTTAGCACAAGAGTTAATTCTGTATCCTGAATATTCATATAGAAACAATCAAAGAGACGTCTGAGTCATACTCTAGGTCACCATACGGTAGCTAGAGATTGTTATAAACGGAAGGTTATTTGTTGATTGGAAGTTTGTTTGGAAATACATATGGCTACATTAACCAATTATTTATTCAACTCCTCACGTTTCAGTGACTGGCCTTCACTCTGCTCAGGGAATGATGGAGAATAACAGCGAGTTACTGAACGGCGAGAATTTAATAATTGGTTGATTTAGCCCTTTATTTTCAAAACATAAATAGAAGAATCCGATAACTTCTCTATTATTTAATGAAACTATCAATTATCTTCAGGCTATATTATCAAGTCATATATATTGATTATGATGCTGGTCATAGCACATAAAGATTCTCTTGATCACAAAATGGAAATTCTGACTCATCCTAGTTATAAAATGTTGTAAGAATCATATAACAAATGTTAAAGTTATATGTGTGTGGATATGTCAACTTATGGAAATATTCGAAATTCATAAAGTATGAAGCGACGATAAATTATATTAGAATATTTTATATCAATTTTGTTTTACTACTATGTGGAACCAATTGATTCATATTAAGTGTGTTTCGGTTATATTTCTAAAAATTATAATTGATATAATTTGTACTGAAGAGAGAAAATATGCTGTTATTGCTTTGACTAATGGGCTAGGGTTTTCGATATTTAGATTCCAAGTATTCTATAAACGCGGTAATAGAAGAATGTGTGCCATGGTCTGTCATGTATAGTTGTTTGTTAGGCTGTGCTTTAAAAAAAGTGAGAAGGTCTCCAGTACATAGGTACCCTGGCTATTTCTGAACTCTTCTATGCCTCCTTACAAGATTTCTGATCTAAGTAACTCACAAATAGCAACGCTTTATCTCTATAAAGTATTCGCTACACGAAATTCACCTCTGTCGATACTTGAAGGCATATTCCTCAATATTTACCTCTCCTCATCCATCCTTGCAGCCATTTACTCTCATGGACAAAACTTAAAAAGGTGGAAATTTTCGATGTCTCCAGTCATCTCTTTTTTATTAAGGAAACAGAACTAAATTTGTTTACACCTGGTTATTTCGTGTGTCTTCAATAAAGGTAACTGTGTATCAAATATATTACAGGTTTGAATCCCGATATACATGCTAAAAGGTACAACTCCCTTGTGTCTTGTCCATGAGTGTATTTCTGAATATTATTCGCTACACTAAATTTACCCCTGTCGACATTTTATGATATATTTATCAATACCTAACTCTCCTTATCTATTTAGCCATGTAATTCAGGTATGAAAAGTGTTAACACTTTATAACAAATAAATATTCTCCCTGAATTATATATTTGTGAAAAACTATTTCAGCCTTCATTTTGCCTCATCGAGAATGAATTATGATAGGAGAACATGGCTTATCAGCAGTAACCATGTCAACGATTTCACCAGTTTGAAAGTAAATCCTAGAAGGCTCATCTCGGATGGTCCATGTCCTCCCAGCATTATATTTATTTTCATTTCAGTGTAAAATCTGATTGAAAATTGGCCATTCTCTCGATTATACAAATAGTGTTGTGATGTTTATAAACTTTGTCGATGGATCAAAATGATATTTATATTGTTCATATAACTACTGAAATATATTGAATTTTCTAAATGTTGAAACATTGAACAGTCGAAACTATGAACAGTCGTACCATCGATGAGACACCGTGAAAATTTCCTCACTATTATACTTGATGAAAAGGGCTTTAAGAAAATACCCAGGCAGTTGGTGTAGTGTCTCCAGGAATATATTTTTACTTCTCGTTGTACGAAATATATTCCCATTCTCTGTGCCGTACTATTATGTTATATACGTCTGAACGTTAATTCAAGTTATGGCCACAGTAAACTACATAAATTCTACAAACCCTGCCAGCGCTGACAGTTTATCTGGCTATATTTCGTCAGGGTCGACGTAGCTTGATATAACGGCTGTAAATTCTTCTTTATACTACATCTTTATAATGTGTCTGTATTCACATGTGTGAGGTGTTGATAGTGTTTATTTAAGACATAATCATACAATATCATGCTGCCTTTTTTTATAGTTGTGTTAAATAATTCTCAATACAGATGTGGCGCGCCTATGTATAATATTATACTTGCCCTAAGATTTCATTGATTTAAGACATAATCATACAATATCATGCTGCCTTTTTTATAATTGTGATAAATAATTCTCAATACAGATGTGGCGCGCCTATGTATAATATTATACTTGCCCTAAGATTTCATTGATTTAAGACATAATCATACAATATCATGCTGCCTTTTTTATAATTGTGATAAATAATTCTCAATACAGATGTGGCGCGCCTATGTATAATATTATACTTGCCCTAAGATTTCATTGATTTAAGACATAATCATACAATATCATGCTGATTTTTTATATTTGTGTTAAATAATTCTCAATACAGATGTGGCGCGCCTATGTATAATATTATACTTGTCCAGAGAACCATTGATTTGATATATAAGCATACAATACCATATTTCTGATCTAAGGGAAGAAAACCAACTTAACCTATCTAATACAAAACAAGTTGCTTGCAATAAAGACCAATACATTAAGTTTAATAGATTCTGCAGGATGTATATTTTGAGGCGAAAGTGTTGACTGTACATATTTCAAGCTACTATTTATAATTACTATATGCAAAATTTGACATCGAACGTTTAATTTTCATGCTTCCCAATGTTCAATTGTATTAATTGTATATAATTTAAAATATACACGCAATTATCCAAATTGTGGATATGGCGTGTCTCTCCCAACTGTTAAATGAAATACAATACCATATGCTGCATGTTTAAGATTTTTTTATTTCTTTATTCTAATGTTAAGTTATGATAAAATGAGATTATTAATTTCTTTTAAACCTAAGCCCTAGAAATAACCTTGCATGTGTATTTCCATATTCACATATGCTGCTAATAAAATGAACGGTGATATTGGGATGGAACTAGTAAAAAAAGAGATATAAACATTCGACTATAGTCACAATGATGCTCCTGGAATTCTATCAAATGTGAGAGACAATATGTATTTACGGGCTTTGTAAATAGCCCGGTTCTGCTCGTCAGTGCTAGGAAATATGCAACAATATGGTAGCAGCCGATGGGAAGTTTAAAACATAGATAAATGGCGCCCATCATCGCCGGGTTAATCTCCACTTTATGTTCTTTATCTTTCGTGGAACAGCCAATAAATTCCCAGGTTATCTACAGGCATCCCTTCCAACAACCTAATTACAACATTTTTGTGTTGTTGGACATTATTGGCTTGTACAGTCTCTCCCACAACATCCATTTGCAAAATTCTGATGCCAAAATATCTCAACAAGAGCATTATAATTTCTTGTTTATATAATTAATATATTTTAAATATTTTAATTGTATCAGAATAATCATATGCGCTCAGATTATGCGGTTTTCCAAAAGTTCGTGTTTTTCTTATTTCTTATTACTTGGAGAATAATACTTGTATTAATACGGAGAATACATAATAATACATTCTGAAAATAGAGAAATCCATACTTAAATTAATAGATAGTAAAAAGGCATATATTGGATTGAATAAAATTGAATAAAATATTGGCAATAAATATTTTATTTAATCCAATATATGCCTTTTTACTATTTAATAATAATACATCATACAAAGACATTATACATAACGTCGAATAATATTATGACGAATAATATTGGTATTTAAATTTTTTTCAAGTTTTTGCGAACTTTTGGAACAACCTTGTAAATAGTCCTAAAAAGAAAAAACCTACATAATGCAGTTAAACTTGTCTATAGCGCCCCCTCTTGGGACTCACGAAAATAGGATGCTATAGAGAAGGGGTGCTATAGACAAGTTTCTTAATAATTTATGTTGATAGCATCGTACTATTCAAAATCGGGCGCTATAGAGAGGAAGGCGCTATATAGAGAGGGCGCTATAGACAGGTTTAACTTGGATATATAAACTCGGATGGCATGATCTCAGACATTGGTCACCTTTGTGTTACCAAACAATCTCTATATATAACAAATTAATATGCAAATATGTAAACGACATATATTAGTGGGAACCTATTTGCATATTTACACATTCAAAGTAAATTATCCCACACCTTCACTTAGCCTAATCGTCTGCAATAAATATATATATGAATACTGTTACCAAAATTATATGTAATTTTATCTTAATTGGTAATAATTTATATGCCACATATATGATTGAGGACAAAATTATACATACCCAATTTTCAAAATATTTAGTCCAAAACATGCTATTAAAATGTATACTTAGAAAAATGTGGGAAAAAAACGTAATAGAGTAAAAGGTCAATTAATTTTGCTTTAACAATTTGTTTAATTTAGTATTCTGTTTATAAAACAATACATGTACTGCTGCAATATAAACTAGGATAGATATGTTTTACCTTGTTGACTGATAAAATAAGACAATTGCACAGGAATCAGTTGGACAATAAAAAAAGCGCCAAAGTTACTAAATTGATTACATTAATCCTTAAACCCCCAATTTCACTAAATGCTATTAGAGAAGATTTAGAGAGTGTTGTAATAGGCTTAGCTTCTAACTTAATAATTGAGGCCTTACAGATTCGTTGAGAAAAAATAGTTATTTTTTATATTTATAATGTTTCACAAAAAATATAGAAATGAAAGACATTAAATCATATTTCTGATGGTTTTACTATTTGAATTTTTATATTTAAAACTCAAAATTAATCGTTTTATATAGTTTAAGTATTAAAATTCTAAGATAAAATATTATCAATTTGTGTAACAGGCAAGGAACAAGGTGAAATATTTGAAAAATTAGAATTATTAATAATGTTAAAATTATATCGATTTTATCCTGCTAAATGGGTTAAAAGATAAATTATTTTTAAAAGTCTTAAATATCTAATTAAAGCCACAAACTATTAATGGGGGAAATATTGATTTTAAAATTATCTTTCATTACAGGCGAATAAAAAATCCATTTGACAAAAACGAGATAAAAGACGGTGTCATCAAGCATAAAGGTGGTTTTAAAACTTTGGCCGAGAGATTTTGTACCAAGTCTTAATTTTTCTGCTCTGCTGCTGGGGAATAGATTTACCTGCGTCTTTCTTTCATTATTCTTTTTTTATGATGAGAGGCAGTCTCAATTACACATGATCACCTAATTTCTACATTTATTTGTATTGTCGGATACGCTTGAGTAATATATATGTCTAAATGTATGTAGTGGTGGACATTTTATTTTATAAAATGTATATAAGGTCTCTCTTTTCTCTGAATAAATTCGTTAAATGAATGCATATATGTGATAAAAGGTGTTATGAAATTGTGCTAAATATATATTGATTTGGTTTTCTTGTTGCTTATTTGCTCTGATATAATTCAGATGATCTCCAACAGGACACTCAGTTTTTGATTTTGGGTATTCCCAGAGGTCATTTCTAGTAGACTGTATGCAAGAAAGCGGGTGTTGTGGCCAGGCGGGTTGGGAGGGACATTTTGGGAAATTTGGGCAAGTCTTGGTTATTTACTTAATATTTGAGGTTCTTTATGTTTTCCTTTCTTAATCTATATATTTCTGTTTGTTTTTCTCTTGTTATGGCTTGAAAATAAGTAGCTTTGGAGTGTATAGGTATATGCCAAGTATGACTGAGTGAATACTTCCTGAGAGATAGGATTGCTTGTTTTTAGATAGAATAATCCTCCAAATGGGTTAGTTTTGAATTTTCATGTAGGATATTTCAAGCTTCTTTTACGAATTAGTCAGACAACTCGTTGCCTTTGATGTTTACATGTGGGAAATTATTCATTATTGTTTTAATTTTATTTGGATATACTTTTAAGGATTTAAAAATTGATTTATAGTGGTTTTGTCTTTGAAAGAGTACATATCCTGTATGTGTTGTAAGGAACTGATTCTGTATGAGATTATCATAATATTTTTGTTACTCTCTTTGTATTCTGTATAAGGTCTTTTATGATGGTTATTAACTTTTCACGAATAGCGGAGTAGTTGTTTAGGTTTCTGTTTTAAAGCTCTCTATATATATTCTTTAAAACGCATATGTATGTTATATTAAAATATTATTTCATTTAAAAATATATTTCATAGATTCAAATATTGTTTAAATTGACCGCCAGAGGTCACTCTTCCCCTATAAAGGCTCATTGTTGTTATTTTCGATGGCCGGCTCAAACCTTTGTACATTATGTAAATAATCTTTTGTTTTTCCTTGTTCTACTCGCCTTAAGCCAGTCATTACTTTTATCAATTTATGTCTTTTTTATATATCCCTTCAATTCAACTAAATTACTGCATTATCATACTTTAAAGATTCAAACCACGACTGCATTACCATAATCCTCAACATGATCTCTATTCATTTTTATTTATAACATGTATATATTGGATCAGAAATTATATGACAATATTCTGAATGAATGAACACAACCTTTTTATAAACCTCCCATGTAAGGCTCGACTGTAGTGTGTGTTGTAAACGTCCTAATTTCGCCCGAGTTTTCCCAGATTGAATGTTTGCCAAAAAATATTGCTTTAACAATTTTTTTTATAGTTAGAATGTATCGTTATTATTTTAAATAGGCCTGATAATAAGAATTGATACATATATGCATATTTATCAGAAGAAGTATTAATATGAAATTATTAATATTACCATACTTTCGAAATTATTCATTTTACCAATTTAAAAATATGAAATTTTATTTTAAAACATTATCCGAATAGGTCCAATATTATTGAAACCATTCTATAGATTCTATATTTATATATATAAATTTTGGTGCGAGATTATCTCTTCCAATATCACTAAAAGAGATGATTAAGATAATATATGCACATAATGATGTTTTACACAGATGAATAATTTGCTATATTATTTTGAATCCAATAAAATAAATTGCGTTATATTAGTTTTTTTACAGATAGCGCTCTTAAACAAAGTAATTGATTATGAATAATTATTAATAGTTTTATAACATAGATAGATATTATAGGGATTTCTTATATAAAATCATAGAAGACACAATGTTTGAGAAATAATATAGTCCCAAAGTGATATTAAAAAAGGCAAAAGTAAGAGTTTTGTGTATTTATATAATTCGACGACAAGCGCTGGAATTGTGAAGCAGTAAAACGGAGCGCTGAAGGAAGGAAATGGAGGGTGTTGTGATAAGAGGGGAGATTTGAAGAGCAAACATTTGCTCACCAGAAAGTATGAAGTCGTAATCTGGCAAGCTTGATTGGAATGGAGCAAGGTTTGATTGGGTCCTGCCTCAATTTGTCCCCATCGACCGGTCAAAACCTCGGGCGCCTTTAATTGATTCTCATCTCGCCAGCTTGGACCTTGCTGATGACAGGAAACTTGGTATTTTTTGTTTCAAAATATATTACGTCAACCATTTCCTTACTTTTATATATCCTCCTAACTGTAAGAAAGGCAATGTGTGCAACCACATAGAATTGTGACATGGAGGGTTAGGTAAATATTCTATTAGTCTATCGCTCTTATATGAGACGCCTCAGGGAAACAGAAACATGTTTTAATCCAGAATTATTCATTTGGATATTCACTAAACCAAATTCTTTTATAAATTGTCCCCCTTTCAAATACAAATTTTCTGATAAATACTGTGATCTTAATGAATCATTTAGGCTGTATTCATACACCTATCGGTATTCAGTGCCTTTTCGTTGATGGTAGCATTAAGAACAGAATTATCTATATCAATCTTTATATATCCATCTCTATCTATTAAACATAAGATATTATATATGATTTACGGAATTTATCTTTTAGTGACATTGAGATGATTTATCTTTCTCGTTCTATTTGAGCTTCCATATTCAAATCCAATCAAATTGTATTACATATATGAAAAGGTTTTACTCCAGTTTTAAAATCTGTTATGTTTTTATGTTAAGAGAAGGAATTGTTTGCCCGTTGGTCCTATATTTAAGATTTTATTTTATTGTTATCGTATCAATCTGCATAGTCTTTTTAAGCTCTCCTATTTACATATTAATGATGATATAATGAATACTATAATCAATGCTACTCTGCTTATTTACACAATTAAATTAAGAAAACTTATATTAACTTTATGAATACATAACAATATCTAAATTCAGATTTTAATTATAATAGGAGTTTTAGGTGCATAAATATTGCAAAGACTTCAGCAGACCTTTAAATTTCAATTGAAATATTCATTTACCGATATCATTTTAAGATTAAATTTGAGGCAATATTATTAAGTACGCAATTAAAAAATTTGCTTAAATATGTTTTTTTTTTCTATTTTCAAAAAGGTCAAGGCAAATTTCGAACAATGAACTCATCAACAGGCAAATCTTTTAATGTAAGACACACAAGCTGGCAGATATATTATTTTATATTTTACTGTTATCATTCTGAGCTATATATAATATAACTTTCGATTTTAATTTTAAATATTCTTCAATTAATAATTACAGAATCTTTCTTTGTACACTAGTTGAACCAATTTCAAATCTTTCAAATTTCTTGTGTAGAAACTAATCACCTTTATAAATATACACTTATAGACAAACCTTAAGGAAGTTGTCCCTTTTAGCATGTATATCGGAATTCAGACAATAACTCTGGAAGATATTACAGTGACCTTTATTGAAGACACACGAGATAACCAAGTGTGAACAAATTTGTCTCTGTCTTCTTAAAAAAACAGACAACCAGCGAGATCAAAGATTTTTCTCTTCTTTAAGTTTTGTTCATGAGTATATATTCGAGATAAGATATTATTCAAGCGTAAAAGAGAAACCTCTGGTTTATTATTGCCCTGAATTTATGCATTTATCAATTACTTTGTTGAATATTCACCGATTAGTCTTCATTCTATAAACAGAGAAAACAGGAAAATAGATTGTTCTAATGCATTTTAAAGATGTGATGTGCTCACCTTCGATCATTTCATAGACTCATTTTTATAAATCGAAAAAGAGGTTATAAATATTAAACACATAAACAAACTGCATGTTGGCAAGGATATCCTAAATTCAACAAAAATGGAGAAAAACTAAGCGGTACCAACAGAAATGGCGTGTTGCGAGTGGTCTTCTATAAACCAGCAAATTCTGCTATAAACCGACAAATAAATAAAATAGACCTGAGTTCCCTCTAATTGCCCTCCTCGAGCGGTGGACAATGGAGGCTGGACGTGCGATCGAAAACCAATAACTGCGGACAATAATCAAAACTATTTGTCTCGCGCTGAAAGGGCGGTGACAAATGTGTCCCAGCACCTGACATGCAATTTGTCCATCGGTCACTGGGGTTATTTTACATTGCTGGAGCGTTTCTTTCTGTACCTCAGTCCTTCAATGTCTCACTCAGTAGGTATAATGGAGCAACATGTGCAAATATATTGTAATGAAGCAACATGTACGAAATATATTGTATCGAGCCAACATATATAAATTCTATTGAAATGTGATGAAACATGTATAAATCTAATTGTATGGAAGCACTATGTTCAAAATATATTGCAATGACGCAATATGAATCTGAAGTTTGGTAAAATAGTAACATGAACAAATATATTTATTGAAGACTTTGGTATGAAATATATTGCAGGGATCAATATGGATCTGAGGCTTGGTAAATTATCAACATGTACAATATTGCATGTGGCTTCTTTACAATACAACACCCACATGTGGAATATTCACAATACAATATTTACACATGACTTAATTACATTACAACGCTTACATATGGCTTTCTTACAATACAATACTCACAAGCCACTTCATTAGAACACATTTCGTACTCGTTGCTTCATTACAATAGTCACGTACACACACATGTGGATCCATTACAATACTTAACTACACGTTCCTTAATTAAAATAAATTACATGCATGTGGTTACATTACAATACATTATATTTAATTCGTTATATTACAATATATAGTACATATCTGTGTGTTTCATCACAATGTAATACGTAAATATTGCTTCATTACAATGTAATATGTTTATTGTTACAAATATTGTTGTATGTACATAATATTTTGTAATGAAGATATATGAATAAAAAAAAAACATTTTTGTAATAAGCCTCATGTACGGAATGTATTCTAATGACACAACATGCACATAATGTATTGTATTGAAGCCAGATGTATGTAAATTATTGCAATGTACATAATTTATTGTGATGAAATATACATTTAAATAATGCTTTATACTTTGTAGTTCATCATGTATTTTATTTAAGCTACCTGAACGTAATCTATTGTAATGAGGTAACATGAACATGGAATATTGGAATGAAATTACATGTATAAAGCCTATTGTAATGAAGCCAGGTGTACTTAATATATTGTAATGAAGCCACATGTATGTAATGTATTGTAATGAAGCCACATGTACGTAATGTATTGTAATGAAGCCACATGTACGTAATGTATTGTAAGGAAGTCACATGTTCGTTATCATTGTAAGGAATACACAAATACGAAAGGTTATATAATGAAGCTACATGTACGTAATGTATTGTAAGGAAGCCAAATATATGTAAAGTATTGTAAGGAAGCCACATATACCAAATATATTTTAATGAAGCCAGGTGTACCTAATGTATTGTAAGGAAGTCACATATAAGTAATGTACTTTAATGAAGCCACATGTACGTTTTCATTACAAGGAAGCCAAATATAAGTAATGTATTGTAAGGAAGCCACATATACCCAAAGTATTGTAATGAAGTCACATGTACGTTGTTCATTGTAAGGAAGCAACATTCAAATAATATCAAATTAGAAAGTGTTTGCTTCATCTTTATCAATATTACTATGAAGTGTAGACTCTGCTTTGGTTATTTTCTGTTATGGTATAGATTGAATATCAGAGCAGTTAGAAAATTCAACTATTCCCTGATAACCATTAATATGAAATTTCTTCGTCAGGTCTATCTTACCTTTTATTTCCAAGGCAAATATTTTGGTTGCCATTACATATCACATGACCCAAAAAGGGTTTAGTATAATATCATATGAATATAAGATACTGCCTTTAAACTTACATTCAACCAGCATATGGTTTATTTATTTGCATATTAGCTCCTCTTTTTCAGTACAGCGAAGTATTAGTTTAAGAAAGGCTTATCTTTGCGTAGCGTTGCATTATTTTCTATCAACTCTCTTTATACAAATCACTATTTTTTAATGTAAAAATATATTTAATTTTACAGCTAATATGAATAAAGTTCACCCAATTAGAAATTTATTCACTCAATGCAGTTTTAATATGATTTATTTACCAATTTTGGAATATATCAAATGACAACTTTCGCAACTTATTAGAGGTTTAGACAGAAGATAAAATAAAAAAATATATTTTGTATATTAATAATGTCTGCTGAATATGTACTGATTCCGCCATTTATTTGGTAAAAATGGAGTTAATACTTCATTGGTTGTTATTATTCGATAGCGACTCCGCCTATAAATAATAAAAGTATGTTTTTGAGTTTATAATATTTTTATTCTCCCTCTCTTACCTAGAACTACCATCTAATGGCTTCAATATCAGATGCTCATTATTCTACCCGCCTGTGGGGAAAGCTCCTCGGAATCTCTAAATGGATCCACTCCCAGACATGATCCTATCACCAAAACTTTCTACTTTCTGAGAGATTATTTTAAATCCGCTTCCATGGAAATTTCTCAAACATTTATTCAGCAATATGAGAATGTTTACAATGCTTGTATTTATCACGTATAGAGAAGGATATTTGATCCTCTATTCCTGATAATAGAAAAAACTCTGAGTATTGAGAAGCGAAGTAGGGCGGACTTTGGGCTAATCCCGGGTCCACACAGGTGGAAGAACAGTACACACAGTGGGAATTGATTGCTCGGCGTTCCAGTTAGCCCTAATCCCTGTAATCCTCTCCGAGGGAAATTTGTCCACTAGTCTCGGACTAATTTAGCTAGATACTTCTACCGGCGTACTGTACTAAACCACAGCCTTCTCCTTTGCCGAAAAACAAATTTGTAGACATCCCTCTACTCTATTATTAATGGCGATGTGGAAATTTCGAGGAAAAATCAATAAATTCGTCATACTATTAATAATAAATACCGAAACTACTGCGATATGAATGCAGTGTTTTTCTATATAGCCTATAATCTAATAAACGATAGCCTTCATTTGTCTGGACCTAAATTTACTCAAATAAATTCTTAGTTAGACAAGGAATGGCTCAGATCGACAATATGTTTCATTTATGCCTACTGTGGAAGATATATGATGAGGTTTCTCCACATAAATAGTTCTCAACCAGATTTAACCCAATGAATCTTGTTCATCTAAACTCGTTATAATATACTCGTCTAAATAAAACCTATATCACCGTGCAAAACATGATACTTCATTAGCTCTGCTATTCTAAATGTTTTCTTTTGCTTTCAAATCAGAATTCCCAGCATAATTATTTTTTATTATATTGAACAATTTATATAATAACAAAATTTGTCGAAACATATTCAATAAAAACTGAGTTGTCTTTTCACCATATTTGATGTAAATTTTTCTAGTTACTATAGGCCTTTATTTATAAACTCAAAATTGAAAAGAGAAACATTTTTATCAATGTCGCAGCAAATGTTCCATTTGGTGGCTGGGGGTGTCAGATTCTGTGGGAGTGATGCCATCAGGTGCCAAACCGGCCTAAGTGGACTTGTGGAAATCGATTAGAGGAAAATGACGATATTATTTAAAGTTTTTTCCAAGGAAAATCCTTTGATGACCATCAAAATGGGGATCCTTAGTCTAACAGCGCAATTTATATGTGGAGCAGTTCACTAGGTCTATTTAAAGTAGCGAACCCATTTTAAAATAAAACTGGAGAATAATATTTTGTCGTGAAATGACCTGAATTTTAATATGGAACCTGGGGATGATGAATACTGCGGTCGTAATGTGAGCTCACAAAATACCACAGCTTTCTGTCGATAGCTGTTTTGTACGAGAGTACAGTGGAATTGACAGTATTGGAGAATGTAGGATAGTTCAATAATCTTGTAAGACGATGTAAAAACCTGTTTATTTTCCTATTCTATTAATATTACTATTAGTTAAAGTTGAATATAGTTTGATATATTTTAGAAAATAAAAAGAAAAGTTTGATATATTTTAGAAAAGTTTGATATATTTAAGAAAATATTTAAGAAAAGTTTGATATATTTTAGAAAATAAAATATTGGATTGAATAAGAGATTTATTTGATTCCATATATGCCTTTTTATTATCTGATGATTTAAAAATGGATTGCTCTATTTTCAAAACAAGCTTAATATATAAAATCGACATTTTGAATATTCAGTATATGTTGTAGCAAAATATTTATTATTTAAGGACAGATTATATCAATTTTGTAATAATATTATATTTTGCTCTTCTCTGTAGGCGTTATTTATTACTTCTGTGTTATTAATTTTTGAATTAAAAAAACGTATTGCTCTCCACACACACACACACATTCTGAGGTTTTTCTTTCTCACATGACAACTTAGTGGAGATTCTAGATAGATTAGGATGGAAAAACTTGGGTTTACCGAGAAGTATTAAGGCCATTGTGGTGCTGTGATCTACATTTTCCATGGACTTACTTGAAGATTCAACCTCCGTGTCAAAGCCAAGACTTCTCTTCAAGAAGACGATTGTCCCAATTGAGAATAAGATGACAAAGCCGCTCTTCACGCTATAAAAATTATGCAGATGTACTAGAGACAAACTTCTAGACTCCGAGGGAATTCTTTACAGAAACATGTCAGATCATGTCAGTAGACATGGATTACTATAGAGTCGGTTCAAAACCTTTAATTATCGCCAGAATTACTCCCTAAGATTCCTTTCATCTGTTTCTAAATTTTTAGCTAGCGATCGAAATATAAAACTGATGGAATCGTACAAAATCTCTGGAAAGTAGAGATGTCACTTTGCACATACAAATACATAGTTATGTCGATTATATATTTTTCTCCATAAATATATAATTCAAAGGCAGACGAATAACCAACACATATCCCTAGAAGTTCAAATAACATCCACACCACATTAACGCCCAGAATTCCACACCAATTTCCATCAATGAAAGCTTCTCTAGAGCTTATTGCCTTAGATATACCAACCTGGTGATAAGCTCTAATGATAAATTTTCACTTAGGCTTAATCAAAGAGAAGTGGAGTTAGATTAAATTTGAAGAAATTTAAATTTTAAATCGCGTTTTTTAAACGAACCTTTTATACCGAGATTATTTAAATTAGCTTTTCTCTGGCAATTTCTATGTGGAGGATTGAAGTAAGTGTTTGTGTACTTTTGTCGTTATTATTTGCTCGGATGGCTTTTGTGAAGTTTTCTAACTTCGGGTGATCTATAGGATTTACTTCTGTCTGTTTTATCTATATACTGCAGACATTATTACAAAAGAGGGTTGAATTGTATATATAATCTTTATTATAGAACATTTCTGTACAAAATGACCCTGTAAAAGAATTCAAACATTCTTAAATATCAATCTTTTAAGTGCTATCCACACACAATTCTCGCAGTTTCACAAAATAAGACCGGATTTGTCGAGTCGTATAATTCTCCCAGTTTGCAGAAAGAATTGTATGTGAGTCATTATATTTTAATATAAGAAAAATACGATAAAATATTTTTAAGAGAGTAAAACCTTTGGCTTCAAACTTAACCATTATAAATTATTTGATCATACATTTTTGATAATAAACAAGCTTTTTTTTAAATTAATATATGTCATAATTTGTATAGTTAATGACAAGAGATATAATTTATTTTCGTCAAAATAAGTATGTAAATATGTTACGCTTGTGTTAAAAGGTAAATATGTAAATTCATCCATGTATAAAAGCTGGACAAAAAATAAAGGTGGCAGACATCGCGGGTGCGCTGTTCGCTAGGCATAACAGCTGCGCCTCTTCATTTAGCTACGACATATATTATTAGATATATAGAAAAATTCCAAGAATGTTTGAGAAATGTTTCTTTTATTTATATCGATAGAACACACGATCTTTAAAACCACAAAGATGATCGTCTTTTTATTAACGTTTATTTGAGTTAAACACCTGTAGAATAACTGGGAGATTTGATATAATAAAAGTAAAATTTCTCAGTTTTTCTTGTAATTTTTGCAATAAGCAAACGTATTGCAAAATGTTTTATATATTTTTTGAAGCCATTAAATGTAAGGTTTAGGAGAAGAAACACAAGTCTGGGTGAATATATTCTTTATATGGGACAACGGTAGTACAAGCTTTTAGGCAAGACGTCCTAGAAAGACGTAGAAGGGACCCGTAGATGGACGTCTTACCCGAAATCTTGTACAATCATCGTATATAAAGAATCTCTCCTCTCCCCCCTTGCGTTACTTCTTGTAAAACCAATAGGAAGATTACCGTTGTCTTAATATATAGCATTACTTGTAGCGTTCTCTCAATGATTCTCTCATCCATGTGAAATGTATGGTGACTATATTTAATCTGTAATTACATTATCAACAACAAAAGCCTTTATTGTGGACCTCTCGTCCTATAAAGGATTCGCCAGTTTACAGAGTAATTGAAGAGAAGAGAACTAAGAATACAGAGATATAAGTAGTAGGTATAGTGTAGTATTTTCTACACTGTGACTATATACAACAGCAGCAACAAGCCTTTTACTGGAATCAAAGTCCCATACAGGATTCGTCATTGTAATTACATTATCTATGAAGACTATACTACGAACTGATATGTTTTCATTTGTAACCGATAGGTTTGTTGAATATACCTCCTCAAACCATTTGAGAAAAACACAATTTGTGTTTATAAATAACGACTTAACTCAAGACATCTTATTCACACTCGAAACTTTAAATTCTATCTCAAACACAGCTCTATTCCTGAGTTTTAAAACCTTTTTAAAGAAGGTGTTCTAACTTCCAAGAAACTTCTAGAGGCGCCTTTTTACGTAACTAAAAAAAGGAACAAAATATTCTTTGCCTAGAGAGCCCACATGCATTATGTAGTGGAAATTATATATAGTCAAATCTGTATTCATACTTTGATATCATAAAAATATCCCTAAAGTTGTTAATTCATAGAAAAAAAAGTTTTTTTATTGGAAATGCCACTGTTGCTAGGGCGGCATATAAATAAATAGAAGGGACTTTCCAACCATATTTATCAGTAGCCAATAGAAACAAAGCAGGTGAAATAAAAACTAACCAATCAGAACCCGCCACCTATCATCGCTGCACAGACCAACCAATCAACCTTGGATTTAAATGGAAAGCCCAGGTCCTCTATTATCACTCCAACTAAATTACCCAGCTCAGTTAGTTAGAGAGTTCTCCCAAATTTTATCTCCTGGTTGTTTTTTTAATTAAGAGAGAATTACCCCTGGCAGGATTAACCCTCTTAATCCCTACTTGGGAAGGAAAATTCTTCTTTCTACCCTTAGACGGCGCTGCCCTTTTTAATTACATCCAGTCCACAGCTCTATTCCCGTCAACTGTCTGCGATACCTCTCTCTTGGATGGAACTGAGATATTCATAGTTTCACTTCTCGTCTCAGCAAATATACTTCAACACTCTGTACTCACCTTTTATTAATCAACAAATTAGTTAAACTTCTGCGTTTTACTATTAAAAATACAATGCGCTCTCTCTCTTTAATTTTATTGGATAAGTATTTTTTTAGATAAATAAATGACTCAAACGTATTATGAGTCAAAGGGCGATCCATTAATTAGGATTATATAAAAGGGCGTACCTGGATCTGTAAAGAAAAAAAAAACAATTTTTTTCTTAAAATATTTCGAGAGATTGCTCCCTCTTTATCAATTTATTGCACATCTAAATTCACTGTGCAATAAATTGATAAAGAGGGAGCAATCTCTCGAAATATTTTTAAAAAAAATTGTTTTTTTTTTCTTTACAGATCCAGGTACGCCCTTTTATATATTCAAACGTATTAGTTTCGCTTTTTGGAATTGTGATGAATAGTTTATACTGTTATCTAAGCACCCGCGTTAATAAAAAACTGTTAGATAAATGATATAGTCACTTTCAATTCACATTTTGGTAAACTCTATGTATTATTTTGGTAATTCGATATCATGAAATATTATCTTTTAATCTTTGAAATTATAAATGATAAATTTTTTTAAGTGAATATTTTGTATGTTTCAGTTAATATTTAAATAGAGAGAAATTTCTTTGACTTTTTATTTTTATTGTTATTTTTTCAATAAAAAAACTTTGAGTATGGATGTATTGAAAATGTTTCGTTTTGAATAATCTAATCCTGATTGTATAATACAAGGAGAATAAGAATAAAGGAAAAAGAGTTTATTGGAAACCTCTATCTAATACAATCTTAGGAACATGGTGTCGGGGTATGTTCCTATTGAGTGCTAACAAAGATGATCTTGTGTATACGCTGCGACACTGGGTTCAGCTTGGATTGTATTGGGTTGATTAAAAAATAATGGCAGATTTGTAGTGACAACTACCAATAACTCGTTACAAGTAATCCTTTATTAATCAAAATAAAATCATTGGCATCGATACATCTTTACCAGCGAGAAACAAGCTGGTATATTCCAGTTTCATAAAATTATGAAGTTCTGTAGGCGATGAATTCATTGAAGGCTGTTTTGGCATCACCTTAGTTTTTAAGGCATTTCTCATCCAGGAATTAAATGAAAAGTTCTCTTCCTTTATATAGGGTAATCCTTATGTAAACGTTCTTTAAAAGGTAAAGGTAAAGAACAGATAGTTTCAAAAACTTGAGTGACATATATTTTTCTTTTAAATAAATAATGCAACAGATTTCTTTATATGTATGTGAGTTTCTTTTCGTTTTTTATTGATTTTCTCAGGCTTTCGAGAAATTCCCTCCTTCTACAGGAATACAAAATGAACAATAATGTACTCCTGTAGTAGGTCGGAAATGCCCGAAATTTAGAGAATTCAATGAAAAATGAAAGAAACTCATCTCCAGAAACCTTTCGCCTTTTATATATTACCTTATATACCTTTTATATATTATATTCACATCTATTGCATATAAATTCCTTTGCTAGAAATGAAGTTCTTCGTACTTAATCTATTAGTATTACATAAACACCTGCGTCAAAAGGTTCGTAAACAATTCGAAAATCCAATCTTTTTTTTAACATGAATGTAGATAACTTAAAGAGGACTAGTTTAATAAAAATGGGTTTTCAGGAAAATTGTAACAATCATATGACACCCTGAGAGCCGAATCCCCT